>CM074957.1:10219529-10231352 GCA_037577455.1 Pangasius macronema
TAAATTCATATTAAAGAATATAATCTTCTGACAAATAATTTGCTACAAGCCTTTTTACATAATTTTGCATAACTATACTATACACACACATACACACACTCACACACACACACACACACACACACACACACACACACACACACACACACACCATATCATTAAAACCACTGACAGGTGAAGTGAGTAATATTGATTATCTTGTTACAATGGCACCTGTTTAGGGATGCGATATATTTGGCTGCAAGTGAACAGTCAGTTCTTGAAGTTGATATGGTGGAAGCAGGAAAAATGGGCGTCACATCATGTGGATGGCCGGGTGCATGTGCGTCATTTACCTGGGGAATAGAATGGAACCAGGATGCATTATGGGAAGAAGGCAAGCCGGCGGAGGCCGTTTGATGCTCTGGGCAATATTCTGCTCAGAAACCTTGGGTCCTGGCATTCATATGGATGTTACTTTGACACGTACAACCTACACATTGTTGCAGACCAAGTACAACCCTTCATGGCAATGGTATTCCCTAATGGCAGTGGCTTCTTCCAGCAGGACAATGCTTCCTGCCACACTGCAAAAATTATTCAGGAACATGACAAAGAGTTCAAAGTGTTGCCTTGGCCTCCAAATTCCCCAGATCTCAATCCGATCAAGGATCTGTGGGATGTGCTGGACAAACAAGTCTGATCCATGGATTAAAGGATCTGCTGCTAACATTTCGGTGCCAGATACCACAGCACACCTTCAGAGGTCTTGTGAAATCCATGCCTCGATGGGTCAGAGCTGTCTTGGCAACACAAGGGGGATCTACACAATATTAGACAGGTGGTTTTAATGTTATGGCTGTTCAGTGTATGTGTGTATGCATAATATTTTAGTAAATGTTATGTCATTTTATTTAAACAAAACAGGTATTCTATGTATGTGGATGAACTGAACAAACAGAGCTCTAATGGCAACCCAGCAAAATTGCCCAACCCTCTCAATCCAGCAATTTGTTTATGTAAATGTAACAAGCCAGCATTTTTATGGGTATACATAGGTTTTAGATGGTACACCAGTTCTTTCTATTAGTTCCACCATTTTTTAAAATAAACCTGGCAACTCTTTGCTTCATATCTTGCTTCTTTTCCCAAACTGAGTAATGAATATCTACTGTTTCCTGCTCTTTTTTTGTGCTCTACAGAGAAATTCCAACCTTCCTGCAGTTCTATTTCTACATCTTTGCTGGATTACTTTAATAAATAAAATTCCACTTAATAACAGGTGTTCCCAGAACTGCTACATCTTGCAATCACAGAAATCTACTTATGAACGTTTGATTTTAAGAATGTGGAGAAAAAGACAGACGTATAACTAGCAAACTAAACATCTCATAGAGAGCGTTTTCCCACATAGCTGTACATATACTGCATGCAGTTTCTCATTCTGAGAGCTTGCACACATCACTACCCTTCTTTCCACTCCCCCAAATCAGACGATGGAGTGTGTGAGAGAGTGCAGCTACATGAGGGACTTTTTCAGCATGATTATTCAGATGGGCTGAAGCTATTTCTTCTCATGATTCATGACCAGTGTGCTCCTTTTCTATGACTCCTTCTGCTTTAATGTGGGAAAGCAAAGTTTCCCGTCGTTCATCCTTCATAAGAAGGAATCCATCCCAAAACCAAAATCATTTCAAAGCCTAATAACAAAGTGACTTGATGTAACTGGAAGTCATCTTCTGTCATTTATCAGGGAAAGGTGGGGAAATAGGTGGGTCTCACCACACACCACACCACACCACACCACATGAGCATGTGACGTCAGTTACTATGGCACCATGGGAGTGAGTGGACCAGAAGTGATGGTAATGAAGTGGAGTACATGAAATGAGACCTGTAGGCGGTACATCAGTATCAGTAACACTTTGGTAAGGAATGTCTTTTTACAGAGACCTCCACAAGCCTGAGGGCTTATCAGAAAGCATGTGGGTGGAGAGATAAGTGAGGGGACTGCGGGAGCGGGAAAGCATGAGTGAGTCAAGGGGGAAGGGGTTAACTGTTGGGGCGTGAGACTTTAAGTTAGTGGGGGGAAAAAAACGGAATGTTTTACTAACTCTACGGAATCTTCAATCGTTCCTACCCTGCTTCACGACTCTTTCAACACTACATGTTGTGATCTGCAATTAAATCTTTAAGTAAAAAAAAGTTATAAAAGTAAACATTTAAATGGTTCATCTTACCAATCTGCAAAATCAGCTTTAACATAAGAAACCTCCAGGGGCTTAATAAGTAAAACTCCATTAATGAAAACATATACTCTTAGACAAAAGAACCCTTCAGTGGTTCTTCAATGCTTCTTAGCTAACTAAACAGAGGTCTGATGAGGAAACACCCACAGAGGTTTCTAGGATCTTGGAAATTCCCAAGGGCTCTTTCGGTTGGGTTCACAATATAAGGACAGGTACAACTTTTTAATCTAGTACGATCAATTACAGGAAATTCAGATTGTAATCAGGTTGACAGCTGGCTGAAAATTTTATGCAAGTGACAAGGATGTTCACAATATTATACAAGTATGTCTTCATATATGGTGAGGTTCAGTTATAATCAAGTCGTCCCAAAAGGCAGACTTTTCCTGTGTTTATTTGTTCCAGAAATCCCTACTGACTACAACAAATAGACAAAGCACTGCTTCTTTTCTCTGCCCCTCCCTCCCTCTCTCTCTTGCAAAGAAAAAAAAAATAAAGGAAATACCGATTTGGAGGGAGATTAAAACAGCAACAGTGTTTTATCCAGAACATGGACACATTCATCTATAATCTGCATTTTATAGCTTGCCTTCTTTCAATAAATGCTGTCTGGCTTTCACACAAAAAAACAAACCTCAAGAGAAAGTTTCCTCATTAAATGGATCACTCTTTAGCTGAGCAACACAAGGTTATGTGACTCTGCACATAATAAGGAGGAAAAAAAGGGATGGGAAAGAAATTAGAGAATTTCCATAAATACAAGACTTGCTCTGTTTAATGTAATTATAGATTTAATAGCATTAACCCCTGAAAAGGGTGGTCGAGTGTGACGGACTGAAGGCTTGTCAGGATAACAGTGTATTCATCAATCAAATGAAAGCTTTGTTGTGGTGATTATAGGTGTATTATGTTAAAGTGGCATTCTGCCCAAAGGGTGTTGACAAATGCTAGGACGCTTATTGGGACAGAAGACAGACAGGCAATGAGAAGTTTCTTTCGCTAATATATGTGTACTAAAATCATTTCCAGATGTCAGATACAAATGTCAAAAAACTTCATTCAAACCGCTTAACATACAGTGTCATAAAGTAATTTAACCCCTACTTATACAGCCCAACTTATTTACATACAATGCATCAACATTGTCACATCTGATCTCTACCTAGTCAGTTTCCTTTCACGGCCTCTGTTCATCTGTAAGCTCACACCTCCTGTACCCTGAGTTACAAGAAAGAGTGAAAATGTCACCCCGGAGTCGAATCAGTGTGTGAATGCTCTCGTTACGTTTAGGTAGCTGAGGGCTTGTGACAGAAAGGCAGGGTCATGGCCAGCCACCTCATGTGAAGGAGGAAATCTCATGACCTCAGGGTCCAGGCTTTCCACTCAACTCAGGAACCACAGCCAGGAATATGAGAGTAATCGCTCTTTCAATTTCAGGCTTTAATTTTACACCTAAAATAACACACCACTATTTCTGGAAAAATCTGCATCATGATGATTGCGTCAAAACAAGTGTTCGGAAATAATGAGGAAACATAGATCGTAACTGACTTTCCCAGACAGTAGAAAGATGGTTTTATAGCAAGGCTGGTGAGATACATGTACTGCAATCTTGGCAAATGCCAGTGGAAAAAAAGGCCTGAAGGAAGAAAGTAATAGGGTCTGTGCAACTGGACTGCTACATTTCTTTTAAAGGAACCTTGATTGTGAGTCAGATTAATAATTCATCATTTTAATAATCTAAAAAAAATGTACATTTTAAATTTAATTGTTAGTATTTTACACATACAAGTGTAGTGTGTTTTAACTGGAGTTTAATTAAAGGCCTCCATCCCAATTAAATAAAAAAAAAATTAAATAAGCGAGATTAGAAAGTTGGATTTTATTCCAGGATTATGTAAAAGCTCTGCAGTACATTACCACAGCAAGGAAAGAAAATGGTTTAACAAGAACCTGGATTAACATTATGAGGGCCTAGCTTCTCCATTCAATGCAAAGCAAATTAATGGTTGTTTAGGTTAATAATGTTACAGCTTGTGATCACATGCTGTGCCTTTGAGGCAAGTATAATTAACTCAATACAGAAGAAGCGGTGAGTCGTTCAGTCGTCGCATTAAAGGGTGGTCTACCATCGTGCATGAATATGAATAGGTGATCAATAAAAACAAAAGAATCATCTGCTTAATGTCACACTGATCTGTATGTTTGGGAATTGTTGTAGTCGGATTACCACTGTTTCACAGACGTATGATTAATTGGTGACTAAAAAAAAAAGCTCTGTCTTATAGTATCATTTTTGCTGGGAAAATTATTTCCAAACAGAGTCTGCTGTTTTATTTCTGTAAGGTCCTACGTCAGCAAGAGTCTGCCGGATGCATTATTATAAACAGAAAAAGCACTCAGAAAAGGCCATCTTTAATAGGAGCCTTTATCAACTTCCTGATTTAAAGAGCTTTCACGTCACAGCAGCAAGTCTCTAGAAGACAATCTGTGCAAACCTGAGGTGATTAAAGAAAAAGTATAAAGTACCAAGGTCTAGAAGTGAAAGAGGCCTTTTGAAAGAGAGTTTTTGTTTTTGTCTTTGTCTGTAGGAGGCACCTGAGACAGAAGTGCCAGGCTATTTTGTGTGTTAATTCAGGTAGCATGCTGGGTCTGCACTCACACGGGGGTGGTGGGATGTCTGTAGACTGCGAGTCCGTGGGGGGGCCTGGGGGCAGGGGACTGACAGGACGAAAGGACAGATCTCAGCTTATAATAGGGGCAGTTTGACCACCAACTGAAAATCATGAGAATGTGCAGAGTGTTAAAAAGTGCGACCCTTTGACAGGTGAACAGGACACATAAGTCATGGGAGAGAAGCAAAATGCAATTTTAGCAGAAGCATTTTATGTTTAAAAAAAAAAAACCCAAAAAAATATTCATTTCCAAAATGGCTGCATATATTCACACACACACACACACACACACACACACACACACACACACACAAAAAAAAGCTGACGTGTATTTCTATTGTTCTGTGTCCTGCGCTCTGGAGAAAAAGGGTGGTGGTCAGTCTGACTGAGAGGACAGTGTGTTCCCCATGCAGCAAGCACACTGACGGGCGCAGCCCGGAATGACCTCATAGGTGTTTCTTAAGGAAATCCCTCTCCTCCTAGTCACAATGACAGAAATTCCTGTGTAAAAAAAGCCATCCACCTAGTAAACACCATAGCCTGGCCTTTTACTTACGTAATTCCCATATTTGCCATTACTCAAGATAAACACTCAAATTAAAAAAAAAACAAAAAACAGAATGGCTTGCATATCACATATCTACAAGCAACTGACTGCTGTGCTTCTGTGGCATTTTTAAAAAATATAAAAACAGAGGCTGTAAACCATAAGGTGCATCAGTGGTGTCAATCTAAGAGCCACAGACTGAAATGTAGGTTTTTTTTTCCTCCCTGGAGACTGATTGAACTAATGAACAGATACAGAGCTGATGGTGACGATGCAGATGTTAAAGCAGAAAGCTGGGAATAAACTCTGCAGTCCAGCTGGAATCCTCCTGCAGAGCCACAGTGATAGAGACTCTCCTATTTAGTTGTGAATTTCATCTTTCAGCGCCTTTTGCTATTGTGTGTGTGTGTGGGTGTGTGTGATTTGGCGTGAAAGCATATAGGTGCGCAATTACTCATAGCAAAACTTACACTCTGTCCACTTGTCTCAAGAGCATTTTACATAACAAACCACTTTGATCAACAGGTTTTCACAGAAGGCTCTGTGTAGCAGTGTGATCAAATATTAGCCATGTTGTTAATTTCCACACAAACGAGGCCATGTGAAAAGCTTACCTTTGCTTTGCCGTCATGCTTACCTACAGGGGGGGGGGGTGTTTTTTTTTTCATTTTCACCTCGTTATGTACATCCAAGGAGAGAGAGAGTGTGTGTGTGTGTGTGTGTGAGAGAGAGAGAGAGAGAGAGAGAGAAGCGGGAAGAAAGGAGGAGCAGTTCCATTACAAGTCTAATCCTGTCTCGTGCGCTGCTCATTTCACTTCACTGCTCAGTTGTTAAGGTGAGAGCACAGAGGCTCACATCTGCCTGCTGAAAACTCCCAGGGTGCGTATATTTTATGTTTTATATAGGCTATTTTATCTATTTACATGTTCTATTAGTGTAAGTTTTAATAGGAAGAAAAAAGTAACCCATGTTGTATTTAAGAAATAGGAGCAAAGTCGAGTTCTGCGCATGCTTTAACCTCTGCACAATCTCTTCACTCTCTCTCACGCTTTATACATGTCAACTTTTAAACATGAAAAAAGTGCGCTTACTGGTTTCTAGTAAATATTACTGAACGCGACTGGTTTTTTGTTCAGTGTAAAGTGAAATTTCTCGTTTTGTGCAAAACAGAATAGTGTATTAAACTTTCGCTAATTTAAGAATCTTTCTCCTTTTTTTTTGTTGTTTTTTTTTGTTAGCTGATTAATGTTTTTAGCGCACTTGAACAGACCCTTATCGACGCTATTATTTGGCTGTGTGTGAGAGAGTGCAGAGCTGAGAGCCTTTACATTTAGTTATAAGCCATTTGTAGGCGTACAGGAATTTAAATACACCTCATATTTCCATTTCCATAACTATCGAAAATGTCATCACATAAACAGGTCTTTCTGATGAAGTCACCACACCGCCCTAACCACTTGTTTCAACCATGAGAACAGTTTTGTAAACAGTTTTATTGTTTTACCTGGAGGCTTTTTATGCGCTGATCTGTTGAACACACCTCTTAATCAAACTGATTTTCTGGTTCTTCACTGCCTGTCCAACAGCTTTTCATTTGCTCTATTTTTTTTTCTCCAACTTATAATCCTCTTAATGATTAATGTGAGAAATCTTGCCTAGTGAAGTTTTTTGTTCTCTCCTTTGCAAGGACTGTTTTGTTATTATGCCAAAAGAATCAAAAGAATAAAAGGCTGTATTAATTGTTTCTATTAATTTGATTTGATTATTCATTCAAGGTTTGTTGATTTAAAAAAAATGTTCGATTGGTGTTCCTTTAGGTTCTTCCGAAAACAAAGAGCCCTCCGGACATATGGATTCCTGACAGAAATGATTTAAGCAAGAGGTGAAGAATAAAGTTGCAACGCAGATCTGACTAAACCTCAACACTTTTTGGATTAGTTATCATTTTCATGGTGGAATCATGAACTCCCGAAGGACTAGTTGGTGACAAGAGAATTCTAATAAAGGTATTTTTACAGGAGCAATGAGAGCATCACATATTGCTTTGGTTACTGCAGCTCCAACAGTGATCACGAAGCCCTCCGCTACAACATACCCGAGCAGAATGTTCAAGGAGTACCAAAGCAAAGCGGTCATTGTAGACCACTACAACTTCACAGGAAAGCTGAATGGGAGCAGGTACACGGAAGGCCTGAAACCTGTAGATATTGTGTTCCTTATTATCTGTCTGCTAATTGTGCTGGAGAACGCAGTGGTTCTTGTTGCGATTTGGAAGAATAAAAAGTTCCACCTGCCCATGTACTACCTTCTGGGCAACCTGACTTTCTCTGACTTGTTGGCAGGATTTACCTACATGGTGAACATCATAACATCAGGTGCCAACACGCTCAAAATGACACCTGTCCAATGGTTCATTAGAGAAGGTGGAGTTTTCATCACATTAGCTGCTTCCATCATCAGCCTCCTGGCCATTGCTATCGAACGGCATGTTACTATGGTGCGGATGAAGCCATACCAGGGGGCCAAGCGTGGGCGCATGTTTGCTCTGATTGGCATAAGTTGGGTGCTCTCTATCATTCTGGGTCTGCTACCCATTATGGGCTGGAACTGCATGGGCATCCTGAACCAGTGCTCAACCGTCCTGCCGCTGTATTCCAAGAGCTTCATTCTCTTCTGCATTACGGTCTTCTCTGCTGTATTACTGGCTATTGTGGTCCTCTACGTTCGCATCTTCCGTGTTGTAAAGTCCAACACACAGCGGCTGGCTGGTGCTCCACTGCGTAAAGTTTTCGCAAAGAAGTCCCAGAAATACATGGCACTGTTGAAGACAGTCACCATAGTGCTGGGTGTTTTTATCGCCTGCTGGCTTCCACTCTTTCTCCTCCTTGTGTTGGACTTTTTTTGTCCAGCCCGAAGCTGTCCGGTACTCTTAAAGGCAGAGTACTTTCTGGGACTTGCTATGATTAACTCATTACTCAATCCCATAATCTACACATTAACCAGTAAGGACATGCGTAAGGCCATACTGAGACTGCTCTGCAGCTACTGCTTGATGACAAAAGATGGACAGATGAGGAAGTTCGGAATAACATTCCTAGATGGCAGCACGAGTAAACCAGAGATGCCATCACACAGGCTAGAGGGCCTGGAGACGGTCTCCACCGGGAATTTTACACCATCTACTATCAAAGCTATTTTTCCCAAAATAACAAAGAATGTAGTTTTGGGACAATAATGTTAAGGCTGACTTTTACTGTGGTCTGGTGTGATGAAGGGTATCTTGAGAGAATGAGCCAGTTGGTCAGAGTGTACCGAAAAGAACTTCCTTATTACAGAACTGATTACATAGCTGAAAGCGTTGGAGACAGACTGCCTCAGAAAGCATTACAACGTTCATCATGGGCTTAAACAACATTTGAGAACTTTCTTGTTTACTAATTTACTGTGAGATGATCAAGCTGAAATTGTGGATTTAAAAAAAAAAAACCTGTGTTCTCTTTAAATTCAATATGGTGTGAAGCAACATGCACTTAAGAGCAAACAAAATGCAAGTATGACATTGTGGTAGATAGTACCATAACTAGGATTGTGTCTATGATGTAACATGTTCAAAAAAAGCACCTACCATATGGTCTTAGATATTACGCTTCTGATATTTTTCTACACCATGCAGTGTTCAATGAGATCTGCTGAAAGAGACAAGCAAAATGAACATTTCATAGATACTGGGACAGAAAGCAAGACAGACTGAAGGTTTGTTGCTAATATCCGCCTCAGCCTTCATTTTAATGGGAGTGCGCTTATGGGAACTAATGCCAGTTTCAGTCCTTCCGTTTCTAGAGTACCTCCAAATCTTACACAATTAAAACGTTTTCGTAGCAGGTGCAGTGGAAACAAAATAAACTGTATGGGATGCCAACATGTTGTGTAGCTGAGTGACTAAAGTGATTAGACCAGCATTAATGTAACTTTATGTGCGAATGTGTGTGAATAATATTTATATCTTTATAAATTTGGTCATTTTTTTTTATATTTCTTGGACTTTTGCTAAATTATGATACTCAAATGTATATATGTACATTTACAATAAAGATGTCTTTATATTAATATTATTTCTTTGCTGTGTTACTTTTCTTTCCACTTTTTCCATCTATGTCAAGGGTGGTATAGAATTCAGTTGCTTGCTTTGTTGTATTTGCTACACTGACTTGATGCGTTAGAAGGCAAAGCAGCTGTTCTACCGTATCACGTGACCAACAGACTTACAGGAATAGGCAGCAAGGTTTGAGGCTTTTTTTTCCTTTTTTTGGTCACAAACTAACCACAAAGCAGGGGTCTCGTGACTTAGGGGATAACAACAGCGTTCAGCTATCAATCAGCACAATGCCTGTTTTGTTTATATATAAAACCCTGTTAAAAAAAATAATAATAATTTAAATAGGTGGTCAGAAAATTCTCTTTAAATTGTTTTTAAATATTGACATATGATGATGTAGGATGGCAATAAAGCAAATAAGTTTAAAATATCAGGCATGTGTATGAAGCCTGTTAACTTTGCACTTGACTGAATAATCACTAATTTCCCACTTAAGATTTGTGTTAATTAAAATAACAGACCGATTTTCCTTAACATTCGGCATTAGGTTAAAATTACTTATATATTAATGAACAGTTAAAGGTTTGAGAATGGACTTCAGATCACTTCACACAGGTTTATAATTATTTCCTGTTTTTTTTTTCTTCTTTAAATAATTAAAAATAATAGTTTAATTAAGTGGCTTTATATCAACTTGGCTGCAAATTAGACTTTTCATGAGAAAACTTGATTATGCCATTGCATTATCCGGAATGTCGCTAAGCTGCACTAGCGTCAGTGTGGTCTAACCTCAATGCAAGACGTGTGCCAACTCTGCCACTGCCTTGGCAAGAAATTTCAAAACAAGGTCACAGGCTTGTGTTAGGATCGAATCTGCCCGAAGCGTAGAAGCTCACCCCTCAGTTACTCTCCCACCTCACCACAGAAACTGCACAACTGCAGCTTGAGTCATTTGTTAAGTGACAATGAGCAACAAACAAACATCAAATAGTCACGCAATTAAAATTATTTACGACCGTGGGAAAATTTCTACTATAATAACCTTTTACATAAATAAAACCATTATTTGTATTTATCCAGAAACCAATTCTACTGAGGCAAAAAGCAAAGCATTTAATAGAACAAAAGGGGCAAACAAGTACGTCTGCTTAAATCTTGCAAGATTTGAAAATCAGCACCACAGAGAAAATTCCACTGAAGGGAGCAGTATTCTTCTGATGTAGTGGAAGAAAGCACACTGAAGGAAGATTACACACAATGAACATATACACTGGTTCTTAATCCGAGTATTAAACATACTCGTCTCAGGTGAGACACAGCATACAAAAAGTACAGTGCAAGCATTCATCTCATTCTGTTACACACTTGTTCAATGTAACTCGACACCAGTAACTCCTTTCTAAGTAACATTACTGGCATATTTAGATGACAGATAGAGAGGTTGGGGGGAAGGGGGGGGGGCACCAATGAGCATTAAACCACATTTTGTTATTAATTACAACATATGCTCTACATGTTCATCCTTCCAGCCACTCTATCATGTTTTTGTGGATTTTGCTCAACATATTCGAATTGACATATTCGCTCAATATATACCCATTGGTTCCTGACATTTCAGAAACTGTAGTAATGCATTAGTCAGGTACAGTGCTGCAACATGAAGTAAATTTTGAAACAACACACTTACTAAGCATTTTAGTACACAAGCCAAACTTGTTGAACACATTGTAGATATAGCTTAGTTCTTCCATTCACAAAGTGCTAATCATCCTCTTGCCCTTTCTCAGTGCTTACTTTCTGACCACTTGGCTGCTGCTAGATGGAGATTTAAAGTGGATGGACTGTTATTGGTCCAGCTTAAAATCCCAGCACTACAGCTGTATCTGTTATAGTCATATATCACTGTAACACTTGTAACATGACAAGCTGTGTTGAGTTTGTACGATTGACTTCAAGGGAGGAAAAAAAAAACCAAGGCTGGTAAGGGAATGTCTATTTATAGAATTGCTGTGGTATAAGAACAATAAAACACTTTGCAACATGCTGTTATTGGAAAATAATTACCTGTAGTATCAGCGGTAATGCATCACACCACCTTGTCGTTGATTATTTTCATATAACATCATGCCCTGTTGTTTTACTTGCCCAAAATGCGAAGTGAAAGTGGTTCTGGTACATTATGACATTATGTATATAAAGTTATATATACTGTGCAGACTTAGTATGATGTATATAGGACACTAGATTTCAGTTCATTCTGTAGGACGTTTTTATTAA
>CM074957.1:10253081-10273903 GCA_037577455.1 Pangasius macronema
TCAAGGGGCAACAGAATCAACCAATCAGCGAATGGATGTGCTGGGCTGTAAACGCACGTGGGCTGCTTTTGTTTTTTAATTTTTTTTTTAATATTAACAACAACGAAGAATACAATACAAACAAGAGTGCATGTCACTTGAATAGTGTCAGGGGTACATAATGCAAAATTAAAACAAATTATGAAAAAATAAAGATGAAGACCAAACAGCTTTCAAGTGTTTATATAATGTTGATATATAATGATGTAGTCTGAATTATATTTAGGCATATATAATAACGTATCAGTATAATAAGAAAATTTGGATCTGGTTAACTGGCTGAATGCTTTCCTTTATGGCCTCAGAACCTGCATAAACAACACTTTACACTGAGGGTAAATCATAAACTGTAAACAACACTGTCTCAGGGTAAATTGGGGCATGTTGTATGCATATAACATGTAAATAAAGGATTTGATGATTTGATGATTTATGTTCTGATGTTGTAGGATAGTTTCATGAAGCGTGAAGCATTCGCTCATATCTGAGCTTGCTTCTGTGCAACTTTGATGAATAAGTCCTAGTGTGTGTGTGTGTGTGTGTGTGTGTGAGTGCCTGCAACAAAATCCATGCAGCTGCCTACTCATGCTGGAATTGCAAGCCATCAGTCCAGATACACATACAGGTCAAATGGCTCATCACAGTATTGTGAGAAACTCTTATATTTTTAGATTTTTATACCCACAGTGGCATCACCTGGGATGGTAAATTAGCTAGAGGGACTGGAAGTTGTTTGACTGCCTGGGACTAACATGATAAATATCAAGCTCTACCTCTACAAACTGCAGGTCCTGCTGCTTTCCTTGAGCTCATGCCTTAGAGGTGACACACATTAAAGCCCCACCAGGTGGTAGTGCAGCACAGCAGTACCTACATCTGTGCTTTGGTTCTTTTGCATCAGTTTTTTCTTTCACCAGTGGTTTTCATCCCTTTATATCAACCAGTAACCCTTTTATCTGAGATGCAGTAAGCACCAGTAAGTTATGCATTATGATCTAAATGATCATTTTCTCTCACTCTGTTTTTCCACATTCTGTGTTCATCCTACGACTTACTCCTTCATGCATATTTAGAACAAGCCTTATTGTACAGCATGCATGACATATTAGCTAGTCAACCAGTCATGCAGCAGCAGCATAATACATAAAATCATATAGTTACAGGTCAAGAGTTAACGTTCCCATCAGTAATCAGAATGGGGGAAAGGTGATCTCAGTGACTTTGACAATGGCGTGGTTGTGGGTGCCAGATAGACTGGTTTGAGAAATTCAGTTCAGTTTACACAGAATTAAAAAAAAAACATCCAGTGAGCTGTTCTGTGGATAAGAGAGGTCAGATGACAATGGCCTGATTGTTTCAAGCTGCCAGGAAGGCTAGAGTAACTCAAATAATCACTCTTCACAACCATGTTGAGCTGAAAAGCATCGCAGAACACACAACACATCAAACCTTTAGACAGATGGGCTACAACAGCAGAAGACCACATCAACTTAAATTCCTGCCAGCCTAGAACAGGGATCAGAGGCTATAGTGGGCACAGATGTTGCTTTTTTTCACTTTTCAGTTGTTTTGAACTAGCAGTTTTGATCGAGTATAGCCACTTTCACCAGCAAGGCATTTCCGGCTACAGAACTGCAACTCACCGAATGTTTTTTTGTTTTTCTTCTGGCACCAACAACCGTGCTATGATCAGATTTTTAATCTTTTTTATCTTTAGTGTCCATGTTTTGCTTGAAATTCAGGTTCTGTTCAGTCTTATCTGAAAGTGATAAAGGCTCACACTGAGACACACAAATCCTTGAAGAGCCAAATATTTTTTTTTATAACCCCCAAGTATCCCCCTATCTATATTGCTGACAGATTTCACCAAAATCAGATACCATCTTTATTTACAAGTTCATGTTTGGATGTCAGTATTTTTCTCAGAAGTTAAAAATCTTCCCAGTCTTCTTCTTTGTTGTGTATTAGTACCACTCAACGCAAAGATACTTTATCTCTTTCTCTGTCTCCGCCCCTGATTCTGGCCAAAGGAGGGACTTCGAAGAAGGTAATCTTTTTTTCGTCCTCCTTCTTATTCTTAGAAGAATTTTCCCAGTTCGCTTATAGACAGTTGGGGGGAAAGTCAGGGGCTCTGCTATAGGGACTTGTGCATTCTTTGAGATTGAGGGTGAAACCACTCAGGTAAACATTTACCTTATATCACGTGAACTTTTACACACCTAGACCTTTAGCTCTAGTTAGCCAGGAGAGAATATAGATGCATGTGTATATCTGAAATATCTGCTGGGATGAACTCTGGAGAAAACCCCAGTGGTGCACACAGCCAATATATTTTTTATTTTATATATTCTATAAATAGGCAGTACAAAGAATGTTGACCTAGAGACCAGTAACATGGCGCACAGAGTAGTATTAAACCTCTGTGAGCATGCTCTTGACTCTGGAAGACTATTCTACAAAAGTTCACAAACATCTGGAGGAGTTTTCCTATCCCTGGATTCCCCTTTCTCTGAACTGAGCCCCAACTCTTGGAAATGGAAATGTTTCCATACTTGATTTATAAGCCTGGCAGAGAGCCAAGGTACATATAAACCATAAGGATCTGTTCAGAGTGCAAAGTCCTGCTCATGGCTTACCAACAACATTTGGAGTTGTTATGGCTCTGAGGTTTTTCTTTCAAGGAATTGACTACAAAAGAAGAGGAAGGCTAGGAATGTGGGAGCATGTGTCCTGCTTAACACACAGAGGTTTAATAGGCTGTAACTAGTTTAGTAGCACAGATGTGTCATTATATATCTGAATTGTGGAAATCTTTTATCTTTTGGCCAGGAGGCTAAGAACTTTGGATCATTATGTTATATCAGGTGGATTTATCACAGATCTCAATATGCCTTCAGTAATTTAAAAAGGATCCAAAGTCAATCCAGAACTGCATTTCTATGTTCCTCCCTTTTTCTTCACAACTATTCCTGGTTATTCCTGGAAACAGCTGTGAGTCACTACACTGATAGATCAGCAGTGTTAACATTATCTCATGTTTGAACTCAGTGGCAAGTTCAGAAATACTAAAGAACTCGAATATGACATACTTGCATTTGAATATACAAAATCAGGGCTGTGAAAAATGTCAGCTCAGTCTATTGTCCACTTGGCACGTATAGAAATACTGATATCACGTCACTTATCAGAACTCTGTTGCCTCATGCTTGATTGTGGCTCAGTTTAAAGGCACGTGACAGAACGGAGAATGAACACTAAGTGGAGTTCAAAATCATGAAATGTTCGAAATCTATTATTTTGTTGAATATTGGAATTTAAACAGATTACATGATATAGATGATGAATTTATTTGGCCAAAATCCCTTTTAAGGGGGAATAATATCTTTTTCAATGTTTATCTTTAGTTAATTATTAGCTTTGACTTTCTGGAATAGAAGCTTCTCATAGAGTTAGGAATAACAAATTGTACCAGCACAATGATCACATAAATCACTTTCGTAAATAGATGCACCTGTTTACACACATAGCTTAAGTAAACCAACAAGTACACTAAGTACACTCTTTTGAAGAAATAATATGTGTTACAGAAACGTGAGGCAGAGGTAACTAACCCATAGGAGGCGGAGCTGCCTGTCCAATCAGACTGGAGAAAAACACACATGGGTGAGGGATATCCTGCTGTCACCGACTGACCTACTGGGCTTCTTTGGGAATGTAAGATATACGCAATGAGAAAATAAAGAGCATTAAAGTGTAGTACAAGAATTGAGAGAGGCCGATATAAGTTAATTTATGGCTTGCCATGGTATTTCCTTGTTGTCTTGAGAGGTACAGATGCCATAAAAATTCTTGGTAAGCTCAAGTTTTGAACAGTACAGCTGATGGGGCCTCGCAATGATCATTTCAGCAACTGCTCAAGAGGAATTAGTATTACAGACCCATGTAGACTCTCCAGTGCATTGAAAGTGGATAGTAAACCTGAGAACCTAATGCCAAGTCTGTGTGATAAAACCAGCCAAATGGCCAATCAAAACTATGTATTTACTACTCATTGATAAAACCAGTCTAATTAAACCTTATATTTTAACTCCAAAAACATGACCACCATTGCCAAATATGTTGTAATATTTATAAAGTAACACCAAAACACACATTTTATTGAATTAATAGTAAACCACACAGGTTTCCTAAACAGTTCTTCAATGTCCTAAAATGGGCTTATATTATTACATATAGTGTATTGTAATAAATAACACATATCAGAATGAGCTGACTAATTTACTGACACACAAAACAAGTACATTAATATTATAGAAATTGTCTAATCATTCTTCTTTGTATATATTAACTGTAGTTACAGTACTTTATCATTTAAAGCAATGATATAATTACTCTTACTATAATGAAAGCAAAATGTGCAACTCTATTTTCTCAGGCAAAAACTTCAGAATGTGGCAAAAAAAAGCAGCCAAACAGGAAAAGCTGCAGACTTAACGACCTGAAGGTGAGTCCTGTAATATTTATTTCATGTTAATTTCATGACTCCTGGGATTCTGCTTGAATATTTGGAAAACACTGGATACTGTTATTACCTGTGAATTTCAGTGTAGCAGATTGTTATAATCATACTTAAAGCTTCAATACATCTGTGCTATATGTACATAAGTACGCAAGGTATTTGAGGATCAGCTAGGGTAAATAAGTGAAAACAACTGCTGTTTGGACTGTTCATTGACCTTTCATGTTTTGTTTTCCTAGTGTTAGTTGCCTATTTGCTGATTCAATGTGTCTACCAGATAACTAAACAGAATAACATTAACTGCTTATTGTCTTTTACATTAATACAACCAAACATTTATTATCAAGGATCTAAACAGGCCACAAGGTAAAATGACTAAGCTAATATAAGGCTAGATGAGTGAATAGACAGATTTTTAGAACTCAGTGAATGCTGGTATAAAACGGCTAGCAGGGCTAAGCCCCCTGTCTTTTAAAGATAGAAAAAAAGACAATATACCGTAATCTTTCATTTTTGGCATCCACATCAGATTATTTGCTCTTAACAAATGTCTTAAGGCTGATTATTTTCTATTTATGTGGAACCAAGTACAGCAGCACCACCAATGGTCTTAATAAAATGACACAGAATGGTACGATGAAGTGAGGCTGGGGCTGATTTCTTTTTAGCCCATACTGTAGATTCATGCAGCCCATCAGTTTCAGTCTTGTGCATTGCTGACACATCCGTAACACATCATCAGCAGTGATTTGAGCCCCCCCCCCCCCCCTTTTTTTTTGGATGAATAACTAGAAGTAGACAGACACACTGGCCAATCAAAATACAGATTACAATGAAGGACAGAAGACCAACCATAAGTTTGGAGTTTTTGTTTTGAACAACAGGGTTACAGCTTTTCTGTTTACCATATATGGTATTTGTTCATATGGTATGAACCCAACTTAAAACATGAAGAAAAATTGAAATTACAAATGTAGCTGCCTATCTGCATTTAAGTATGTTTGTGTGTAATGTCATGACCAGCCATCACTGGTAGAATCTACTTTGCAAGTGTACTTTTAATGTTAACAGCTTAATGCATGTGTGTGGCCATCATGGAAAAACATCTTTAACAAACAAAAAAAAAAATCTGAGTTTGGCCAAAATAGGGTTTCTCTGCCTGTAACATACTTTGGCACTTCTACTTCAAGATTTTTTGAAGTACAAGTGAATATCATGTTTTGGTCAAGTTGTTGGATAGTAACAGGCCATAGCAAATTGGACATACAGTAAATCTAATCAATTCAGTTTGTAATCAGAAACTGGATGTCAAAATGTCTGTGATGCTCCGCAGTGAGAATGTAATGTTTAAATGCAATTTTCTTCCTTCTTACTTTTAGGAGTAATCAGACTTTTAAATGCTAAAATCTTACACGTGGTTGAAATACATGCCAAAGAAGAACTTAAATCAGAAGTAGATCTATCACCAGCAGAAGGGTTTTCCCAGGCCATCACATATGTGGATTATGAAGGGAAGATAATGGCATATACAGCTGTATATTCACGTTTCTTCCTGTTCTATTGCATACATATTCTCTATTCATATAACAGCAAGAAAACATAAACCTAACCTCATGACAGAAATAGAGGTATTCTATTATATACTTTTTGGATTTATTACCAAATTCTGCAAACCTTATTGGGCTATTTTTGTTTAGCTTCAACAGTTTACATTCAGAAACTTCAGCGCAAACATAATAAATCTTTTGGTATATCGATGAGTATTTGTACAGTCTGGGGTATGTAGTTCTTTTTTTTTATAGTCAATGCACTGATACAAAACAAATGCAAAAAGACAATTATTTGGTTATATCTCAGGACAAAGCTGCTTAGATGATTTACCCTCAAATATTGCAAAAAGATTTTCCACAACAAATTTAAAAAAAAGTATTGTATGAATTTATTTCCTTTTTTTCCCAAATCAGTGTAAGCCCAAGAAATATTCTGAACCTCCCCATAAAAAATACAAGTCACAGTTCATACCGTGCTGAGAAATGTGAAATGCAAACAGATCATTCTGTGTACAACTACGTCAGCTGATCAGAACAAACAGCATCATACGTCATGGTACAACTGCCTCATTAGATTTAGAAAGAGGGGATGATGCAGATAAGGTCATTCAAAATGTCAATTAAGGCATGTGAATTCTACAATAAATAAAGAAATTTGTTTATGTACATCTGAGGGCTTTGAAAATGTCCAAACTAGGGTGAAAAAAAATTGTATTTACATATCACAGTAAAATATTTACACATCCTCACGGATGAATTACATACGTGCACTGGTCTCACATCTTAATCACAGGGATCACTGAACAAAACAACAAAACGAAACAACAGTGATGAATAATCTGCAGAGGCGAACAAACAGAACAAACAGCAAAAACACAACCATAAAAATAATCCATAACAAAGCACTGCTGCTGAACGGTTCATCTGAAGTTACAAGAGCACCATTTTGAGGTGCTGAACTGATGTTTTACATGGAAAAGGAGGCGTTGCTACTTCATTCACTATTGCCAAAAGCCTTTTACGAATTAGCCATAAATATATGTGTATGACCTGAGGTTTTGGTACTTACACTATATGGCCAAAGGTTTGTGGACACCTGACCTTCACACCCATATATGGGTCTTCATCAAACCGTTGCCACAAAGTTGGAAGCACACAATTGTATAGAATGGCTTTGTTTGCTGTAGCATTACAATTTCCCTTCACTAGAATTAAGGGGCTCAAACCTGTTCCAGCATGAAAATGCTCCTGTGTACAAAGTGAGGTCTATGAAGACATGGTTTGCCAAGGTTGGAGTAGAAGAATTCGAGTGTCCTGCACAGAGCCCTGACCTCAACCCCACAGAACACCTTTGGGATGAACTGGAACACCGACCTCACTAATGCTGACCTCACTAATGCTCTTGTGGCTGAATGAGCAACTCCCCACAGCCACTATTATTATATTAACAGCATTATTATAACAGCAAAGGGGGACTAAATCAGCAATGGGATGTTCAAAAAGCACGTAAAGGTCATATGGCCATATAGTGTATACCATATAGTGGTGTGTGTGAACTAGTATTTACAATTCATTCAAAAATGTAAAACTCCACATACACAATATTTACAATACTTCTTCAGTGAGAATACTCTATTTAACAATATTGCAGTTTTGTCTTACACACACACATACCACATACACACTCACTCTCTCCCTTTCTCTTTGTAAAGTTATAATTACATGAGAGGTCAATGATTTTTGAGGTTGCTTTGTTTCCCTGTGTTTCCTAGAAGCCTGTAGTGGATGAGCCTGGATGAGCCTGCCCCAGGAATTGCCTCTAAAAAAGTGATTTAGTGTCCTTGGACACAAACATCCATTCATTGAGCTTGTTCCAGCTTGTTATTGCAGCACCTTCAGATTGTGTAGTCAGTATTAACATAAATGACAAAGTTCATAATTCATCATCAAGACTGACGACTTGCCTCTGGGAAAAAAAAAAGAAGAAAATATTAGACTTTCCAAAAGAAAGATGCTAGAGATGCTAATGCTAATGTTATACTGATAAATCACAATAGAGAGATTTTGGGTCATACCGGTGGGTAGGAGTAGCCATCAGAGCTGTAGTTCTTGCAGATGTGAACTTTGTCCTCTGTGGTCTTCTGGTAGACTGGATTTTCAAAATGAATGGTGTTGGTGTTTTTCAGCTTCCAGTTCCTCCACAGCAACAAGCCACCAAATCCCAGGAGGCATAAAACCACTTTTGAAGAAGGAAAGTTATTGCCCATATTAAATTATGTAAAGAATACTGCACATGCAATTCAATCTCATAATCTCTAATATATTATGATCTATTTAGTCATACTGACCGAAGGGCAACGCAATGTAAAGAGCCAGCAATGTTGAAGATTCTTTTGAAGATTCTGCTGTAAGACCAGTGTGATTTTCTATTAAAAAAAATACCAAAATTAACATGAGAGAAGTTCAGAATCTATGCTCAATTCATAAAATTTCTCTTTCCCCATCTCACCAAAGGTGCTAAGGATTACTCTGTTGTTCAGATTTGACAATGCAAGCATGATAGTAATCTAGGAAATGTCATTCCTGTCTATATTGTAACTAATAAATGCATATTAAAACCATTAAAACTAATATGTCTGACAAGGATTATCATTATTCTCTCTGTTATTGTTTGCATTTTTTTAACCCTGTTAGGTATAGCGATAGTTGTTTTTTTTTGGAATCAGTCAAAGTCAAATCAGTTATGTTATATTAACAAACGTGTAAAATGCCATCCACATACAATCAGTTTATATGCTGATGAGTATGATATTTTACTATGTAACATCCATCAAGTGGACAAATGGCTTCTATTATTTTCATAGTGTGGTCCATGACGGATTTGTTGGAGTGGCATCAATCTGAGATTTGGGAATTCCCAAGAAACCCCTAGGGAGAGGTGGAACCCATGTCAGAAATCATTCCAAGTAGAACCCGTCTATCAGTCTAAGAACACTTAGTTATTCAATGAAGCCTTAAAGAATTCCTTGGTTAACGCATTTTTCCCCTTAAAAGTGTAGAGAGTTTCAATTAAACAATTGGATGCATTCCTTCTGTCCTTCTGTCCATTTCTCTTGCCAATTATAGACCTCCCTTTATGACTAAAGGAATAGAAAAAGTGGTGAAAATGACCTTTTTGAGATCTTTCAGTTTGGCTTTGGTGCAGATCATAGTACTGAATCTGCTCTCCTCATTCTGTCTGTTGATTTTGGATAACTCCTTGACCTCACTGCAGCTTTTTATAATAGACAATTTCGTTAGCCTCATAGCATAATTGCCCAAGTCCTATTTGGTTCAAATAGGACTTAGGCAATTATGGTATGAGGCTAACGATATGATATATTTCTTTTCCATCCTAGCTCTACAGATATCACTGGTTTAGACCATACCTGTCTGATAGAATATAGTTTGTTACTTTAGGAAAACATATATAATCCCCTGCCCTTGCCACTCAATGTGTACCTCAATGTTCAGTTCTTAGTCCCAGTCTGTTTATTATATATACGCTACCTGCTGGACAATCTATCGATAGTCATGGTTGTAGCTTTCACTCTCATGCTGCTGACATTCAGTTACATTTAAATGCAAATCAACCCCACTCTCTAATGATGAGTCTCCCATCATTCAAGCAGTACAGGTATTTACAAAATGCATTTTTGTACAAAATGATACTAATATTATAATCACAAACTGGCAGTGTGAAGTTTGTATCTTTCGTGTTACACCAACTGCATCACCAAAAAAAGTGAAAAAATGATTTTCAGAAATCTTCTCTTACTTGTCAGTTCATAAGGAGGGTTGACTGTGGGGGTTTTGGCTCTAGCTGCATCTGTGGGTTGTGTCTTCACCGCAGTGGTGACGACTGGAACTGAAGTTTTGGTGGTTCTTGGGGCAGATGTTTTTGGTGTAGTATGTGGGGTTATATGAGGGCGGGCTGTGGTAGGAACTCTGGGCTGGACTGGTGGTGCTGTTGTTGAAACAGCTGTCCGAAAGAAAAATTCAGTGTCATGATATGTACTACACTTAAATGATTGTTTAGCCCAAATCTTCAACTTTTTGTATCTTACATACTCTCTCAAAAGTTTTCTTCAAAACAATGATCTTACCAGGGACACATTTCCTCATATCTTTGTCCAGCATCATGTTGTCAGGGCAAGCACATGTGTACTTGGGTGAGAAGACACTGACCTGTGGTGCAGCCAAGCACAGGTACTCACAGCCACCATTGTTGAACTTGCACCAATTCACAGCTGGAAAAAGACAACATTATCCAATATGAATGCTGAGCAAAACCACAAAAATAGGTGGACTAATTTCTACTACTATTGCATGGTACTATAACCCTAAACTGGATGAAGCAGAGGTGTAGGGTTTTGTTCATGTCATATAAATTAGCTGACGCACCACTGGGCTGCTTCAGGTTGTGATACAGCACAATGTCCTCTGGAGATGTGAGGTGTTCTGCTACGTTTGTGATGTCTCCCCCTGTCACACGGTTAGCACTCAGAATAGCGTTGTTGCTAATGTCAGTCCAGAATACTCGCTCCTGAAGACAGCAAATGAAGTCAATATACCTATTAATATATCCTCTTAATACCTCCTTACTCCTTTGAGCCCCAGAAAAAAGACACATTTATAGGCTAAAATATAAAAAACTGTTAAAACTGTTTTTAAAAATGTTTTGATTATTACAGTTGAGTGCAAATGTTTTGACACCCCCGGACAGAATAAAGAAGTCAAAGAAATTTAATTTATTTAATTTTAAGGACATTTAATAGGTTTCAGCTTTGGGATCATCTTAGTTCTAAAATCGCAAAACTGATTTTACAGAAATACAGTTGTAATTTTTTTTGTTTTGCTTTCCCAAATACCCATTATATTCTATCTTTATTTTAATTATTTAATTAGATTAAACTAGTAAAGTATTTAATTAAGATTAAGCAACTTTGTGTATATATATATATTTAATTAAATGTGACAGGGACCAAATTCACCTTTTTCATATTTAGAAAGACTTTTTAAATAATTTTACTTCACATTTTTACTTTCAACATAACATAAATAATTTCTGTAATATTTACTAGTAAATACTATTTACTAGTATTATAAAATATGGTATAATTTAAATTATATCCATGCTCATTAGAGAGATATAGCCAGTGGTAGCTCGTCTGCAGGGGCAGGTGGGCAAGTGTATATTGCATATCAGACATTGATCAAATGTTACAGTCCTCATTCACAAGTCCATGCATTTTAGGTTACATAGAAATGATAATTACCTCTTTTGAGTGACCAAGCTTTTTTTAAAAAAAGGTCTTATTTTTAATTACAAATAATCTGAATTAAATTGAATACATTCCCTCAGTGTAAAGGTACATTTTTACAGTGTGTCTAATGTGTCTTGCTTTCCCAGTGCTGCATTTTCTGGGATAATTTCAGGTACTTTGTGTGGATTTGAGATGTAGTTGTGGAAATTTAGCTGAAACCTGGCAACCCTGGTTAATGATTAATCGGGATGATACAAACAGAACGTGTACCCTTTGTGTCAACTTGTTTCTATAAAGACTTAGGCGAGTTTAACTCGTTCTAGGCTGTATGCTGGATGACTGTATGCTTTCAACTGTCTTCTATGAGGTAGCCTATCTGTAGCCTTTGTTTGAGGCTATGCTATTATTATTATTATTATTATTATGCTAAAACTCAATTAAACTCACCTCAAACACTGTGACACTAAGCGGATGTGCCAGTCGGCCCTGGTCTATAATGAGTGTACGACGGCCACCTCCCTGCACATCAATACTGGCAAGGGTATGCAGTTTAGAGTCCACCCAGTAAAGACGCTGGTTCAACAGATCTAAACACAGGGGAAGGAAATGAAACAGGTCAAACCACATTCATCAAATACATCCATGCCCATGCTATCAAGGTTCCCAGGACTACATGAGGAAAAAGTTCTTACCAAGAGTTATCCCATTGGGCCAGACAATGTTATCAGACACCAAAGTGCTGCGATCTACTCCATTCAGGCCACCCCTCTCAATTTTAGCAGGCGTACCCCAGTCAGTCCAGTACACAAAACTAGGCAGTATAACAAATTTAGACATACAAGATTAGATTAAGCCAGCATAGTTAGTAAAGTGAAACATGTACTTTAAGGTTCAAGTTTGTGACTCACTTCTTAATTGGGTCAACCACAATAGCTCTTGGCTTGGTCAGGTCTTTTCTAAAGAGCGTCTTGCGCTTCTGTCCATCTGCTGTGGCTACAGAGATGGCACCACGTACACTATCTGTCCAGTAGATATTACCATGGATCCAGTCCACTGCAATCCCCTCGGGTGCACCCAAGCCAGAGTCAATCACAATGCTATGCTGAGATGAGTCTAACGCTGCATCCATGGGAGCTCTAGAAAATACAGAGCAGTCTATACATAATGGGGAAAATCTTGTGTTGCTTGTCTCTCTGTAACACCTGACAAGGAGTGAAGGCAAAGAGTGACCAATCTATCTGGTAGACTTAGAACAAAAATCTCAGAAAGAATTGGTCACAGATATTACAAATGAGAAGATCCAAAATCTGAACATGAGATGATTCAAAGAAGGCTGAAGCCAAAGAGTGGGTATATAAATTATTAGATAATATTTATATCACATTCAAAAAGGGAAATGCAAACATTTAACCTTTATAACTTTATTTTTTCCCCCACTATATACATATTGCATACACTATGAGATCTATTTGTTACTTGACTGTTATATTTGATACATTTGATAATGAGAAATTATTTGCGAAATATAACATGCTTAATAGCTAAACAAAAAAATGGTCTTCATTTTGACTGTCAATTTTTCTTCAAATTGTTCTTCATTCTGTTGTTATGGGTGTGCAAACTTTTGCACTCACTTTTGCTTTCTTAATAAAAGAACCTCTTGTCCTACTGGATCAGTCCATAGAAGATCAGAGTTATCACTTACTTGGGGGTTAAATAATCCAATAATGGATATTTAAAAGAACTCCCTGTCTAGTCTGGTCTTCTAGAGGAACTTGGCGATGTCCATGTCCAGCGCAACTATGTTTTTCTGCCGTGAGATGACTTGCGTGTACTCGCTCTTATCCAGAGTCATCTTCCTCACCTCATGATGGTTAGTGAAAAATAGATAGGCTACAGTTCCTGATCAAGATAGAGAAAGCCATCTGAGACCAAGACTTTAACAAACAACAAAACAGGCTGAAATGAGTGATACACGGTGCAGCCTACAGCTTGAACACATACCAATAGCTTTGCAGGCTTTGGTTGCTGGATCTACTTGGTAACCTTCAGCACACTCACACTTGTAGCTGCCCACCTGATTCACACAGATTTGACTGCATGTGTCCCCATTGGCACACTCATCAATATCTGTGTGATGAAAAAGGGGGGCAAAGGTTAGAGCCTAATATTCATGTGTGGCTGGTTTGAACAGAGCAATTCCCAAATCTTCACTGTCTTACCTTCACAGAGTTTCTTGTCTACCAAGAGGAATCCACTGGGGCACAAGCACTCGTAGCCAATCTTTAGGTCATTACAGATGTGAGAGCAGCCACCATTGTTGTAGAGACACTCGTTAGAATCTGTCAGGATGAAAGACATTGTCACCAGTAAGTAACAACACAACAATTTCAGGTATGGATTTATTAGAGGGTCATTACTCACCACACTCACGCAGTGGCTCATCGGACCAATCCCTACAATCACGCTGCTTGTCGCAAACTTTGTCCATGCTGATGCATTCACCACTGCGACACTGAAACCTGGATGGTGCTTCACAATGGGTTGCTGAAAAAAGTCGTCATGATACAGCCACCTTAACACACTGTACATATCGCAGCTATAGCTTCAGAGCTTCTTTCAGAAATAGAGCATTTTTCTTTTTTTTTTTGAGAGTGAAGACTCACCATTGACACAGCCCAGTTCATCACTCATATCCTGACAGTCATACACCTGGTTACACTGTCGGCTCCCGTGGATACATGATCCATCACCACAGCGGAACTCATCTGGCCGGCATGTGGATACGGCTGTGCAAATACAAAACCTTCAAGTTACTCTACTTAAAACTCCTTCCACACTTGAACATCTACAACACTGTTCATCATATACGTAGCTTTTCCAACTGTGATTTGGCAGAACAAAAAAAAAGGTTTTTGACTTACCGCAGTCTTTCTCATCTGATTGATCGGGGCAGTCGTGATCTCCGTCACATCTCCAGGGGTTTGGAATACATTCCCCAATGCCACACTGGAACTCCATATTGGAGCAGGGCCTACTGGGAGATGGAGAAGGTCGGTGGCCGCAGTTTTGAGGCCACTCGTCTGAACCATCTGAACAGTCGGCATCTCCGTCACAGGCCCACAGGCGTGGCAGGCACAGTGAGTTGTTGCAGCGAAAAGCATTCGAGCTGCAGGTAGTGGGCTGACACTGCGCTTCATCACTGCTGTCATCACAGTCAGCATCTTCATCACAGACGAAAGCCCGAGACACACACTGACCATTGCTGCAGCGGAATTCACCATTCAGACACTGTCTGGGACCTGTAAAAGAAGTGAAGAGAATAAAGATGTTTTAGACATATTTAGTCTATCACAATGTTATTATTACAGGTTAACATGAAGCATCACTCACTGCAGCCAGCTTCATCAGCTCCGTTCTCACAGTCTGCCTTGCCATCACATTTCCAGCTGTTAGGCACGCACTGGTTTAACCGGCCACCACAGTGGAACTCACTGGGTTTGCATGTCTTTGCCACTTTGAACACAATGTAAGATTAGTGTTAACACAAATGTCTTTTGTATCCTACACCCAACAAACTTTGTTGCTCTGACAAACTACAAATTCATGAGTATCTGCATGTTAATGAGATACTCACTGCAGGAAGCAGGGAGCTCATCAGTGCCATCACCGCAGTCATCTGTACCATCACATATCCATCTATTCGTAATACACTTCCCATTGCCACACTGGAAATTCCTGGAGCCGCAGGGTCCATCCTCTGCAAAACAAGAAGATCAAGAAGATATTTAATACTATTTTTCAATTCAGTTTCAAATTATGTTTAATTTTTTAGCAATAGACATTGTCACAAAGCAGGTTTACAGGTTTTGATCCCTAGTGAATAAGCCAGAGGTGACTGTGGCAAGGAGAATCTCACTGAAACAACATGAAGGAGAAACCTTGAGAGGACTCGGACTCAAAAGGGAACCCATCCTCTTCTAGGAGACACCAGATAGTGGGATTAAAAATCATTACTCTTCCACAGTTATATACTATAAAGTCAAATAGTACTAAGTGTGTTCAAAGGATGGAGTAGGAATAACTGAGATGAGCACAGGCCAGTCTTTATGATTACAGCAGTAGTTATTAGGTCTACAGTATCCATGTTAGGTTTTCACTGAAGCAAAGGTGAGCCATGGGCATAAACCGTATTTGCAAACATCTACTGTATTTGAGCATATCTATGTGGGACCATCCACAACAACAGAAAATGATTCACAAGTGTAAGAGTTACAACTGAACTGTATTGTCTGGCTAAGTATTTTTAAAACCATGGCTTGACACAGATCCTTTTAGCTTGATGAAAACAATACTATAACATTACCTAAGGTCAGGAGAAATACAGGATACACAAACTCATGTAAATATCCATACTTTAATTAGTGAGGGAAAAGCTCCTAAAGTGTGCTTTACTCTAATGATCTCAGTCTTCTTGTTCAAACAAACAAAAAAAAATGTCACAATGTGACATTTCTTCCCAACCCCCAACTTTTAACTAAGCTGAGTTAATTATGCACAGTCCTGCATCCAATAGGATGTCAGTGGACAGATAACGCTTTGGGAATTTCTTTCTAGTGCCACTGCACATTTGACAGCATGGTCACCTGTTTGTGACATGACCCAATGGGGAGGGACATAATGGATCACACCACTGTTGGCCGACTTGGTCAAGTGCCCACAAGATTATTTTATGTATACAAAAAGAAAAAGAGAGCAAAAAAGAGCCATTCATAATTTATTATGCCTGTATAACAATGACAATTTGCCTACTGAACAAAATTCCATGTTATACAGCGTATCTCACTAAGCCTTGTATACAATCAATGGCAAACCAATTTCATCGTTAATACCCCTAATCTC
Source organism: Pangasius macronema (assembly GCA_037577455.1). NCBI lineage: Eukaryota > Metazoa > Chordata > Actinopteri > Siluriformes > Pangasiidae > Pangasius > Pangasius macronema. The sequence goes on from CM074957.1 coordinate 10,269,398, forward strand.
TTGTACACTAAAGACAGAAGGGGCTTAGAGCATTCTGTATGCACCCAGGTTACTCTTTTTGTCATGCTAAGTGGAATTCTGTGTATTTAACCATCTACTGCATGAATTATTTATTTATTTTTTATGGATTTTTATTACTTGAATTAGTTCAAGAAATAAAANTAAAAATATATTTCAAAATTAAAAAACAAAATTAGGGGGGTAGTTTGTAAATTGTTGCCATATGGCAACAATGTGCAGTAAAGGGTTAAAAGTAGCTAAAATCTGCCTTTTGCATTTCACCTCATGACATAGGGGAAAGCTTCACACCTCACACACTGTTTTAGTATGGATTTTCTGCCAATTGCAGATTCTCTGTGATAACTTGTTAAATTGATATTATTCTGGAACTCATCCATCTGATAAAACGCTGTGAATCAGAGCCACAGTCAGTCTGACGTCAATAAATCATTAATTCAGAAAGTAGATGGGAAATGTTCCTTTTAATATTCAATTTGTTTAATTGCTCAGTGTGTACTGGAGTCAGCAGACATGTCTGTACAGATATAAGAGTACCTCTTTACGTCATCAGAATTCCTCGATTCTGTGATAATTTATATAAATATTATGCTCCACACAAAACCTTTCATCAAATCTTTCATCTGTACCAACAATGACTGCACAGGAAGAAGAATGGTGCCCAGGAATCATAACTGAGTTCTGTTAAAATGAAAATATGATTTAATGCACATCAGTATGACAGTTCAGGGACAAACCAAATGACTGAAAACTGGTAGTTTACACACAGGCATGAGCTTTGAGAAACCAGATATTTAAATCAAAGGTAATCCAGATCCTTACACCTCTGTTCAAAACCAAAAAAATGGTTACTGTACTAGATTCCACAAGAAAAACAGGTCTGAGTTATACACTGAAACACACTGCTTAGTTGTAACATTATTACGTTGTATGTCACAGGTCGTCCTACACCTCGTCATGTCATCTTCGTTTTGATGACCCTTACTAAACAGTGGTTATCTCAGCCATTCAAATTTGGAGACCCCACAGGAAAAAGGCCCCTCTGTTGTGGACCATAAATCTGGAAAAGTGGGCCAGTCGTGATATGTTGGTAAAATGCCATTCTCCAGGCATTTTCAGAAACATAATAAAGAGGGAATTCCTGGAAAAGTGGTAGGGGGCGAACATACTATGGAATGCTGCTCTATAGTCAGCCTCTACAGGCACAGCCCAGATACACAGAACTCCGGCTCCTGGAACTGAACAAAGGGATGTGGGATTGAGCTGAATAAGTGGGCAGATACTCTGCAGGGTTTTTAGGATTTTTTTTTTTGTGTGTGTGTGTGTGTGTGTCTTTATTCTATTTATGTTCACACTGAAAAGATTGTTCAGCACTGCCCATTTTAATTTTATACTATCTATCATAAGCAATTTGCCACAGAATAACTGTTTATTAAACAGACACAGGGGCGGTCACAGTCATTATTCTGCATGCTAAAAAATGGCGCATGCGCGCTGTGTGTGTATGTGTGAGTGTGTGACTGTGTAGAGCTCTGCAGAGTGATGCAACATTAATAAACCTGTTATACAAGATATTAACCTATACATGAGTTTTTTTCAAGGATGATTGCCACTTGCCACTATGTTAGAGACTGATTACGTACAAATATAGCTTACATTTCAGGGAAAGAAAAAGCATATTTTCTACAGAGTGTAATAAATGATAAATGTTGCTTACACTAACAATAAACTATTGGTCTTACCTGTTTGAACTGGGCACGTTAAATATATCAGGAAGAACAAAAATAAAGTCTTTTCCATAGTTTCCTAATGAAGTGTCAGCAGCCTCTCCACGTTGCTCCACGTTATGTTTACAATAATTATTAAAAATTGTTTTTCGTAGACCTGTGGTCTATGGGTTATTTTTAAGTATTTTAAAAGTACTAGTCACAAATATCAGACAAAATAGAGTGCGCTTTTACTCGCCAGTGCCGGTACTGGATATTGTGTTATGGTGAAATCAGTTAAATTTGAATGGGGTTGTAGAGTGGGCGGGGCTTAACCACGGAGAGGCGGGGCTGGGTGGTGTGATTTTTGAGGTGCACTGTTTTCATTTGGAGGGGGCGTGTCCTGAGCGCCCACCCCAGCAGTGTAGACCCACCCAGTCAAACAAAGTAGACAAGGATTATACTAATACTACTGATAATATAATATAATATATTATAATAAAATATAATATAAAATATTAATTAAAAATATTTTAAAATAAAATGTAGAAAACTAAATTAAATTTAAATATATTATAAAGTTTATATATTTAGAAAACAAAATTAAACACATATATTGATTGACTGTAAAATATCTGTAGATATTTTCATGTCACACATAATGCATGAATCAGCAATGACACCTGTATTCCACATTTCCGTACAATAACGATAGATAGATAGATAGATAGATAGATAGATAGATAGATTTATGTTTTAGCACTGCAGTGTCTTCTACTCATAAACACTGAGATAAGGCACTTAGTGGCATTAAAGCCATGTGGCCTTGACTAGTAAGGTGTGTGCAAATAAGATGAGCAAAGGTAACCGGAAGCGCAAAGTCACAAAGGCACCATCATCACATATTGCTTCATGCTGTCTGTTGCAGTTGTATGCAGACTGTATTTTTTAGGATCAGAAGGGTCTGAGCAGATCAGTGCTTACACAATTTCCAACCAACACAGCAAGGGAATGCTCCGTATGACTTAGTGTCCAAACATTTTACCCCCCCCCCCACCCCCCTGAGCTCACAGGTTCATTGGTCATGGCTTAAGAGGTTTTGAAATGGATTTCACTAACCCCACTCATTATTAAGATAATGCATCATGTTTGGTTGTATATTACTTGCACACATTGCTAATTTCAGCATTTTTGTCATTTTTGTAATATGTAATATGTACCATGCAAACCAATGACTGGAGCTAAATAAATGAATAACAGATTCAGTCTCATATTTTCATTGTCTGTCAGTGAAATGTTCTTAAAATGCCAGTAAAAAGAACTCAAAACTCAAAGAAGAAAAAAAGAAAGAAAGAAAGAAACATGTATGTGATATGGAACACCACCAACATAGGAAATAATATAAACCCCTGAAGAGTTCCCGCTTGATCTAACACACCATGGTGGGCTACTGGGAAACAGGAAAATGCACACTTTCATATCCTTCTATATCATCTATATATTCTATATATTGTCTGCATTTTACTACATGACACTGGTGCTGATCATCTTAATATCTTAGACGAAGGCAAAACAAGAAAAGACATTTTTAGCAATTCCTGTTGTCTCAGCAGACAGAAATCATATCACAGCAGAAGATCCATTCCACTGTGAAGGCTTTGAGTGAAGCCTGATGATCTTCTAGAAGATGCAAACGAAACAGATTAAATTGTCACCTTCCTGCTCTGAAGAGCAAAAACAGAAGCATGGCATTGATCAAGTAGAGTTCTTTAGCACAATTTACAGGACAGGTGTATGTCTTTATGTCCTCCACTGAAAGCAGTTCAGAGACAGAGCCAGTTTTATTACACTCTTGAAGGCTTGTAATTGTAGGTCAGGATGTAAATGTGGATTAGTTTAAAGTGATCATGACAGATGCTGCTTGTGACCAGTATCTTGATTACACTTATTAATAAATTTGAGTGTAATTACAGCTTATACAGTAACAGAGCAAAGGTTTCAGAGACTCATTAAATCTAACAACTCTTATTCCTATTGTGTTTACTTGGTACAGTTAATGTATGATTAGCCAGCACATGTTTTATTCCAGTTGTGAAAATGATGCACTTCTTTGTAGGGTAAAAAGTTAACATGGTTTCCTTTAAACACATGATGGCAGATGTGACCATACCATTGGGTTGAATAACCTGGTTATTTTTTCCTGCTTATTTTTTGTCTGTTAGAGTTTCTTCCGTGTCCTAATCTGCAGTGTTTTTAGTGATGAATATCTGCCTAGGAAACCTATATAAAAAAGAGAAAACATAAAGCACTCTCTGTGGTAGAGTACTAAAAATATTGCAAACCCTAACTAATAAAATTCCTGTNCAGTTTGTCATTTAATACTTAGATGGCAAACAGCATCAAGCTTTTACAATATTTTGTGTGACATGTAATCAGATGATCTTTTAATGCTGCAAGTGCAACCTTTGCTTTTCCCATCTTTCTGCATCTAATATCACTGCAATAATTTCGACTGAAACAGTGTTTCTCTGACCAGTATAATAAATCCTTCAGAGTGAGCTTGATTAATGAAGATTCAGGTAGCACACACGCTTTCAGTGTGGGTAAGTTACAGTTCACAGTAATGTGTACATATGAGAGATGAAAATGACTATTGACCTCCATGTGAAAGCAGAACAGCTGGTGTAAGCTGGATAACGCTACTTTAGTGAAGTGAAGTGAAGTGACTTTGTGGCCAAGTGTGGTGATCCATACTCAGAATTTGTGCTCTGCATTTAACCCA
>CM074957.1:10281561-10299374 GCA_037577455.1 Pangasius macronema
TCCTTTAGCTTGCATGTGCCTGTACAGTACTCTCTGCAGTGCTGACATGTCACACTTGATCACGTACTCAACCTACACAGAGGGGGGGGAAATCGACATCAGAACAGTTACTGACTGGCTGCAATTCCACACATGCAAGCAAACATACACACACACTACAATGGAGTATAGGTCATTGGCCGGGGTAAACGTATACATGACGTCTATGAGGTACAGTGCTGTATCTGAAGGGCAGGATTATTTAGACGTGACTGATGTGGAAAAATGGCATTTCTGATTCACGTGTTCCATGACGATGTAAAGTCCCTCTTTTTTTACGCTATGGGAAATTTGAGGTTGTGTGGTTACTGCTCCAATACCATACTCAAAAATCCATACCAATAATCTTGGATTTAATGAAGTGCTGATGTTTACACAAATATAGAACATACTAAAAGGTCAGTAGTTTTTTGTTGTTGCTGCTGACAAAACAAAAAACTGGTAACACGATCTTTTTTTTTTGTTTTGTTTTTGTTTATTGTATTAAGCATGGAACCACTGTGTTTCGATTAAATCAACAAAATTTACGGTAGTAAGACTGGTGAAATACGTAGAAAGTTCGGGTTTTGTTCTTCGTTCAGGGTGTGGTTCCTATTTGGGTCGGAGCTGAATATGCAGTGGGAAAATGCACACACAGGTGTATGAAAAGAGTAACAGACCTTCTCAGGCAGCTGGGCCTCGACCTCTTTCTTGAGCCTCCTGAGCAGGAATGGGCGGAGCACTTTGTGCAGACGCCGAATGATCAAAATGGTCTCTTCCTCATTGAGGTCGACCTGCAGAATGGGGGCACAGGTATTGTTAATGACTAATTAATAACTATTTCAAATAGGCAGAAGGTTCTTTGCTGTTGGTTATTACATCAAAGTACATTTGTAAAACCATATATGGTAAAACCTGACCCAACATTAACGAACACTCAAGTCATAACCATATTTCAGATGAGGACTGCATAATGTTACCTTTTCACCAGTCATGGCAAATGGTGCATTGAACCACTGCTCAAAGGTGCTGCAGCTTTTGAAGATTGTGGGCAGCAGGAAGTTGAGCAGGGCCCAGAGCTCAGGCAGTTTGTTCTGCAGAGGCGTGCCTGTGAGTAGCAGGCGCCTGGGGGCCAGGTAGTGTGTGTTTAGAACCTGTCAGTCGAATGTCACCACTAAGAAGTATGCCACTGGGAGTAGATGCTAGTACATGAAGGTCGCCTAGACTTCTCTCTGATACAGCTTTCTATTCCCCAAAAATATTGGTTGAATAAGGAAAAGGAAGCTTGAATGGCTAGCTAAGATCATTTAAGCTACAAGCGCCACATATCCTGAATTCTAGTTTGATCCAAACAGAAAGGAGTAAACAACGGTACACATATCATGACCCATACTGACTAGATGGAACCGGTCGTGAACGAATAGAAACTACTACATGAGTATCCATCATTCTTCGTGTATGAATTTGCCACTGCGTAGAATGGGAAGAAAGGACCGGCGAGCAGCAGGAGAGCCCTGAGAAGACAAAAAGAAACAGTGAATGACTGAACCACACAAAGGCTCTCATTATTTTGGAAAACAATAACTAGTCTTAATCACCTTATAGGAGACTTTGACCACAGATGGAGCCCATTTATCAAACTCATACACCCAGTTGGACAGAGTCCTGTGAAAAGACAACACAGATGTTAGAACAACAGAAACTGGTAAGTGTTTAGTTCACTTAGGATCCCTTTCTACTGTAACATTGGATCAATACAGGGGTTCTCAAACTAGGGGTCGTGACCTCATGTGTGGTCTCATGACTTACAAATGGGGTCGCAAGAGAAACTCACAATCTGCTCTTTCATTTTATTTATTTACTTGCATTCAAACAAGCTACATTTAAATTAAGAAGGCACATGCTTTAGTCTTTTTCACTCTCCTGACAGGCTGCACTAAGCCTAAGAATTCAGCAATGGAAATGGACAAATGTTCCTGTCTGTCTAACTCTGCAAAACAAACCAGTGTTGTGTCTCAAATTGCAAACTAATGTACTATTCTAGACTGTTAATGAGCAATAACACTAACTGGTTTTCCTATTACAGTTACTGTTTGAACTTAAAAACCCCTCATGTCGCCTTCAACCCCACCAAAATGACTGTATTGTATGCCAGTCTTCTGGATTTTCTAGATTAGTAAATAGTTTCAAATGTAAGATCTGAGCTAATGATTTGAGACGCAGATCGTGAGCAGAAAGTTTTAAAGACAAATGGAGCTTGTCAGTCTGTTAAATGTCACTGTGCATGAAACTGCTTTACAATTCAACCTGGAAACCTGACGGACAGAGATGTTTTGGTTCTGAGATGCCATATAGTGAATGTCGCCTTTACTCCACTAGATGTGCATAAGATACGCAGTGGGTGTGCACGCAACGCTGCTTTCGTTGCAGCTGTACATTACTATCATAATAAAATATTCAAATATTACAGTAGCCTTAAATTATAAAACTGGAATTTATATATATATATATATGCCACAGAGAGCCACTGAAATTTTGTAACAGGGTAATTTCTGTTTCTTCATAACTACCCTTAAAATTTTGGACTGTGCCATACTACTGCAATGAAATGCACAAGTCACTTTAATTTTGGTTTTATTATTATTATTATTATTATTATTATTATTATTATTATGTTTATGAGTATGAATGTAGATGGATATAGTTGCATTTTCATGAGAAATTAAATTTCGTTGTATGATACATGACAATAAAAGGTATTCAATTTACCCAAGATATTTGGGAATCCCTGGGTTAATATAAACTAGGAAACTGAAAGGACTGTGCTGGAACCAGCACTTAACTGTATATTCGAATGCATGGTTAAAAATATTTTTTTCATTATTACAAGACCAGATAAAAACTGAGGCAAACTTACGAGAGGGGTACGATTATGAGGAAGGGGCCATTAAGACGTTTGTACTCCATGAGGTAGGTAATGAGAGCGATGGTCTGGATAGTCTTTCCCAAGCCCATCTCATCCGCAAGAATGCCATTTAGATTATTATTAAACAGAGACACAAGCCACTCCAGACCTTTAATCTGTCACACACGAAGAGCAAGAAAAAAGATCCTGGTTAACATACTAACATAGTCTCAGTATTTTAGCATCTGTTTACTCTGCGTGCCTGTACCTGGTACTGTTTGAGTGTCCCATTAACCAAGAGAGAGGACTGTCTCTCCACTTTCTCAGTGACGGCGTGTGCCACAGAGTAGTAGGACTGCAGGCCCACAGCAAACTGAGCATGGCCATACTCATCGTCCACATCCTGCTTAGCATTCCTGCAAAATAACGTGACAGAGAAATGCTTAGCATTTCAGCCCATCTTCATAGATTAGGTGATGCCAGGACATGATCATCATAACACTAAGAACTGGGGGAAAAAACAACAAAAACACTTAAAGGAATTTTACCTTACCTCACATATCTTTGTCAGGACATGTTTAGTGTCCAAAATGTCCTTCATTAGTTTTGTGCTAGAGCTGCCAGGCTAATATAACTAACAAGTAATGTTGTAGCTCTAGTGCAAAACCAATATTCTATATTATATTCATTTTTACTATAAAATTCCTTTGAATAAAGTATTAAAATAGTAAAGTCTGCAAATTATGAGACGATATTCTAAACACTACATCACATAACAGACTACCGAGATGACACAGCATGAAAACATTTGTATACTCACTCAATAATGTGAAGGGCATCAACCTCAGACACATCTTCACTGTCAGGATCTGGAATTTTCTTCTTCTCTTCTGTTGAAGGCTGGGATAGTTGCGGCTGCTCTTCATCCTCTTCCTGCAGGCGAGAACAGGGAGGTGTGAATAATATAGCACACAGTAACCATGTAACAATCGCTTAATAAAAATCTTATCTCATATTATCAGCTAATACATAGCACAATTAGATGCTTCTGCTAGAGACAGCTCAAGGCTAAACTGTAGAATCTGAGCAGATACGGTCAGACACACTGTCTGCATCACACACGACTAAGGCTACAGGCACAGACACACACACACATACAGGAATATGGAGGCAGAAAATGATTACCTCTTCTTCATCTGAGCCACTGTCTTCACTATCAGACCGTGGTGCCACTTCGTACCTACAGATAAGACATACAAGTTCATTTTCACGTATTATTTTTAAAATTAACATTGAGAATGCCGCAATACAGAATACACTATGCTTTGATTTGATACAGAGTCCTTTAACATAGATCCATTATTTCAACCTCTTGAATTTTTTTAAAGAACATTTGTACCACAATAAATACACATTTAAGTACTTAACAAAATCTGCACTTAGTGTTGATGTTTAAAGTAAACTGCCATCTCACAAACATGCACGCATGCTTACCCAGGGTTCATCTCCAGCCAGGCCTCCAGCTGGTTTGCTTTAGGAGCATCCACACCAGTTAGAATCTTGCCACTGTCCACATGAATGACTTTCACTGGGAGGTCACTCATCTGACTGGTCTCATCCAGAGGCTACGGCACAAGGAAATGTTTAAAATGTTAGAGCCAGTATATCATGTCATGCAAATAAAAGGCAGTGGCTACACTGGCGAGCACTGGAAACAGCACAGTAGATCGAAAATCTTTAATTAGAACAAAACCAACTACAGGATATTAATTATTAATGCTTTAAGTAGTGGTCACTGGACTTTTGCCTCACTATATTTATTGCAGAGTTGGAGCAGGCAGGGAAAGATTATAAAGAAAAAAAGAAAGGTATATGAAACGATGTTGTTTCATGTTTCTCTCTACGTACTTTTACATTCAAGATAATTTGCTGCTAGACAGATTTCACTTACATTCAGTCTGACCCCACTATATACCAATAAGAAATATTAAAGGAGTGCTGTTCACCTCTCCATCTGGGCCCAGTGCTGGAGCGGCACCCTCTCCATTGTCTGCCTTCTATAACAAACAAAAAAACAATAATTTACATGCAAAAGTAAGATGTTATTACCAGGAGCATAACCATGCTATAGCATTAAAATGTCCTACCTTCTTTTTCTTCTTCTTCTTCTTCTCCTTGAGGGCCTGAACAGCCTTATGGGCACGCACAAGCTCTGTGAGGTTGGCCACATACTCATCTGTCTGCTGTAGCAGGTAGGCCAGACGCTTGTCTTTCTTCTGATCAATCAGCTTCCTGTAACCCTCCTCATCTTCTGCCTAGGGGATAGAAAGGAAATGGGCTTAGAGTTGGATATTAAACTGGACCACGTTTCAGTTTGAGTGTAGATGCAATTCCGTACCATCAGCCTCCGCATTCTCTCCTTCTCAATGCGTTCATTCTCTTTTTTCTGCTCACGCTCTGTGTTGGCATGGTAGGTGGCCACAGCTTTGGTAAGCTTCTGGACTTTTGGACACTACCTCGCTACCATGAGAAATTTCAGAAATCGTACGACCTCCTATGACAACTCTATAAGGACTTCTTTTTTGGAAGGAAAGATCATGTTGTATGTTTTCTAGAGAATTCAGATTTGTTACCTATAGTGAAAAAAACTGAATGAAAACTAAAATCTGTTCATAAAAACCCCACAACCCATACAACATGAGACTGACTAGTATAAAAAGCTCTAGGCTAAAGTGACTTCTACATTTAGCTGCAGCATAAGCATAAGAGAATGGAGCCCAGTACCTGGTGCTTTTGACGACGTTTGCGCTCTTGCTCGATCTTCTGCTGCTTCTCCAGTTTCTCTGTGATACGAGCCTCACGCAGGGACTGTCTCTTGCTGCGTTTGTAGGCTTTGGCATTGAGTGCTGTCTCTAGGGCTGTGTCACGCCGCATACACACTACCACCTCCTGCCGCAGCTGTGAGATAGACAATCATGAGGCTTTACAAAGATCTACATAGTCTTCACACTGCTAGGCACATGCTGTAGCTCTCTCTCTTTTTTTTTAGTATGTAGCTATCTATTTTTATAGCCCTGTTTCTATGGCTCTGGCAACGCTGACACGTTGTTAGCAAGAATAACAAGCATTTGACACAATAGAGATTAGAAGCAGGTAATATGGTAAAACTATCCACGCATTTCTGAGTAGTGACACTGTTTACATTGTTGGATGGACAGAGACTTTCAATTCTTCAGAGTCTCGGAAGTCGAGTTACAACCGAAAGGTCCTCAGGTCTCCTGCTAGAGAGCCAGGAAGATTCTCCAGCTCTTGGATACGATGTGCTATACGAGCTTGCAGTCTGACATGGAAGAAGAGTTAAATGAATAAATTGTTACAATGCACACACAGCAATTTCCTCCATGACTCTCTCTCACCTGTACTCTCTCTCCTGTAGAATCTCCACAGGATCAAGGCCACGTGGTTTCTGGATAGGTGTTATTCGGTTCTGTTTTGGATGGAGCATCATGGGAGGCGGCTGGGCTGGTTGGCCTGGAGATTGGGTCTGAGGGGGCATGACAGGAGAAGCAGCTGGAGGTACAGAGGGTGGGGCAGGAGAGGGGCGACCGGTAGGCTGGGTTGGAATTAACTTCTGAGGAGCACTGGCTGGAGCAGCAGCATTCACCATGGGCCCTACAACACAAACACACAAAGGGTTTAGCATAACAGAAAAGTCACCCACACTGCTTACTGAAATCTAAGCCAAAATATTCAGGGTCCTTATTTCTTTATTTCCACCTGGAAAGTCACTTAAAAATCTACAGGAATCCACTGAAAAATAATGTGAACTGCTTTTCAGCTCTCACCTTCAGGCCATGATTTGGGTGGTCCATTGGGGGGCTGTCCTTGCATACCTGAGGGAACTCCAGATGGTCCTGGAGGAGGCATATTCGGTCCTACCATTCCTGCAAAAGGGCACAAATCCATCTGGTTTTATGGGTGTAACCCATTACATCCAACACAATACACAATGGGTTATACAAGTTGCATGTAATAAGTGTAATAAATGTTGGCATAAACATGTAGGTTTGTCTTTTTGCTTTAACTTGGTTCAATTCCAATTATCTCAACCTTTACTTCCAATATTACATGAAAAATCCACCAGAAGGCTTTTTTTAATGCAAACAGTATAAACATTGCATCCATATATCTGTGCAGTAAAGGAGTCAAAAAAGAAAGAGAGAGAAAGAGAGCCGGGGGGGACACCAGCATTACCATGTGGTCTGTTGTAATTGGGGCCAGCTGGACCAGGGCCTCCAGGACCAGGAGGGACAGCTCCAGGTCCTGAAGCAGGGGGCATATTGGGCATCCCTGGCTGCATTCCTGGCATTGGCCGTTTTCCCTGCACGGCCATCTGCAGGTGGTCAGGCAAAGGCTGCCCACGAGCCAGCATCTTGTATGCCATGATCTGTGCTCGAAGTTGGTGGAGTTGGTTCTGGTTGAATGGTGTGGGTCCTCCAGTGCCGCCCGGACCACTAGGACCTGCAGGTCCGCCGTTAGGTCCTGTGCCCGGACCTGGTGCAGCACCTCCACCTCGATTTTGCTGGCCCATAGCCTGAGGGTCACCGCCCTCCATGGGCACAGGTGGTCCCGGTCTCCCGTAGTAGCCCGGTCTCCCTCCTGGTAATCGTCCGTGCCCTGACCCTCGTACAAGTCTCGGGCCAAGAGGAGAGGGATAACCTGAACAAGATTAAACACAGGAGGTCAAAGGAATGTAGGGGAAAACATTAAAAAAGAGGATTTTGATGCACAACTTCAGGCTTAGAATACATCATTTCAGTCCTGGAAGGTCAAAGTCAGGGCAAAAATTGGTAATTGTCCTGCTTTAACACATCTACTAAACCTGGGAATGAACCAGGCAAATTGTCTCTAACCATTAAATACACTGGAAATCATGTTCTTGTGGATTCTTGTAGCCATGACATTGAACTGCAACCTTTGCATGGCTTAAATTTGCTGGTTCTCTTTCACATGTGAATAAATAAATAATTGAATGTATGAACTGTAATAGCAGTGAAAAAAAAATAACTTGGGTTGGACAAATTCTGCCGAGCACTAGCAAACACTAGAACTTTTATAACCACTACATGCATACATGCTATTACTTCCTTCTTGGGCATAAAGCTTCACACCACCAGTGGACAGTTAATAAATGTAGCAAAGTACAATATTAAACCTACAGGAACGGTTCATACATGGAACTCTTACAACCAGGTACCCCGACCCACCACCAGGGTATGGTGACACCCGTGGGACAGTCATGCCCATGCCCTTCATCTGGCCATAACGAGGGTCATCTGACATGCCCTTCTCATGCATGCCCTCCATAGGCTGTAGATAGGAAGCAGAAAGAGCAGTTTGAGTTTGTTTATTTACACGTAATTAGCAAAATTTTGAGCTGAGATGATAAAATCTCTTGGAGTTTAGATATGTATCTCACTCTAAAGAGTAAACAATTACATTAGTTTTCCGTCAGCTAAACGTAATAGGCTATAGCAATACATTCAATAAATATGCTTGGAATAAATAGGCAAAGTACTCATTCCTACAAAAAAAATATACACACATACATACATATATATAAAGTTTATGTTTATTATGCCAGTCTATTTTTCTGATAGATGTGATCCAGAAGTGTGCACAGGAAAGTTTTTTTTATTATTATTATTATTATTTCACTCCCGCCCACTCCCAAAGGATTTAATACAATCCTCTGTATCTTATTGAAGAAGTGGCATTGTGCAGTAACTGGAGAAGGAAGATGGCTTGCCAAAGGAGCAAGCATGTGCAAGCAAAACGTCTATAAAGCCTCTGTTGCCATGGTAAATGAGATGACAACTGGCAAAGCATCCAAAAATATCAAATTAAGGACATAGCAGTGGAAACACCATAACAGAGTCTGCAGTTCACTCATCAATAATATTTCAATCATAAACCAACCAGTAACCTTCTTTGCCATGGTCCTTGTAATAAACTCACCTTGTGCATCTGATGCATATTTTCCTGTGGGTATCCTGAGGGCCCTTGTGGAGGTAGGTTGTGTCCTGTAGGTGGTGGACCCGGGCTGGGGCCCATCATACCATGAGCAGAGCCAGGTGAAGGTCCTGGGCTCGGACCCAGCATGGCTCCTGGGGATGGACCAGGGCCTGGAGAAGGGCCGGGCCGAGGGGTCCCTCCCATGGGGGGGTCGGGAGTGGACATCTCTCAGCAGAGCCAGGAGGAACAAGAGCAAAAAAAATGCACTGTTCTGCACAGAAAATGGCAAACGTACACCATTATAGTCAAGTATAAAGACTACATCTGAAGCAAAGTACTTTGTTAAAATGACAAAATGTACATAAAAATTATTATTCAAAAAAAAAAAAAGTCTAATGTTTTGTGGTAAAAACAAATCTCTTTTTGCACATTTGCTACATATGTGGTAATCACTGCAAAAGGAAAGAACGAAAGCCAAGTGCCCCGAAATTTACTTATAATGAAGGTCTAAGGGCAGATGTTAAAGCAGTCAATAAATGTTTACATTAAACCAGAAATTTCTGTAAATCTGTATAACTGGCTCTTTCTGAGATGTATCCTTTTTTTGGACAATATTAATACTTTTTATTCTATTGCTGCGTAGGATGTTTTGGTAAGATGGTAAGTTTTTGGTACGTGTGTGTGTGTAAGTTTTTGATATCTGTTTTTAACTGTTAGAGTGTAACTTTTGTAAATTCACATTTAATGCTATAAAAACATATTTGAAATGTTTATTGACAGATTTTTAACTGTCTTTAGGCCATTATAAGAGAAATTCAATTCAATGTTTTTCTGTTCTTCTCTCAGTATGTAGAAACTTGCTGAAATTCCTGTCCATGGTATACAGATGTGGTATCCAGATACCGGGAGATAGGGTTGATGGAGTTAGAGGTGTGTTGACCCTTCTGTGAACCCCCTTTTCTTTCTGCTACCCACCAAAGCTCACATATCGCTTTTGGGGCTTTTTAGACAAGCAGCTAATTAGAAAATATTAACCAACCATAAATGGATATTTTTGCTTTGACGTTACTCTTTCTAAGCTCAACACACGGTCGTGTTCTGCTACGTCATGACTATGAACATATTAATTTGCTTGAGACTAAATGGTAAAGTTTATTTAATTGTCCTGGGTTATTATCCTAAAAAAAACCCAATGTGATTATTTTGAGAAATCTGAGAAGCAAAATAAATGCATATAAAATGTGCTACATTAGGATTTTACAGACGTTCAACATAACACTTAACACACAGAGCCTTGTCCAACTAGTGATACCACACAAAAAATCACAGATTACAAAAACCAAGTGAGATATTATCATGACCTCAAAATATATGGAATAAACCACGATAGGGCGTGCTGTTATGGGAAGAAGTCAACAGCACATCCCAAAATATTTTATTCCTCTTATAACACAGCAATTTGCCAATTCTTTTTTTAATAATGAAAGAACATGTCATACTTTTTATTCATTTTATTGTTGCGTTTAATACTGTGGAATGAATGTGGCAAGTTAGTCCTTAAAATCTCTTGCGGTGTAACAGCTATAAAACGTTACAGCTTATTCTCTGACGCTTCCAAAATGCTGACACTGGAGACTCCAAAACGTCCAAAAATGTTAAATAAATGTCTCCTCACAGAAAGCTTCACCATATCGACAATTACAAAGCAAAAGCTGTCCCGAAGACTTCCCTGTGGCAGAAAACTTGCTAGCTGTTACAAATGGCTGCCACTTTAGACTCCGTCCATAAATATTTAATCATTCTGATAAGGTCCGAGTAATAATGTAAACAAAATAGCACAAAATGGCGCTACAGTCAGTCGTGCAGTTATAGAAAATGTATCAACACTTTCTGACCAATCAGAACAGAGCATTCAACAGCACTATGGTATAGCTTATGTTACTGGGCATAAACATGAGGTTTACAGTTGGGGTCATTAAATTAGACTGATGCCTTGAAGAATCTGCAAAATGTCAATAATGTAAAAAAAAAAAAAAAATTCCACATTCATTGATTCTCAAGAAGGCAACACGCTACGTTAAGAGCCAGGGGAAGTAAACTTTTGAACAGGATGATTGGTGTAAATAGTTATTTTGTTTGAAGATCTTATTTGGTATAAGAGTATAATTAGTACTGCCCTTCAGAAGCTACATAAGATATTTACGTTTCCCAGAAAACAAAATAATAATAATTTACACTGTCACCCTGTTCAAAAGTTTACACCCCCCTGGCTCTTAATGCATCATGTTGCCTTCTTGAGCATCAGTGAATGTTTGCTCCTTCTGTAATAGTTGTTGTACGAGTCCTTCATTTGTCCTCAGCTTCAAAAGATGGATCTCAGCATCATATAGCATATTTGAAAGGGGTCAAATATCCAGACGATGCTGGAAAAGCAAATAATGTGTAGTACCTAGAGGATTTTTCTGAAGAACAGTGGGCAGTTTATCAGCTCAGGACAAACAAGAGACTCATGAATGATTATTACAAAACATAAAAACAGCCGTTGATCATCCAGGTAACAACACACTGTATTAAGAATCAAGGGTATGTAAACTTTTGGACTGGTCCAGTTCAGTGTAAAGTCAGTGATTATTGTGTCTTGTGGACTATATGTAAACGTGTTATGTGAAATAGCTTATTCGGGGAAGTACTAAATTTAAAAAAAAGAAAAAAATACTAAAAAAAAAAACCCAGCAATTTTTAGGATCCCTCTTAATTTTTTTTTCATTATTAACATTTTGCAGATTCTACAAGACGTATGTATGTAAGTTGGCTTATGACCCAGGCTGTGTTAGGTTTACTCGCTGTTTGTCCTGTCAGCTGTTCCACGTGTATAAATGGAGAGCAGAGCTTTAATCTTGGCTCAGAGCTGAAGAGAGACGCTGAGGAAGCAGAGGACGAGCTGCGGGAACACTTCTGCTCCTGACTTGTGTCAGTGTGCTCATCCACTCATTCAGTACAAAGACTCAGCCGAAGTCGACTCAGTATATGACCTAGCTATGCCTGAAATCAGATTAGATTAGATCTAAAGACAAATATAGCTTTGGTGTTTTGAAAAATCGAAGATATTATGTTATTCAGACAGATAACTGTTAGCAGTATTATTCGGCATTTCCTGAAGTAAGTCGGTTCGTGAATGTGCCTGGTTAGCATAATTGCTAACAAGTGTTTAGATAGCCTTATAGAAAAAAAAACTACAGTGCTAAAAATTTTCTAAAGAAACAAAAGTTAAGTCTTGTAACTTTAACCTTAGCACTACCTCTTAAAAGTCGTTTAAGCGATTAAAACAGAAATAATCATTGTAAGTAAACTCTTCAGTAGCTAGCTATAGCGCTGTTAGCTAACGACCCGGTAAGTTTTTTTTTCACAATTCTGTACAGTGCTACTTCCGCCATTTTTATCTAAAGACATACATAAAGACAAAATAACTGAGTTTACAGCAAATAACAAGTTTACCAACATGTAAAGCTGCGCCGAGAGAGAAATAACTAATGCTAGCTAAGTAAAAACAGGCTCCATAGGAAGGCATAGGAAGCCATATAGCAGGTTCATGTAGCCTGTTAGCTCAGCTAGCCGTTGGAGAAAAAACAGAGTCCATTGGTACGGAAAACCAGACACGAAAACAACTCAACTGGTTAGTTTAGTGTTTAATCTGACTCTAGGGATTTTACACAGAATCCTCTTCGTACTATTATAGATATATGATACGTTGGAGGATAAATAATACACTTTTAACCAGCGCATATAACTGAAACACTGTATAAAGTAAATGTAGCCGGCCATGCCGTCCTCCCCCATCCGAGCGTTAAACGCTTTAAAGAGCCACGGAGGCTCAAGTCGGAGCAAATGTTACTTTCTGTCCAGCTGTTTGTCCTCCAACACTCTCAATTCAGTCCTGCGTTCAAACTACATTTCCAAATCTACATTCATTCATTCCTTTCTGTCTCCGCTGCTCTGTCGGTTAGGACGTAATGTCGGTCTCATTGTAGCGCCGAAAGGAAAAACGAGAGCTTTTTTAATACACAAACTTTCCACCTTTCCGCGTTTTACTGACTACATTTAAAACACTGCCATGTTGCTCTATGTGCTGAAGTTATGAAGAAGCCGTAAACAACTTACATTGTGTGAAGTCAGGTTTCGCCGGTAACTCCCCCACTTTTCTTCAGTTAGCTAAGTTAGCTAGAAACAAAGAGCCGCTCAGCCTGTTCCGTTTTCCCCTCTCTCCCCCCACACCGCTCTTGTGTGATTGTGTATGGTTAGGCATAGCCTGAAGCCGCCATTGCGCTTCACTAGCGCCCCCTTCCCCCACCAATGCGCGGAAAGACACCGCGCATGCGCACTGCGAGCTGCGTTAGCGACAGGAATGCAGGCAGCGCGAGTGCTGGGGGAGGGGGAGGGGGATGGGCGCTCCATATATAAGAGCCTACTAAAGAAGTAATATTTCTTTTGGAAAAAGAAGAGAGAACACAATGTAATGCACTTGTTTATGCTTTGGAGTCATGTCATAAATAAATTACGCTATATTAAGTGTCGCTGAGCTTCTAATTCTCAAAACCATTCATCTTAACTTCAAAGCTGTGTCTAAATAAATTCTACAAAAGTGGAATTTTCATCTGCATGCATCTTTGTGAAATCTGAATTTGAGCATAAGAAAAATGCTCCAAAATGGAAATTCTAGACATGTAATAAAACTAATTTTTTTTTATCTGGGTAGCACAATAGCATAGCAGGCAACGTTGCTGTCTCACTGCTCCAGGGTCCTGGGTTCGAGCCTGAACTCAAGTTACTGTCCTTGTGTTCGTGTGAGTTTCCTTCCACTGTCCAGGCACATGCACGCAGGTGGACTAGCTAAGCTAAAATGCCCTAGGTGTGAAAGAGTGTGTGTGCATGTTGCTCAGGGTGAAATCTCCTGCCTTGTTCCTAATGTTATATGTGTTCTGGTCTGTCTATATGTTTAGCCTTGCTGCTTCCTCTGTGGAATATTCCTAAACTAGCTTAAAATACGAATGGGAAATTTACAATTTTATGTTCCTGGTTTGATGTACCAGATCAAAGGCTGTAAATCATTAGAGAAAAAAAGAAAAAAAAGTACTCTTTACACAAAGTCTTAGAAAAATCTCTGACATACTTTTGTCATTTTTATTACAAGTTAAAATGGCTTTCAAGTATAACTGTGCATAATTTTTAGAAAAATAAAATGATTTGTGCATTGATAAAAAGATGCATTCATTTGTAAAAAAAAAAAAAAAAGTTACAAATACAAAAAAAATACAAATGATGACACTGTCATTCAGTAATTAAATTACTGTAAAAGATTTACAAAACTTTCAATCACAAATTGCACATGGAAAAAGCTCACATTATTTTGACAGTAACAATCAGTCTGTCAGCTGCTGCAAACCTCTCCACAGAAGCAGAGAATAATCTAAATTGAAAAGTTACTCGTACATTTCCTGGCTGACTTGTAACAGAGTGGTCCATGAAGCACTCCTAATTCAATATTTTGCCCTGAGTTCATCTTTAAATCTAATCTATAAAGTGATGTAAACCACATGGGGTTTTATACACGAGTGGTTATTTCTGATAAACTACTATATTGAAAGCTACTCATGTGCAAAATTGACAAGTCATATGCCTATGCACACCTTCTTCCAGTAAATACAGTCGGTTGTCGTGCACGAGGTTGTGTTCAATCCTTTAAAACCTAAATGGCGCATTAATCATACCTGAGGCAGATGTCGCCATGATTATGGTTGAACATCCTGATGATTGTCACAGAACATTTTGCAGTGCATTAACATTCACAATAACCCAAATGTGTGTCCATAACACATTTTAAGTATACAGCAAAAAAAAGTTATGACAGGCCATAATAAGCTCTGTTCCAGGCACGAAAGAAGAATCATGCATCCACAATGCAGGGCAAAAAATGTTTCTCATAGTCGGAAGGAAATGGCTCCTCGTTCCACTCCTCGTCTTCATCTTGTCTGCCCTCCTCATCACTGCTGTCAATCATTTGGCTGTATTCTTTCTGATGACGTAGTACGGAATTGTTCTGCTCCAACCCCCCAAATCCTTGCAACTCTTTTCCTCTGCTCTGTCCGTGTTCCCTGAGCTCCTCTGGCTGCTCCACCTCAGGTTCATGATCAATTTCTGGCTCAGGAACTACCTCCACCTGAGAAATGGTTACACCATACTCCATGGAGGCTGAAGAAACAGGCCATGAGTGCCAGAACTGTAACACACACACACACACGTTAGTTGGGACACACTGGATACTATTAAAGGAATTTTATTTAAAAGCAGAGTTAGTAAAAAGGACCCAAATTCCTCTTCTAAATTAATACACTGGCCAAAGCTGAAGTACCGATTCAAAATGATTCACTCAAGCTAACGTATATACTCTTAAATTTACTTGAGGTATGAAACTAACTGTACGAGAAAGAAAAATGTCCATTTTTACATTATTGTGTTTATGCGTAAACGTAACATGGTCCAGTTGCTCTGTATGTTTAATAATAAATTAACTTGTACAGGTGAAAGACTGGCTTATTTTTTTCTCTTCTCGAATCTGCAACATGTGGAATGTGGTGACGAACTTGAGCAAAATGCATGACAGAAGAAAACTCATACAATTCTGACAATCTAAAAATAAAGACAGCCATCAAACATGCTATCAGGAGAGAAGATGAGGACTTTGACTACGCACAATCTTCCCCTTCCCAGGAAGCTTTTTTTTTTTTTTGGAGTATTTTCATTAGCCATATATTGCATATATTTTGGGGTTAAATGTTAGCCTGTAGGTTTCCGGGCAACCAAAATATGCAACTGGAGCTTTAAAATCATTAACTAGCTAATAATTCTATCATTTGTCAATCCTCTGCATGTTCTAGAAGAATCACTGCACTACTACATTCCCTGCTCTAATATGTCTTACACTATATGGCCAAAAGTTTGGAGACACCTGACCATGATACCCTTGTGTTTGTTGAACATCCCATTCCAGATTTAGTCTCCCTTTGCTGTTATAATAACCTCCACTTTTCTAGGAAGTCTTTCCACTAGATTTTGGAACATGGCTGTGGGGATTTGTGCTCATTCAGCCATAAGAGCTTTAGTGAAGTCACCCACTGATATCAGACGAGAAGGCCAGTGTTCCAGTGCATCCCAAAGGTGTTCACTGGGGTTGAGGTCAAGGCTCTTTGCAGGACACTCGAGTTCTTCCACTCCAACCTTGGCAACCCATGTCTTCATGGAGTTCATGCTGGAACAGGTTTGAGCCTCTCAGTTCCAGTGAAGGGAAATTGTAATGCTACAGCATACAGCGACATCCTATACAATTGTGGCCGCTTACACATGGGAGTGAAGTTCAGGTGTCCACAAACGTCTGGCCATATAGTGTATCTGATTCATCAAATAATTACCAAGCTCTTTGTGAGCTGATCCAGGTGCGTTAGAGCAGTCATACAAGCAGTACATCCCATTCCAGTACAGTACACACAATACTTTTAACAGACTCATATTCACTCTGACCTGATTGCTCATCTGTTTAAATGAACTGCTGTTGATGGGGTCCGGAATTTTGTAGAACCATTCGGGTACCTTGGCCCTTAAATACCTTAAAAATTGCAAGTTGATATCTGTTCAGATATTGCATTGGTATCACAGGACCTCATTATACATAAAAAAAAAAACAAAACAAAAAACACAAGTGGGGGAACAATAAAATATATATAATCCAGGTATCTTTAACAAGGTGATTGATTTTATTATAGAATATTTAAAATAATATAACAAATAGATTTCATACTTACCACACAACTGAAATGATTAAGATCAGAGGGATGATAAAAACCAACACAACTATGACCACCACTATTTGGATAATGTTTGCTGAAGAACAAAAGACATAAGGGGATTACACATTATTCCCTATCCACTACACAGAATTTACAGCAGCATAAACAACTGATGCTTAGGTAGGAGTTCTCACACAACTGCAACCCTACCAATCAGTCTGGCATCAGAGATTCTTCATATCATGTGACATGGCTAACTCTTACACTGGTGTCCTTAGAAATGGATGATAGGACTAAAGAAACCTACCCAAAGACAGACTATTTGAACATAACCAAATTCAGACTGTTTCCCTGGAGAAAGTCTAATTAAAGAGAAGCTGCAGAATTGAAGTTTGTAACAAAACTACTAGAACATTAGTTCTGACTAGAATCATTCACAAAAATGTAGAAATCGAAAGTGAGACTGTTATGGGTGAAGAGATACCAGAGGAAGTTGTGGTGAAAGAGGCTTTTGTGTTCTTTCCCTCTCCAGCACTAGTCTTAGCTCTGATCCACACTTCATACTGCTGATCAGGATTCAGATTAGAGATCTGGAAACTGCTCTTATCGCTGCTCACATTGTACACTGTGAAAAAGACAGAAACCTTTAACCACTACTCAAAATGACTGAGCCCACCATTCCTTGTTCCAATTCTAGCAGTCTTGAAAACACGAACAAGTTGTCAGAAGCAGATGAGCAATGTGCCACAGTGTAAACATGACTGTTGGTTACATGGATAGTGAAGCAACGTCTCTATGAGAAGCTACTATGAGATGAGATGCCAATATTAAATCATTCCAAAAACGCTTGGCTGATTAGAGAATTGCATGAATGAGTAGATGAAACGGTGTTCCTACTAAAGTTTTTGGTGCGTATATAAACCAATTGGTGTTGTATTTAATTAAAATGAAAAGTATTATTTCTTCTTCTTTCGGCTTTTCCCATCAGGGGTCGCCACAGCGAATCATCACTCTCCACCTATCCCTATCTTCTGCAT
>CM074957.1:10300071-10310071 GCA_037577455.1 Pangasius macronema
CACTTGGATGGGTTAAATGCAGAGCACAAATTCCGAGTATGGGTCACCACACTTGGCCACAAAGTCACTTCACTTATCAACGGCCCTTGGCTGTTCTAAAATCACTGTAAACCATGGATTCTGCGGGCTTATTGCTTGGACTTTATAAATCCAATTTTACAACTTCTTAAATTATTGGAATTTAGGAACGTCTAAAATTGAAGATAAATTGTTATTTTGGTATAATTAGAAAACAGCTGACATAGTTAAACATAAAATAATTAGAATTTTGAGATATGTCAACATTTTGAAACAAAAAGTTGAATAAATCAAAATTGTGAGATAATAAGCCAGAAATTTTACGTAAGTCAGAAATGTTAGACAATAAGTCGGAAATTTTAGATAATAAATCAACATGTTAAGAAAATAAATCAAAAATATCTTGCAATACCTTGAGATCAATATTTTGAGTTAATAAATCCAAACTTTAAGATAAAACAAAACGTTGACATACTGCTGCTGCCAAAAATAAAGGAAAATATGTTGTGCAGATTTTTTTTCTTTTTCTAGCCAGTGGACAAGTTTCTTAAACATGCACAACTTTCTTAGTTTTGTAATATCTGTAATAAATACGTATTTTAATATAACTTGTGTTTCATTAATATCTGCATTTTCATCGGTTTGAAGGGGGTTCTACTGCTAATATGAATAGCTTCTTAATCATATTTTATATTTAGTATTTTTAATTTGTCTAGTGCTGTGTGTCCTTGTTGCCTTGTAATAGCTTTACAATTTAAAACAATGGCAAAAAAAGTAATAACATAACAATAATAATATGGTGGAATTGTACCCAAAGTCATCATTTCTCCAGTGGAGGGTGAAGTTGGTTGGGTTCAAGGGGTTAAGTGATCCTGTCCAGCGGCAATGGATGTTCCTCTCTTCATCATTAAATGGAATTAAGCAGGTGGGAGGAGGATCTGCAAAATAAATAAAATTTAAAAAAAATATAGACAGGAAATGGTGGGAATGCTGTAAGTAACAGGTGTGTTCCAATAATAGTGGAAGAAACTAAGAAAGTCCCTCCCTGCATGAAAGTTAAACAACACTGCACTGGCATGCACAATTCAGTCAGACAGGAAGTTCTGGTATGTGTGCAGACTACAGGCCCACCACAGTCTACGTGTTCTCAGTACATATGAACTGCTGCACCTCTGAACCACCTCTGATGCCCTCTCGGTTCATTTTCAAATACATCTACAGCTTCAGTATCTTCTAACACATTACAGAATCTAGATTCTGCTGACAGGTTTTGTAATGCTATCTTCTATTCTTCTCTCTCTCTCTTTCTCTACAAGTCATATGTTCTGTTCTCTATGTCCTCTGTACCTGAGTCTTTCCTTCTTTACCTACCTTCACCTCTATATTTTGTGTAACACTGATATGAGCATTTCCTCCCTTCTGTCTAGCCACATACTACACACATTCTGATAAGCAATTTGAGTCAGCCTGTGTGTTCTATACAACGTTTTACAGCAATCATGTGTGAAGATTAAATATTCTGAAGTTAAGTTAAAGTTTGCAAGTTAAAATTAAAAGGAAAAAAAAAGTTGATTCAATGTTACATTTTCTTCCGAAACAGCACTGAAACCCAGGCTGAACTGCTGAAGAATGCTGACAGTGCCCTTTGCAACCGTGAGTACTTCTGAGTATTTTAAGATGCAACATTAGGTTTCTGCTACAAGTGCTAAAATGAAACCCTAAGCATATAGGCCCGTGATAAGTGATAACAATCACATTTTCCCACAGTACCGTTGAATTCTTAAGTTTGGTTGTTCAGAAGGTTTGGTTAATTTCCTATAACAGCAGCTCTGACAGCAGTGCTATCTGTAATTCAAATCACATATTTATAAACCACTGACTCATTCTAACACATACACCGCATTCATTCTTAGGGACTTGTACGCCAGATGCTCACATAATTTATGTCTAACAATAAACAGACTTTTCAAAGATATACAACCATCACTATGGTGAAGCTTTCTGAAGACCATATGTTTATAACTGCTCTAACATAAGTGATAACAGTGACTAACTAGGGTGGTAATTAAATCCCATTGTTGATTATTTGCCTATAATAACATGTCACAACGTCCAGCACATTGTACAGTCTGCATTGCCAGTTGCTTCTGTCTGAGAGTCTGAATCTATTGAGATGACCAAAGAGTTCTCTTCATCTGACCAGGATAAAGAATGAATGAGCACTGAAAGTTCAAACATGTCATGCAGTGGAAATGTATGTAGGGCCAAGCTTTACACATAAACTTTACTGTTAAATAAATCCGTGTGGGATCTTCGAGTGGGCTAAATCAGAAACTGTTACGGTTATTGTGGCCTACTTATTTAACAGCACATCCTAGATTTCATTACAAATACTAACCTATACACCTCCTGTCCTCTAACGCACACACTATTCCAGATGCATTTGTGCTAATCACTTGCCCACATACAGCACTAGCAGCATTGTATACAAACCATATATAACATACTGACCTTACCCATGTGTGCAAGCTGGATGTGATTATAGCCTTTAAAACTATTATGAGAGTTTGTATAGCCTGGAAATTTCAATTTTCAGTAATCTGCTTTTTATTTTAGTGTTCGTCATAAAAGCAATATATCGCCAGTTTCTTTCAGTTTGTGCCATAAACTCATTAAAGCAGCGTCAATACTCACAGCCTTCCTGTACCAAGCAGGGCAAATGTGTATGTCCTGGTGTGTGTCCTGGACAGCGCAGCATGCACTCTGCCTTCTGCATTTCATGCGCATCAATAAGCGCGCTGAAGCTCACACTCATGGGGCCGCACTCAGTCTGTGAGACGTGCACTGCTGGGTTAAGGGGAAGCACGTGCAGGTGACACAAGTCACACTCCAGCATGGCTCCTTGAGGATCTGCTTGGCACTCGATAGACACATTGTGGATGACAGATGAAATCCTACGCCACCAGCACTTGACGGTCAATCCAAACGAGGCTGGATGAGCAGCAAGCGAAGGAATGTGTTAAACATGTAAAGCAAATGGATGAGAACAGCAATGTCTGCAATAAAGCTGCTTCAAGAATGTGTAGGCTATGAGCCAACCAAAACCACACATACGCACACGCAACACACACACACACACACACACACACACACACACACACACACACACATATACATACAAATGCCCTGTTTGTTTTTGTGCCTTCCCAGGACATTGGATTATACTTATGTATAAACTACCTGTATGTAATAATCCTAAACCTGACCCAAACCTCAACATCAGCAAACATAAAGAAATTCTTTCAGCTTTCAAACAAAAAGAAGCACTTAGATTTTTTTTTTTTTTTAATAAAATCCATATCACATAGTCAGGGCTGTCTTGCTGGTCCTGAAAAAATTGGTTAAACCTTTTTTTTTTTTTTTTCCTGTTTTTCATACACTGTCATATAGGACCGTTTGGTCTTGACAATTCACAAAAATAGGCAAACAAACAGGCAAACACACCCGCACACATGGTTCATTTGTGATAAGGCTTCATCATTTAATTTACCACAACAATATGGGCTGGCATTCTGTTTTAATCTTTAAAACAAAAAAAAACTCCCTATCGTTTTACACTGCCAGTTTGCAAATTAGCTTGAAAATACATGATAAATCACCTAATTCTTTATTCTCATAGCACACATTTTCACTCAGGAATAAATATTTCACTACCTATTTATTTATAATTAGTATAATTTTCTTACACCGTGCCACCCATTATAGGGCAAAAACAAAAATTAAGCACACTTTCATACCTATTTATACCAATTACATACCAATTACTGTGTTTTATTACTCAAAAACAAGACTAGAAATAAAGTTATTCTTGTTTTACTGTGTTTTAGATTAAGAAATGATCAAGACAGCTGTAAACTTTAACCAATGCAGCAGGGCTTTAAGGAGTAATAGATGTAATAGATGATTAATAACTCATTAACAAGTATAGGAGTTGCTATCTGGACTGTCTCCATGTTATGAAATGATTATAACGCCGTGTAGAGCACTGTGTCCGTACAGTGTAGTAAAGTAAGGAAATGTTAGTAATAGCTGTAACACTCCTGTAAGCACTGACAGCTTGTAAGCAAAACGCAACCTGGGAAACACCCAGATTACACTCACACTAACACAGCTAGGCGTAGTATTTCCGACTATTTCAACATTACAAAAAAAAAGTAAATAAATAAATAAAACTGGGTCTATCACTCACCGTGTGGAGAGAGCCAGATGATGTGCAGTGTAAGGAGAGGTAAAATTAGGGCTCGAGTTTGCCATACTGCCATCATCACCCACAGCATGATGCTGGTGTAACCAGCATTACTGACACTCTGCTCCTCCCGAGGTACAGCAAACTAACAAAACAACCACTTCGCTTAATACACTTCAACTCACAACTTTAGTCCCACATTCTGGACATTACATTACGTCTTACTGTACCCGAGGTGAACAGTGAACCCGAAGGAAAGAAAGAAAGAAACAAAAGTTTCCTCATGTAAGATGAATGACTCGAGCACACCTGGCCCGAGCATCCAGCGCCACTCTGCTCAAACTTCTCGGCTACACATGTTTACACGCGCTTACTTTCGCCAGTACCATGTGAACACATTTCCGGGGTATGTCCACTCTCATCGTTTGAATCGTATCCAGCAATGTTGACTGCTATATATTATTTGTCATTTTAAGACTGCTTTCTGGTGGAACACTTCACCTCACAGAGTGTTCAGAAATGAATCCAAATGCGAAAAGTACTGTTTTTAAAGATTACGTGTAGGACGTGAAACCCTTCACATTTGGACTAAACCAAGTTCTGCCCCCCCCCATTGATCTGTTGGCTTTCCGTCACTGGGTCCGCCTTGCACTGTTACGGAAACTGACGTGTATTCGTGTCAACCTCCAGTAATTCAGATTTAGAAATAACGCCTTGGAGAGAATCAAGCAGAGGACTACTGATAGTTTTGTGGCTGTATGTTTGTGCTTTTGTCGTTTAGTTCTAACATGAGGACATTAGCACTCAAAAATGCAGAAAAATGCTCATATAGCTCTAGAAAATGATTCAACATGGTCTTTATTCAAGACTTAACTTTATTTAATAAAAATAATAAAATACAACTGAATATTAATTGTAACATGTTTGGTGACAAGCATAAGGTCACCGTTAAACTGAGAAAGGTAAATATTTTGTGGAACAATGTTAATCTAGGAATCAAGATAACGGACAGTCAAATTCTCAAAACAGGAAGGAACATGCAAACACACGCGCGCGCACACACACACACACACACACACACACACACACACACACACACACACACACAGGAGCTAGCTTGGCTGGTCTCAGCAGAGGGAGCTGATCTCACTCTTGCTGCAGCCCCATTTGCAGCAGGCATTGGACAGTCCTACTACCACATCCCGGCCCTTCCGGCTGGAGGTGCGCAGGGCTTCCAGTACTTCATCTGAGATAATGGAGCGGGCAGGCCGCCTGAACTCAGAGGTCTCCTGCCCTCCTCGCACCATTTCGAAAGAGCCCGGCTCAGTGTCATGCTGGAGGGAGAACTTTGGGCGAGAGGGCAGCACCAAACCTTCTGCGGCATCTCTAATGTCTGAGCCAAACGGGTCTACACTCAGGTCATCTGTAGACAAAGCATGAGTTAGGATCAACACCGATTTTTCATTTCACCATTACCCCAAAGGGCTTTGCCAGTTATACTAGTTTTACTCATTACTTAGATGATTATAATTGATATTCAACAGGTGTTGGGAGTGATCACATCACTTCCAGTCAAGCACAGTCTACTGATCTCCCAGCTTAAAGATATCTGATTCAATTCACCAGTTAATTAGTGGTGAAATTGACAAACATTACTGGACTTTGGCCTGTTTATATAATGTGACTAATAAGAGAAGTTAGTTTGGATACAAGTAGATCCGAATGTGCAAGCACTTGCACTTACGCATAATCATTCAAAATGAAAGAGGATGTAACCCTAGTTGAAGCAAAATGTCACAGGAAAAATGGAACTGGTATATAGAAGAAATTCCTTAGTGAAAAATTCATAAAAGAGGATGTCTTACTTCTCTGTCTATTAATTGTACATACAGATGCATGTATAGTAAAGTGTTGGGCTGTTATCTTACCTGTGCTTGTGATGGAGCGTCTCCAGCGTGAGCCTCCGCAGGTGAAGATGACTGCGCGGATAAATTCACGACCACACAGTTTCACCCCATATGAGGGTCCATCGTACGCCCTCACTCCAGCCAGTAGCAGACACACAGCCAGCACTACGGCTTTCCACATCATGGAACGGTTGGAGAAAAACTAGAGGATGTTAGCACTGTAGAACGCTGGCAATAAGTTTCTCGTCTTCTAATGCTGGCTGATTTTGGATGGTCCTAAATCCCAGATCTCCTTTATAAAGGAGTTTGACAGATACAAAAGTGTACACACACCCACACAGTGTTCGTCACACAGACCCACCTGACTGAAGAGTCACAGATAACCCACTGATACAAAAACAGAGACCTTTCCATAGACAAAGCAGTGACCTGAAAAGGCATAATTAACTAGCATACAAAATGAAAAACAAGAGAATCTGTTGCAACAGATTAACAAGGACATTTATGTGCGTAAATGCACTTGGCATTTGTTTTCTATGTGTATAACACTGTCCGTGGCTTTTTACCACACTCGCTCTCCGACACACTTAAACTGGACACATCGAATTTACTATTTTATGTCAGTGGCATGGGTTTCATTTAAACTTTGGGTTGGACACACTGGTACCCGAGTTATCATAAAATAAACTTTTATATTATTATTACTATTAATAACCAAGTTTGTTGCAATACAGAATATAATGAACAGACATTATTGCCTTTAAATTATAATGTCATTGTCAATAAGATTCTTTATTCTATGTAACTACATTGGTTTAAAAGAAATATACTTAGTAAATTCAACTGAGAGGCATATGTATGTATGGCTTAATTCATATTCTGGCCCCTAACTTTGTGGAGAAAGATTCTGTGAAAAGACAAATTCTAACAATATATAGTAATGCCAGTTACACATAGTAATACCAGTTATGTAGTTATATAGAATAAAGTAACTTTTGAAAAGCAGATATGGTTTATCTTGATCTGATATGTACAATATGATAGTCATTCCAGTTAAGCAATTAGAAATGACTAACCCGAAAAGTCTTGTTTCCAGTTACTGGTATCAGGCTGATAAAGTTTAAAATATGAATAATTAGATATTTTGCAAGATGGAGAAGGTAACTTTTGGGAATTCAGAACTGCACCTAAATATGCTGATTCGTTCGAAACAGGAGCGGAACATGTTTGAATTTCTGCCTGAAAAAGGACAGGAAATGCATTAACAAACCAAAAAACAGCAAATTCAGAAATACACCAACTTTAACAGAAAACCTAATGCACTGGCCCTTATTCATCACATGCTTGTTGCAGATTGGAACGGCATATGACTATAACGAGGAAAAAAGAACTGCACTTTTCCACTCCGTAATCTACTTAGCCTAGCAAAAATGATGTAATGCGAAGGTACTTATTATAGTGAGGAGAAATTCTTTCTTCTGAATAATCCGGCTTCTTTTAGGTGAGTTTTTCTGCATTCACATATTCACATTAATATTGTGCAAAGCTGACAGCATATTTAGAGTACTCATCCTATTAATACCCTTGATGAATAAAACAGTCAGTTGATTCATATTTCCTCTTATTGTCTTATATCTGCCAGCTCCCTGTGTACTGTAGCCAGTCAGTAACAATACTCAGAAAAGACCTACCATTTCAGTTTTGAGTTAATGCTGATGTGTATCTGATTTTGCTTTTATGTTCGTAATTCATTGTGTATTTTTGGTGTCCTTTTTGTGTTTTTAGTTTGCTCTTGTGTTTTTAGTTTGTCAATCTGTTTTGTACTTACAGGACACTGTATTTGACAGTTAACCACTAAATATCAAATATAAAACAGACCAAACCTGCAACCTGTAACAAATAAATAATGACAATAAATGTGGAGAAATCAAACCTCTTAGTATATTACTAACATTCTTGCAACAGTAATCCTACTGGCCTACAAGTTGTGTGTGTGTGTGTGTGTGTGTGTGTGTGTGTGTGTGTGTGTGTGTGTGTTTTCTTTACACTTACTCACTAAACCTCAGCAATGTGTGAGAGGTGAGCAGGGCTGACTGTCATAGGCCGGGAGGGGACGAGGTCGAGAGCCACATGAGATGCAGAGAGCTTGACATTTTCAAAAGGCGATAACGCATTTCGCCTATCTTTTTAGAAACACATAGCCAAAGGTCTCCAATTTCCCAAATGACAAGGGAATAATTGAATTTGTTATTAGCATGTTGATAATAAAACAAACAGCATGACATTTTCAGGGACATTCACCAAAATATGCACATCCTCACATTGTTAGCGGAGAACAGACGACAGGGCAAGGGCAGGACAAAAAATGTCTGCGTTTTCAGGCCCACAAATGAAAGTTTTTTTTTCATTTTTATTCTCTTGGGAAATGAATCTATTTTTCTCTCAGCATTTTATTAACAGTTGATAGGCTGTGTTGGCTTTTTGCTCATTGTATGCAAGTACAATTGAAGAAGAATTCTGAAGACCACTGATTAACATCACATTGTGTTTAAACATTCACCCGGTATTGTTTAGGACAAAATACCAATATTTCTGCACTATATCCATTTTCGCACCTTCTGCCATTTTAAATGAACATAACAAGACCGGCTACACGCTCGTGCGCCTTTAAGGCTGCTCGCAACTATGACCGACGGCAAATTCGGACAAATAAGGAGCTGTAGACAAGACTGACACCTTCTCTGGACCAATAGGTGATACACTACTTCAGCGTCATGGAGCCATTTGGACCTATCAGTGATGACAAAGGGGGCGGGACGTGAGCGGGCGGGTAGCAACAGTTGCCCGGGTGAGGACGAAGCGCCATAGCCACGGTAGTCCTGGCGACAAGAGCCCAGCAACAAGAATCAACAACAACAGCCCGATTCATTAAAACGCTAAAAAATCAAACATAGCGGTGGAAAAATCACACGGATTAAAAGGTGAATCTTTTTTTTTTTAATTTTGATTTTTGCATACCAAATCACATTAGGAACGACAGGGAAACGATTAGGGTTGTTTTATTATTAAAAAAAACTAGACTGGATAGAATGTGTCAGTAGCCATTATTAGCACCTGCCCTGCTAAGTGATTGGCTCGAGTGGTGCTTGGCGCAGGGCACAAGCGCAGGCTAGCGGCGATGCGAACCAACACCGCGCTCACAACGCGAAACTGCTGTCGGCCTCGTACAAGCTGCTCGTTGTTATGGCGATGCCAAACGCTACACTGATTGTACAAAATGGCGGGTTGTTAGCGAGAATACGCGAGTCTAGCTAGCCAGCGCGAGATAGCAACCTCGGCTCACTCTCAGCGGCTCGCGAGCGTTGCTAGGTAGCCAGCCGCGGCAAATAAACGCCGTTGGCATAGCTACACCAGAGCCACTATTTCCGGCTAAAGGGAAAAAGGTTACAACAAATATAAAATGTATGCTGTGCTTATATAAAGAGAACGCTGTAACGCACATGTATCGCGAATAGGTGATTTCCTGTTCATTGAGTAATGCTGAGGTTCAGTCCTCTTGTCATTATCGGTTACACTGAACCGGTTTCACTTCACTTTCACCTCAGAAACGTCTTCTTTATTAAACAGCCATTACACATATACACACATATGAAAGACATTCACTTCAGTTAATAAAGGGAAGTGGTGTTGCCAAGGGGTTTGCTGTCTAAAAAGTGTGTCTATGGAGACAGTGAAACTATAAATAGCAGAATAAGGAACTGGCATTTTCCTGAGAGGTATTAAGCTTTCAGAAACGCTTTCAGTCCCTCAGTTTCTCAGCAGTGCAAGC
>CM074957.1:10312571-10335373 GCA_037577455.1 Pangasius macronema
GTCATAGAAACACCCGATTTACCCGAGTCCAAGATGATGAACAACACTGATAGAATCTCTGAGTCCTTATCCTGTAATTAATGTGATTTAGACACAAACATGAACAAACTAATATTTGGATTTGTACACATGGGCCTCATTTATGAATATTTTAATGAATTGTTTTTGTGGGCCAAACTGAATGAAACTTTCTGGCAGATTTACAAAAACTGTTTTTCTTTGTACTCGCGTGTGTGTGTTGAGATCAGTGCTTAATCAGGTGTGTTCGTGGCATAGCTGATTTACATTTAATCTCAAAAAGAGTTCGAACAACAAATTAAGTAAACAGCAAAAGAGAATTGTATGCGCTAAATCTTCCAGTAATGCAGCTCAGCCACTGCAGTGTGTCGGCACACAAAACTTGTGCTAATGGATTGGTTAGTCTTATTTGTCTTAATTTATGGATTTGTTTTCGATTGCATTTTTTTCAAATACTTAATTTTGCTTTAAAAAAAAAACGTGTAATTGAAACGAAAACGCTATTTAAACTTGATAAATATGTAAAAGTGCAGTAACTCATGCCAGTTATATGATTTGAAGCCTATTATTTGAAGTTCACATTAGTAAGTCTCCTTATACATAATTTACACTCACTCACTCACATTATTTTGAACTAAATGGATTTTCGTGAATACCACATTTCCGGCGTAAAACCTCCTGTGAACAGTTTATGAATAAATGCGGTAGTATCCAGCTTGATAAAGGGGGCGTAATTTTTTTCACGTTGGCTCGGCTGTGTTGCTTTTTGACAATATTGTCGCATATTACAGCCCAGTGAAGGCTTGTTTGTTTCTCAAGAGAGTTCAGTTTCTCTGTGTTTTACCCACAGAGGTCTGTGGTCCAAGCCACATCTCAGCCTACCAAGACTGAACAGGGCACACAATTGAGCGTCACCAGCCTACAGCCTGTACACTTGACTCAGGAGGTGATCTCTCTCTCACGCACAAGCCTCATTTTTCTTTTGGCTCTCACTCATGAGCACATGATTAAGAAAATGTTCATACACCCAGCCTCACATATTTTCCCACATGCTTACAGAATGTCCAGCATTTCTATTAGTAACACATGACCCTTTACAGTACGTGTCTAAACTGTTCTCTGAGCTTAGGCAGAGAAATGTGTAATCCTGCCATGTTTACTTCCAGAGTCCTCATAGACAGCGAATGAGGGAGGCAGAGATACAGAGAGAGGAACGGCAGAGAGAGATAGACGAGTGGAAGGAGAACAGGGCAGAAGTAGCAGAGAGAGAGGAAAGACATATAGGGATATGTGAGGATGCTCACGCTCTATCAGTCAGCAGAAGAGCAGACTGCATGCTGGAATACACCACACCGTTCCCCATCTTAGCCCTGAATCTGCCTGTGGCTATGCCCTCATGTGCCTTCTCAGTTCCTGTCCTTGCTCTGGGCTGGGAGCCAGAGCAGCTGCTCTACGCTGATGTCCCCACAAACACCGCCGCACACTCCTACTTGTTTGAGCTGGCCTTTGACCCTAAAGTACGTGGCTTTAACAGGAAGAGATGCACAGGTCGTAGTCTTTCCGAACCTAGTACATGTGGTAGTCATTGTTAACAAGTTTGAGTCTCGAGGTAAGGATGTTCTCATAACCCGAAGTTTTGAAAATGCTTAGAAAGAGGAAGAAAAGCAGCAAGGAAGGAAGTGAGAATGCTTTTATTTTAGCCAGGATGTTCTAATGTCATTATGTATGTTTCTGTGTGTGTGTGTATGTGTGTGTGTGTGTGTGTGCGTGTGTGTGTGCGTGTGTGTACTCATCTACACATTTGGATGTGCAGCAGCTGCAGCAGGTACCCGTGCAGCATGTGTACACTAACCAGGTGCAGTATGTGGAGGGAGGAGACACAAGCTACACGACCAGCACCATGTAAGTTAAGGGCCGACTTTACACTCTCTTTATTTTGAATTGTCACCATATCAAAGACAAAAAAAAAAAATGAAATGAAAGGAAAGAGTCTAATAAAGGGTCTATAGTCTAATTTCAAAGATATCACAGAAAACCTGATTGGCAAAAATGCCAGTAGCTAGGTAGTTTCTTTATTTCAGGCGTTTGCTTACATTTTGTTCTGTCTCAGAAATTAGCTCCGCCCCCAGCTGGAACAGCGCTGCTCAGCTCAGGCTTTGTTTTCTTTGATTTAGACCTCTGTTCAGTTACGTGTGTTGGTTGTCTGCATCATTTTTACCACCACTTTTGCAAACCTGCAAAAAACATGCAGCAAGTGCAAGGTTTTTTTTTTTTTTTTAATTTTTTTTAAGAAAAATAGGCCAACACAAGACATATGTCTAGGTAGCTACCAAATATCTTGAACTCTATTACATCCAGACCTTTACTGATCTCTGTTTTTCTGTACATTCTAGTTTATTAACATTGTAAAACCGACGTCTACTGGACACGCTCATGTTACATGTGATTATGTTACGAAGAAGTGGAAGTAGTAATCAGACCTTAAAAGGCAACTCTCGAGGCATACATGTTTTCAGGGGTTGGGGTCAGTTGCATGGAGGGTCAAGGTTTAGTGATTTCTTTAAAACTGTAACTTTCTTTACAACTGCTTCTTTTATGTGGTTCAGGTGAAGGTAGCTGGAATGAGCTATACAGAGCAGTTTTGAGCTATATAGGGCAGTTTATTTTACAAATTGCAGATTTTGAAAAAAAACATTGTGGATAATAATTCTTTTTTTTTTTTACCTCTTCTTAGACGTTCCGGCAGTTTTGTGTACACTGACAGTCCCTTGTACACTCAGACCAGTGGTGCCCAGTATTATGAAAGTCCCAGTGTCAGTGTCTCTGCCTCCCAGGCTGCCTCTCCTGTAAATACAGGCTTCGTGACGGGGACAGGGCAAATTGTGACCAGTGCCACGCCTGGCACAGGAGGTGGAGCCACAGCAGTAATCGCAGTGTCAGGGACGGCCACTAATGGCTCTGGGGATGGAGGAGGCGGGGCTAACGGGAGCAGTGGCAGCTACGTGATTCAAGGAGGCTACATGCTCAGCAGCGGCGGAGGCACCAGCAGCAGCAGCAGTGGAAACGGCCAGAGTTACTCACAAAATGCTCGTGTCTCCCCGGCCACCGTGAGTATTAGCGAGGGAGAGGAGAATAGCGTGCCGTCTGCAGACAAAAAGGTATGACCACGGAAAAAATTCACAAAGGAGAAGAGCGGAGCCCAACCGCTCGAATACACCTGTCACTCACTCCGCCACCTTCACCCTTTCCAGTAACAGAACGATGATGTGTTCATCGTTCCCTTTCACGCATCAGAGAGCACAGTCAAAGAGCAGAGGGAGTCAGTAAGTCGCCACTGAACCTCTGCCATTAGGTGCAATGGAATATAAAATTTACTGCAGTTATCATACCTGTTAAGTTTACCACAGAGAAACAGTATCTGAATGCATAAAATAGTCATTAATTCAAATGTATTCTACAACAGCACTAGCACAGATTTTCTTCTTTCACTGTGCTGTCATGTCCATCGAATTCAGTTATAGAATTTAATCATAACTTCATCACGTTTCATGTCATAATTTGCATGAGAGAAGAGAATCACCTTTGGTATTCATATTCACTCAAAAGGCCTTCAGACACGGCTGTTAGGAGACCCACACAAAGCCACAGGCATCCCATTGGTTACATGTTGTTGCATACCCATATTGTATGCGACGGCACGCTGAAAGATATGACTGATAAGCATGTGTGTGTGTGTACGTGATGTCATGTAACTGCACTGGTGTATATAGACAGCACGGGATGGTGCTACTGTATGAATTAAGGTTGTAATCTGCATATGAATTCATGTATGATCACTTGGGTTTCACGTCATGTCATTCTGACATATCTCTGTCAGCATGTGTATGCATGAGTGGGAAAGTGCATGCGAACTTGTCCCTGTGTGTGTCCTGTCCTTGTCTGCGTGTGTGCGTCAGGTCAACCCTGGGCTCTCTGTCTGAGTGTGCGTGTGGCTGTGTGTGTGTCTCATCCTTGCAGCTGTCCTCTGGCCCTCAGGTGCAGTGGTTGTTGGATAATTATGAGACGGCGGAGGGTGTGAGCCTGCCGCGCTCCACGCTCTACTGCCACTACCTGCTGCACTGCCAGGAGCAGAAGCTGGAGCCCGTCAACGCCGCCTCCTTCGGAAAACTCATCCGCTCCGTCTTCATGGGCCTGAGGACGAGGCGCCTGGGAACTCGGTGAGAAAACGTAGATGATACATTCAGCTGGGGTCATAAGTTGACATGCACCTTGCAGAATCTGCAAAATGTTAATAATTTAATGTTAATAACTGTTAATAACTGATGCTCAAGAAGACAACACACTATATTAAGAGCCAGGGGGGTGTAAACCTTTGAACAGGAAGATTGGTGTAAATAGTTATTGTTTTGTTTAAAGATTTTTTTTAATAATATATATCTTTTTGCCTTCTTGAGAATGAATGATGTTTCACTGAATGTTTGCACCTTTTGTAATAGTTGTGTATGAGTCCCAAAAGTGTATGCGTTGTGTATAAGTGTCAAAAGATGGATCTCAACAGCATATAACTACCGTTGGAAAGCCACTGTTGCTGCATATTTGACTGCTGGGGACAAATATGCTGAAGATGCTGGAAAAGCAACAGTAGGCAGTTTAACTGCTCGGGACAAACGAGAGACTCATGAACAATTATCACAAAACATAAAAACAGCCGTTGATCATCCAGGTAACAACACACAGTATTAAGAATTAAGCGTATGTAAACTTTTGAACTGGTTCATTTGAGTAAATTCGGTTATTATTGTGTCTTGTGGACTATATGTAAATATCTGCTATGTATAATAGCTTATTCAGGGCAGTACTAAATAAAAAAAACAAAAAGCAATTTTTATGATCACTCTTATTGTTTTTTAAATTATTAACATTCTGCAGATTCTGCAAGTCTTTTTGACCCCAAATGTAAACAGCCGATACTCACACCCCATGCATAGACATGTATGCACAGGCAGATACGTATCTGCTTTGTTTTTAGAGGGAACTCAAAATATCACTACTATGGGCTGAGGATTAAAGCTAGCTCCTCTCTGCTCCGGCTAATGGAGGACCAACAACACCTGGCAATGAGGCAGCAGCCCTTCTCCCAAAAGCAGAGGTAATCTATCCTCTATTCTCTACATTTTTTATTCTCTACATCGTCCATAAGAAAATACAGGTCTTGAATGTTGCAATCTTTGATTCATAGAGTGTAACAAATCAGACTCAGAGTGAGAGAGTGAGGCTCTTCAAATCCAAACATACAAAAAAAAAAACAAAAAACAAAACTCCCTTAACAATTCAGTTCAAAGTTGGTAACCATGCAGTAGTTAAAGTACAGGAAAACCGAGAAAACATGATATCCAAAGAACACAGCAAAAATGCTGGCAAAGGTTCAAACTCGTGCTGGCAAAGGTTCAAAGACTCAGAACCTAAATACACAACTGTAATGGTTGGCAGGACATCACATATTTACAGCCAGGAAGTGAATCAGACATGTAATGGAAGTGGTTGTGTTATAATACCAGGCAGGCAGTCCTCGGCTGTTATGACATGCTGCCTACCCTGATTGAGTGATGAAATTATTGGCTGATGGCATTTCAAATCATCTGCTCTTATACTCAACAAGACCCAGTGCAAAAAAACCCCAAAAAAAACCAAACAAACCAGAAAAAATGCTTTTTGATGCAAAACTGTAATTACTGTAACAAACACATAGCAAATGTCAATTGGAATAAATTAGGCTGGTCGTATAATGCATGCTTTTTGCCAATATAATGGAATAGATTTTATTAAGCAGCCACACCATGCTCCTGCTTGGATTATCCAGTAAATATACAGGCTTAAAAGCACCCAGGATGCATTTAAAACAGATTTAAATCAGATAAGTTAAAGCACTTTAGGAAGCCTGATAATCTTTTTTGTTTTTATTAG
Organism: Pangasius macronema; assembly: GCA_037577455.1. Classification (NCBI taxonomy): domain Eukaryota; kingdom Metazoa; phylum Chordata; class Actinopteri; order Siluriformes; family Pangasiidae; genus Pangasius; species Pangasius macronema. The sequence goes on from CM074957.1 coordinate 10,318,554, forward strand.
ATGTTATAGAAATGTAAATATATCTGACTTATGCTCCAAGCTGCATTTATTAACCACAACCACATATCCCCATACAGTACCAAAGGCTCATGGTCTGTATCTGCTAAAACCGGTGCCTTTTGAGGAAATTATCATTAGATGTCATACCCCTACAGGTTGAAGCCAGTACAGAAGATGGAAGGAATGACCAATGGGATGTCGTCAGGGGCGGGACAACAGCAGCAGCAACAGACTTCAGGGCTTTCTGACATCAGTGCCCAGGTGCAGCAGTACCAACAGTTCCTGGGTAAGAACACACCTCGATTCGGGTTCAGACTGGCCATCATTAATGAGCAGGTTTACACAATAAAACACAATAATCTGTTGGCAAAAAATTCAGATACTTTGATCAAAGAGTTTACATGGGCGTTCGTGTACAAGCTGTAAGTCAGTCAAGAAGTATGTCCTTCTAAGGTTGCATTTCTATCCTAGTGAAAAAAGGATGTGATGTAAATTTGAACCTTTCTGCTGCAGACTTTGCAGGTGTTGAGTTAAACGAAGTCTTTATTCTTTACTGTTTCTGGAGCAGCTCTTCTCTCTGTGGTTATGTGTGAGCACAGACCCAGATGGAGGAAGCCCAAAGATATCAGATTAGCAGTATTAGTAAATTAGCAGCAGTAGTAAACAGTCATTAATATGCATGTATACACACTCAGTTACAGTTTGGAAAGGCCCAGTCGAACGTTGAAGACTTTGAACCACTGCAAGCCATGCAAATATGAACGCGCTAAACATTTGTAAAGTGGTAAAGAATGCAGGTAATAATATGTAACAGTGTGGAATTTAAGGACATGTCCTAAGGGCAAACCAAATAAATGAACTCAGTTTTTCCTGATTGATTTCCTGTGTTCCTGTGTGTGTAGATGCATCCCGTGCTCTCCCAGAGTTCCCTGAAATTGACTTGCAGGGCAAACCTTTGCCAGAGGGCATTGAGCTGGAACACATTAAGAGCTTTCAGCTACTCTACAGAGAGCACTGCGAGGTAACCCAGCAATCTGTCTGTCTCCAGTCCGCGTCTATATCTGATTGAAACCCAGATGAAACCATTTATAGCCCTTTAAGTCTTTATATAATAAATTTGATCTTTATTTCTTGATTGTATTTGAAATATAAGCAGTTAAGACTGTGGATGTTGCGTGTAAGTGGGCTGCTTTCTGCTTTCCCTCAGGCCATCCTGGACGTCATGGTGAACCTGCAGTTCACACTGGTGGAGACACTGTGGAAAACGTTCTGGAGGTTTAGCGAGAGCCAGGCAGGAGACACGGCCACGCTGGCTGTGTGAGTATGATGCTCACTGATGCATCATGTCATGTTTTAAAGCCAGATGAAACATGTAGGCAAATTTAAGCAGTCCTGTGGCTGATGTAAATAATGTGGAAATGTACACACATTTACATTTGGGCAAGTATCAGTCTACCAACACATTGTGGTTTGTAGAAAGCCAAACAATCCTAGAGGACTACCGGATATGGCTTTAGGAGGCAACTGGTGGAAGCAGCTTGTTCTTTGGTTTTTTTTTAGTCATGATGAGTCAGAGAAGCGGCTGCCCAAGTCATGCCTGGTGCTGCTTTGCAAGTATGAGCCAGCGCTGCGTTGGAGCCGTGACTGTGACAACACGCTGTACCAGGGCCTGGTGGAGATCCTCATCCCAGACGTACTGAGACCCATACCCAGTGAGTCAGCCTTTAAACTCTCACCTCTCGCTCATCCAATATTATACTTATTTAATTGTACTTGTACACATAGAAATGCTTCGATACCAACTCATACCAACTTCTGATATCACACGAAACCACGTTGCCGACTAATGAACAGACGATACAAAACTACAGCAATCAGGATGTAATATATGATTACTGAAGAGAAACTGTCACGTATGAGAACACTTCAGTCTTGTGAACACTGAGAAATGCGCACTTCCTTTTCCATTACTCTCCACACTTCTCATAAATCAAGGTGTTCCTTGCGGTCATTTTTAATGACCGTGCTTACTGATGCTGCTCTGCATGCTCAGGTCAGCCATCCTCATGTTTAAACACCGAAACATCTTAAGCAATGAATAGGAGTTCATTGCTAGCAACACGCTGCAGCAACCAACACAAACAGAGCTCTATAAAATCTTCCATGATGGCCCGATTGCGTTTGAAGTTGTTTTTGACATCACTATCACTCATTTTGGCGTCAGTATCAGAATTAGTATGGACGACTACCAAAAAAACCCAAAAAACAGGTACATGGGCTGAAAAAACAATGTTAATGCATTACACTGTCATCACAATTATAGCCCATTCTTTTGTCAACCTTTATAATATCAGCTTCTGTAGCATGTATCAATGGATTTAGAAAATAAGACATAATTAAACTTTATCATGTGTAACATCAATGTATTGACAATACTGAAAATACTCCAGCGTTATTCCATCTCTCTTTACTGCACCTGTAATGTGCGATTATCATGGAGCACTAAAAGAAAGTCTTATTGATGGTTTTATACAACTTTCAAACGTATTAATAAATGAATAAGCTTTCCCTGAGATTCTGTAGGATCCACGTGATCCGTGATCACTTTGGGCTTCATTAACTCATAGCCACAAAGTCATCTCTCTGAAGAAGCAGTACTATTTCTGAAAGAATCACATTTAGATTTAGAGTTTAAATTTCAAGCAACGTGGACCAAAGAATTCATCAGAGTGTTTACAGAATATGCATTTAGCATAAAGTACCCCAACCACCTACTGGGAAATGTGCCCCGATTGCTCCAACATCCGCTCTTAGACTTGTATTGCGTGACTGTTACGTTAACTGGTTTTCTTTTGTTTTCTCACTACAGGGATATTAGCTCATTGGCCTTTGTTCTCAAACATACCCTATCAATGCAATGAATCACAAAACTAAAGAAAAAAAGCTTTGTTTAAATGCTTTTGTTTAAGTGAAAAAAACCCTTTGTATCGACCTACACTGGGCAACCCATAAACACACTTTCCTCAAGGCTCTGTGAGAGCAAACTGAACAAAACCATTAACTGAATCCACTTCTCATGAATAACGCTTTCAGCATACCACATCTTCTCTGTCCAGGTGCCTTAACTCAAGCCATCCGAAACTTTGCCAAGAGTCTGGAGAGCTGGCTGACTAACGCCATGATGAACATTCCCGAGGAGATGGTCCGCATCAAGGTGAGACAGCTGTATACCTACAAACAGAATTAACCCTGTACCAGTCGATAGCTGACGTTTAAAGTTACTTCACGTGACATATGGGTAAACAGTGTCCACCTTAAATGAGGCTAAACTAATGAAAACCCAAAGATTGAAGGGAAAGTATTTTTGACATTGGCTGCTTTTCCTCTTCTTTGAGCTCCAGTAATTTTTTTTTTCACTGTGTTGATTTCTTCTCTGTGTTTGTAGGTGACGTGTGCGAATGCGTTTGCTCAGACGCTGCGCAGGTACACCTCTCTGAACCACCTGGCCCAGGCTGCTCGTGCTGTGCTGCAGAACACTGCGCAGATCAACCAGATGCTTAGCGACCTCAACCGAGTCGACTTTGCTAACGTGCAGGTCTGTGTGTGGGGCCTCACTTGCCCCCGTGAAAGAACAGACGATAGAGTGCACAGTGGGCTGTGGATGCGCAAGCATCAGTGGGTTCTGTGGGCTGTTTCAAACTTGGTGTGGGACTGACAGTGTGTGAAGTGCAGCATATTTTCCATTTACTGTATGTCTATTATATGTACTAAACATTAACTCTGAACAACCTGGAAAATATAATATGCTTTATGCATATTTTGTTGATAAGTGAGGAATGAAACATGACAGGGTGTGGATGTGGTATAAGAAGAAAAAAAAAAAACACTTGACACGTGCTGTTAGAGGAAGATAATCAATGATGCTGTTAATGCCGTTTCCACCCTGAAGTTGATTATTTTCCAATAACGGCACACCCTGCGTTGTTATTAAGTCTTATACCACAGTGTCTTAAAACTTTACCTGACTGTAGAAAGCGCTGACACTCTGACACTGGAGACTCCTTCCAAAAGGCTAAATAAATGTCTCCTCACAGAAGACTTGACCGTATCAACAATTACACACTTTTTTTTAATATCTCTTCATGCACCATACAAGTCCATAAGAAAGTTGTTATCATAGAAAAGATAATATATTAGAATGAGCATTATTATGAACCTTGTAGCCAGTGCTACTCTATGAGCTGTGCTGTAATTTAAAAGAAAAATAATTAACAACTTTTGAAAAATCAGCCAATCGTGCTGTGGTATAAAATAATATAATATTGTAAAGTGAGTTGTTTTGAGACAGCAACACATTGTCTGCACTAACAGCTTGCCTCCCGTTATGTTTCCCCCCATAACGTTTACATATCAATTTACAATGAACATATTATTCATTAACTACACTAAGACTAATAGGAATGGTGTGTAGTGATGGAGTGAGTGAGGAATGTAAATCTGGATCTGCTGCTGGGAGTTTAGGGACCTTTTTAAATGGCAAGAGAACCGAACATAGAAAGGTTGGCATGGTGTGTATGCCATTAGAGTGCTGCTAGCTAATCCTTATCTAATAGATAACACCTTGTGACTTCCGTGTCTGTGTGAGGTGTGTAGACATGTTGATCTCTTGTAATTCCAGAGCTAAGAAGGACTGTGCACGCAGCTATAGTTTGATGTCTTGTCATCATGCGTGGGAAAGTGTGAAAACAGCATGACAAGTGACTAGTTTGCCTTTATGAGTGTGATAAAACCCTAGGGCTTTAATGCACTAAAGCCACCATGCGTGCGGTCCTGTGAGTGTTTCCTGAGGTGCCCTTTTACGATACGTGTCATTTCTGAGCAAACACAAATTTCACACACATTCTGTCGGTCTCTTTCTTTGTGCAGGAGCAGGCCTCTTGGGTGTGTAGGTGTGAGGACCGTGTGGTGCAGAGGTTAGAGCAGGACTTTAAGCTCACCCTGCAGCAGCAGAACTCACTGGAGCAGTGGGCTGCCTGGCTGGATGGTGTCGTCTCCCAGGTCCTAAAGCCCTACCAGGCCAGCCCGGCCTTCCCCAAAGCTGCTAAACTCTTTCTGCTCAGATGGAGCTTCTACAGGTGAGCCATCCTTCAGCAACAACACTGCAAAGGAAGGAGTTCAGTGTGGCTCCGTTAGGCGTTAAATTTCATTTAACGTTTTATCACGATAATCAAGATAAACTGACCTGAATGTTCAAAGTAAAATCATTCCAGGTTTTGGTGCATAATCTCAGTAATGATATTTTGTGCTTTCCTGCTGGTTGCATCTTCGATTAAGCTCTCATATAGTGTTTTAGTAAGCTGCTGGATCAACATGATCTGTCAGCACAGCTACAATGCTCTTTGTCTAGAGCTGTAGTGGAGGGATGGAGTGGCATTCTTCCAAAAGATAATCCCTCAGTTGGTGTTTTGATGATGGTTGTGGATGTGTATTGGGGAATTCTGGACCCCTTCAGAGCAAAAGAATTCCAAGAAGTCCATTATGATCACAGCACAGATTTCATTTTAAGAATTTTAAGAAGAGGGCAACTATGTGTCTTCATATTAAATTTTTATTAGCTTTCTTATTAGCTTATTATCTTTTTTCATAGTAGTTTTTTATTCCTTCCACACATCCAAATGTATTAACAGCACTTGCTGGTTTTATTAAAAATAAAGGTAAAATTAATATTTATACTTGTGTAAAAATCTATCACTTTTAGATTCCCTTTCTGTTTATTTGATGAATAGTCTTAGAACTATGATAAATAAATAATAACCATAATGACCTTGATATTAGTTGATCAGTCCACCACTGACATATGATTTAAGAAAAAAAAAAGGCGATACAGTCAGGAACCCCCTGGATATACCTTCTGGCCCACAAACCATGCTAGTAAATTGTCCCTGATATCATTTTGCCTTTGATTAGTCACCTCTCTCTGTGTAGTTATGAGAGTAATGGATGATGGCTGTTTATTGGCTCCTGGGAGTTTAAGGGGTTAAAAAGTGTAACGACATAACAATACTATTACAGTAATATTGTAATATTACTATAATAATAATACTATACTTGTTGAATATCCTGATAAATTTTCTCTCTCTCTTTCTCTCTCTCTCTCTCTCTCTCTCTCTCTCTCTAGCTCTATGGTAATCAGAGATCTGACACTGCGCAGCGCAGCTAGTTTTGGCTCCTTTCATCTCATCCGCCTGCTGTATGATGAGTACATGTATTTCCTAATAGAGCACAGAGTGGCCCAGGCCAAAGGGGAGACCCCTATCGCTGTGATGGGAGAGGTATACACACACACACACACACACACACACACACACACACACACACACACATACATGTGTCATCATGCACACTATGAGAAACTGTGATCACGTTTACTGTAAAGGAAAAATGTCAAGTGCTGCAAAAGGTTATCGCAGTTTGGTTTTGAGAGAGATCCTCTTTCTTCTTCTTTTCACTGTTAGTTTGCAAGCCTCGGTCGCAGTCTTAACACACTGGATCCTGATAAAGGTAATCTGCCTTGCTACAACTCTTACCATCTCTCTTTCTGTCTGACACAAACACACACACACACACACACACAGTTTTTACACAGAATACAGACTAATCTTTTTGTAGTTTGTAAATCAGAAAATTCACTGTTCTGATTTGGAAGCTTATAAGCCTTGATTGTTTTTTTAAAGGGATTTTAAGCATGAAAGTGAGCACAAAAAAGACTTTTTTGAGAAAAATATATAAATAAACTTTTAAATATACACAAAATAAAAAAATAAATAAAATAATAATAAACAAAATAATTAATTAAGATATAAAAAAAAGAGAATAACGTGTAATAAAACTAACTAAATAAATATAAAAATAAATTATATGCAATCTAATAAAATGTAATATTCTTCAAAAGAGCCACAGAGATTCTTTTTACTTTTATCGGGATGTTGTAATGCAGGTCACTATTCGGAACAATAACGTTTTTATTTATTCTTAATTTCTCCCTTAATATGTATTTTCCCATATAAACACCTTTTCTGAGACAACAGCGAAGTAAGAATGGAATGATTTCATGTGATATTTCTCCGTATGAATAATATTCTGTAGAATCATCATCATTTTGTGCATCTGACCTTATACTCACACACGGATAAGTTTCTCTAAAGTCTTGTTGGGAAACCGATTCATTCAACAAACTTGCGTAAACTGAAAAAAGTGACTTTTAGGAACATTACTGCTGCTCTGCATTTTCTCTTAACACCTTTTAGAATTTTATCTGTAGTTAAGAATCTACAGTTTCAATCTTGCTATGTTATAGTTCAATGAAATGCTAAACACACACACACACACACACACACACTTACCAGCTTCTTCTCTGACACGTCTGTGATTGTAACCATTTCTTTGTGTGTGTTTGTCAGAAGAGGAGGATGAGGAGGAAGAGGAGAGTGATGATGAGTGTCAGGAATTGGCTCTGCCTGCTGACGGAGCTGCTCTCGGCGAGGAATCCCTGGAGCCGCCTGCTAAGCTCGCCCGAACCGACCAGAGAGTGCTCTTCAGCAACACAGAGAACTGAGAACGCACATTCCACCACACACACACACACACACACACACACACACACACACACACACACACACACACACACACACACACACTTTGTTATGTAAACATAGTGAGTACATGCTGCAGTTCACATAACTCTATTCACATATACTTACACACACACACACACACACACACACACACACACACACACACACACACACACACACACACACACACCTTTAAAGAAATACTTCATGTTTTTTAAACCAATCTTTATTGACTAAATCTGTAGCTTATGTGTGTTTACCACAGTCCTTGGCACATTTCCTTGTACTGAGAAAAGAAGAGACACTTTACTTGATTACTTGCTTATAATGGAAGTCTCAGGGCAGGAAAAATCCATGACGTCGTGTAAGCATTTATCAACTGCCCCGTAAACTACCCTTAGACCTCAAATATAAGTGGGTTTTTAAGTTCTGTTCTTTTATCAGTACAGCAAAACACGGCAAAACGATTCTCTGTGTAATCACACGTACGCTACGGATGTGTAGATATCTGACTGAACAACTCCGGAGTGTTCCTCCTGGAGTAAGACACAATCGCTGGCACGATTTTGATGTTACAGGGGCATGATAGAGAGATGTATTAGAATTCAGACTGATACTAAACAAACAATCTGAAAAGGTGTGTGTCAGTCAGTCCGACGACCTGCAAACACAGCGGAGATGATTTTTCTTTGCACCTTCATGCCGGCACGGCGTCTGCCCCACAGAGCCGTGTCAAAGACAACAGCAAAAGCATGAACAATGAGACACTGGAAATTAGACTGGAGCCACTGCGCCACGTGAGCTTCTGTCTGTCAGACTCCTGCTGCCCGTGAGGGTAAAAACGGGCGCAATTAGGTGCCAGCAGAATGACTGTAAACATGTATGTGCACGCGTGTTTGCGTGCGTGCGTGCGTGTGTGTGTGCGTGTGTGTGCTGTGTATTTCCTGCGGCAGCCCCGCTGTGTGTCGTCCGTGTGTTTGTGGGTGGACTGGGGCCTTCCTGCCGCGCTGATCCGAGTGAACGTGGTATTTTTGTGTGCGAGTGTGTGCGTGCGTGTATATATGTGTGTATGTTGTTCTTAAGAAATGATAATAGTTGTTTTTGTTGGTGGATATTTTCACGCATCCATTCTCAAAATTTTTTTTTGTCATTCTTGTTGCCTTTATTGTACACTAACGTGTGTTACATACCAAGTTACGATTCAGTTTCAAACCTAAAGAGAGTTCCTATTCATTTTAAGTCCCTTTCTCTGAATCCTGCCTTATGTTTTCTTTCCTTTTTTTTTTTTTTACACTTTTGTTTGTGCACTTTTTTTTTTGTTGTTTGGTTTTGGTGTACCATTCCAGACTTGGTATAGGATTGATAGTATCTGTGTCGTCTAACTAGAGTCACAAAGTGGAGCCCTTCTCTGTGTTAGACTGGTGATTTGCACTGTTTTGTGCACATTTAATGGTATATTGGTATGTGTATTCAACCCGCTCTGGTTTCTGCTTCCCTACTGCCTACACACTGTTTTACTCAGAGAAAGGGTGTGATAGCGTCTACTCAATGCAAAGTGGGCAGGCAGTGATGAATGGAGAAGTGCAGTGTTGCTTTAGAAAAGCATTGCTCTTTTCCCCCCTAATGCCTCGATTTTACTTTCTGAGATTTCCTCCCAACTCCCAGCGACTCGTTTAACACTTTTCGGATTCTGTCCTTGTGGTGTAATGAAAACTGCTTTATGATTATTCAGATCTGTCCCTCATTCCTTGTGGGATCTTACAAGTCGTCATCTCAGATCTCTGTTTTCTTCAGCTACATGTCCAGCATTATTTATTAGACTGTATATTTTGCGAGATACTGAAGCAACATTGGCTGCACTCGTGTTTACTTATCCTGATAAACACAAACCAGCATGTACTTTTCTTTCCCTCATGATCTTCTGATACAAAGACAAAAAGACATATCACAAGCTGTTCTGAAGAGCCTTTCAGTACAATAGCCATTTTCATAAACTGCAAGAATTTCCCTTTTAAGGTCATTTCAGTTTCTTATTTTAAAAAAAAAGGAAAAAAAAGAAGATTAAAAAAAAAAAGAGTGACAGTGTTTTATTAATCTTCTGAACTATGAGGATGATTGTGCCTTTGGAGTAATCAAATGGAATTCAAATGTTTTTAATTTAAGATATGAATAAATTAAGAATTTCTAAAACCGTGAATGTGTCCAGCCTTTTGTTCTGTCTCTTATATACTTTTGGAAAGTGTACCAGTGCTTGAGATCTGAAATGGTGGCAGACACGTTTGTCACTCTAGCTTCATGGCACGTGTTGCTTCCTGTTTTTAAAAAAAAAATAGGGTCGTCCATGAAGGTGCATGATTTCGAAAAACAAGTTCCTGTCTGTACATGGTTTCAAGAAACCATGCGCCCGCAGCCTATGTGGTTTCCTCTTACATCTTTTAAGGAAGTCAATTATGAGAAGACTGCGCTGTTTCCTTGTAAAGATGGCTGAAAAACACAGACCGAAAAACCAAGCAGCCATGCCTGCATGCAGGAGGTAGGTCATTCTCAGACAGGTGTTTGAGAACCTAGTATATGAAAGTATACACTCGCTGATCACAGGCTGGTGTGATTATTTCAGAAACTGCTGATCTGTGATTTTCATGCACAAAAGTCTGTACAGTTTTGGGCAGCAATCCAACTTTTTGTCAGCAGTCCAGGCTGGTGGTGGTGGTGTAATGGCGTGGGAAATGTTTTCCTGGCACACACTGGGCCACTTAATACCAGGCAAGCATTGCATGAATGCCACGGCCTAAGTGCTGTTGCCGACCATGTGCATCCCTTCATGGCCACAATTTACCCGTCTTCTAATGGCTACTTCCAGCACGATGATGCACCATGTCACAAAGCAAAAGTAATTTCAAACTGGTTCCATTAACATGACAATGAGCTCGGTAATGTCCTCCCCACTCACCAGATCTGAACCCAATAGAGAACTTTTGGGATGTGGTAGAATAGGAGGTTTGCAGAATGAAGGTGCAGCTGAAAAAATCTGTAGCAATTATGTGATGCGCTCATGTCAACATGGACCAGAATCTCAAACAAATGTTTCCAAAACCTTGTGGTCCTACCCAGTATTACTATGGTGTTCCTAATAAAGTGACTAGTGAGTGTATGTATTGTTTGCATATTAGAAAATTCTAACACTTTTATACAGGACTGGCTAACCTAGATGAGTAAAAAAAGTCATGTGATCTTTAGGATTTTTTATACACACACACTCTCTCTCTCTCTCTCTCTCTCTCTCTCTCTCTCTCTCTCTCTCTCTCTCTCTCTCTCTTCTGCTGTGCTTTAATCCAAAAGTAGCTTCCTTTACTGACAGTCTGCAATTGTGGACCACAATAGGAAGTGTCATATAACACCCTGTCTCTCTCACCCCCGACCCGAAACACACACACACACACACACACACACACACACACACACAGAGAGAGAGAGAGAGAGAGAGAGAGAGAGAGAGAGAGAGAGAGAGAGAGAGACTCTAATTCACAAAGACCAGATAAGTACAGTAGGTTTCACTGAAGAGTTCCTTCAGGAAAATCTAATTTCCACAACTTCCATACAGTTGAGCACAATTCACAGATCAGCCAGTGTATGGTTTGTCGCTGAAAGATTACTTCTTCAGTTTTGCACAGTAGCTACGAGGCTAATGTAGCTAACAAATAATGTAAGCATATTACCATTAATGATCATAATATAAAACTGCATACCAAAAATGATCCCTTGGCTGATTTACTATCACACTAACATTTAACTGTTGAAGGAAACACATTATATGTCAAAAACAAAGAATTAAGGTCTGGTTTTGCTGTTAACTCCTAAAAACAAAGAAGTTCTTTTCTCATTTTCCACAGGCATTCAGTGTCCTATTAACGAGAAACTGTAGACGTTGTGGAGACGCTGGACTTCTAGTTTCTGACTGTAAAGCAGCTGTATGCCACAGTGGCAGAGTTACAGCCGAGACGTGACTCAGCTAGTTACTGATCTATGAGATGAAATTTGAAGCTTTGGGAGCTGATTTGTTTGGGCAGAAGACCAACAGTACAGAGGAGGAGGTGAGAGAGCTGGGCAGACTAAATGACTAAAGCGCTGCTGCACTCCCTTCAGACTGAAATGAATTCCCCTTGGTATCACTATCAGCAGGTAGTCGAATGGCATTGTGGGTAAAGTGGGAAACCATTTCACCAAAGCCAAAATAGTAAAACTTGTCAATGGAAGAAGTTTAAACTAAAAACTGTGAACTCTGAAGCTCAAATATACTTGCCGATGCTGTTTTAGAGTATTTCCTCAACTTGTTACCTTGTTAGCGAGTTAGTTGGAACAAAATTTCTTTTGGTTTATCAACTACATTTGATACGTTAGGAAATGAGTGTTTCAGTAAAGCATGAGTTCAGGTTGATGTTCACATGGCAGCTATAGAGGGCAGTATAGCACTAATGTTGAAAGGAAGCCTGACAATCTAAAGTCTGTGAAGGTGGTGGGGCCCTGCTTGTATGATGTGGTGAACTCTGAAGCAGATAAAAGAGAAAGATAAGAAGAAAGACATCGTTGGAGGTGAAGCTACATGGGTAGTCTGCTGTCAATCAAATCAGCATGCATCTATAGTGCACTACTGATTTGCATAAAATGAACAGACAGCTTCTTAAGCCTGGCTTACCGCTGAGGATTTACTACTGTACAACTGTTTTTGCTTTCTGACTACATTCATAAGTCAAATATCTAAATTTTCTTTATCAAAAGACATCCCTTTATCCCTGAAAATCAGCTAAAATGTCAATCTGATATATTCTTTAAAGCCTGAATAAGGCACTTTTCATATTTTTATGCTTCAGACCAAACTGAACATTTTACATTATTTACATGTACAAGCGCCACCTAGTGGCTTTCTGTGGTCTGACGTCAGAAGAAACGTCTGTAGGCCTAAACACACACACACACACACACACACACACACACACACACACACACACACACACACACACACACACAGAAATCTGATATAGACCTTAGCTCATAGGTGTTTCTCTGAGCTCCAAACAGGTGAATCTGACAGATAAAACAACTCTGGATTTTAGAAAGGGCACACCGGATGTTCAGTGTTTATTCTGGCATTTTTGCATCGCTCCTTGGTCTTCCAGGAGCAGGTGTACTTATATCACAGGACACTTTCACTAAACTCACTAAACATTTAGCTAATTACGTGACTTCTGATGTCAACAATTTAGAGTTTTCATAGCAACAGGGGTGAACAGATTTACTTCATGGGCTATTTTGTATATATACATAATGTAAAATCCCAGTTAAATCCACTTAATTTCCAGGTTGTCACACTACAAAATGTGGAAAAGTTTAAGGGGGATGCAAGCCAATGTATACATAGGGTAATCACGGGAGTTTTGAGTACTTGTGCTATCTCTGTTTTTTTTTTTTTTTTTTTTTTGAGTGTTATTCCTATTAGTTCTGATCTGAGGCTAGTTTAAACACCAGAAATAGCATATGACTGAATCAGTATAAAATGGGTCATTTTGCCATCCACATACATTCACATGGATGACACAATGACAGAAACCTGTGAACTGGATCTGCTGTCTGTCAACCTGACATGACCAATCACAGTAGCAGCACACAAGCTGTAAATTTCTCTTCCTCTTGGGCATGATAGGAAGTGCTGCATGTCCAAACACCAGCCATCAAATGATTTAAAATGGTTCCTACCCTCAAGTAAAATGCATCATATACAGATAAAAAAGACTGTCATTCATTCTCATGACACTTATAAACTCAGCTTCTGACACTTCTAAGTCTGTTCAAATATTCTGTAACATTCTTACAGATATTGTCTTATTTATTTTTGTTTTGACAAAAGGGCTTCCTTTTTATATACGGTATATCGTGCAAATAATCAATACAGCCCAAATTTGAAATGCTAACTCTCATTAACTGTGACACTTCTTGGTGACATGAAGACACTAATTCAAATATGTAAGTATGCAGAACTATAAATATCCTTGCATTCTTTCAATTCTGAAGACATGATCTAAAATCTAACATGCTATCAGCATTCATTTCTAAAAGTGTCCCAATTCAAGCCTCCTTTCTGTCCAAATGATTACACAAGAAACCAGATTTTCTCGTAAAGGGTTAAAAGATTCTTCCACTCGTTGACATGGGAGTGTATTGGATGCTTGGGTCTTGCATTTACAACATTCATTCGTTCATCTATAGTGACTGCTTTATTTGTTTTCAGTTTCAATCTTGACTCGGTTTCACTTACATTTGGACTCGAGCTTGACTTGGCCTTAACCGCCTTAAGACTGTTGACTTGATCGTGGCTAGTCCTGGTCTTGGACTTCACAAAGGTGGTCTTGAGTACAGCCCTACTAATGTGTTTATATTTTAGGAAAGAGAACAAACTAAGTTCACAAGAAAATATTAGGTACCTGTAGATAACCACAGGATTGGTCAAGCATGTTTGCAAGAGTGAGTGGGAGTGGGATCAAAAACTGTTCCTCCACATACCTCTATACGGTAGTGTGTGACTACACTATATGGCCAAAAGTATGCGGACACCTGACCATCAAACCCATAATTGAGCATTCCACAAACTGATTGCCAAAATGTTGGAGGCACACAATTGTATATCATGTCTTTGTAATCTGCAGCATTACAATTTTCCTTCACTGAAACTAAGAGGCCAAAATCTGCTCCAGCATGACAGTGTCCCTGTGCACAAAGCGAGGTCCATGAAGACATGGTTTACCAAGGCTGGTATGGAAGAACCTTCACAGAGCCCTGACCTCATTCACAGTATACACCTTTGGGATGAACTGGAATGCCGACTGCATCCCAGGAAATCCCACCCATTCCTCACTAATGCTCTTGTGGCTGAATGAGCAAATCTTCACGGCCACACTCCAAAATCTAGTGGAAATCTAGTGGAGGGACTAAATCAGAAATGGGATGTTCAACAAGCACATGTGGGTGTGATGGTCAGATGTCCACAAACCTGTGGCTATATAATGTATATCAGGAGCTGCAGTATTGCTGGGGTTTTTAAACACTGTGTGCATTTTCCACTCAACAGTTTTCTTGCACAGTTTGATCATCCCCAACCTTTCATCAGTGAACATTTTCTGATGATAGGTCACTGCTTGCTGAAGATTTTTGGTTGGTGGACTGTTTCTCTACCCAGCAGTTTAAAAAGCCCACCACTGGTGCTGTACCTGATACACTCATAGTAGAACCAGACACACATGTCACTACCATGTCCGTGTCATTCACTGCTCTTCTGAGAATGATGAACCACCCAAATAATATCTGGGCAGATGTAGCATTTACCATTAACTGGAGGAGAAGACGTGGGCTGATAAATGTCATATCAACAGATAGGCTAACAGTAATTGTATATGTATAATGTGCACTATATGAGGGGTGAACCTAATAACATGATATAATCTGTATTGACCAAAATCATCTCCGAGAGGTTAATGACACGGGATCAAGTGATTATGTGGTGTGGCAATCCTTTTCAGATAATGTTAAGCTCAGATTATAGACTTCTGCTTTTACACAGTGACAGATAAAAAGCATTGCAAAATTGAATTCATCTTTAAAAAAATTGCCTTATAAGTGAGAGCATGTGCAAGTGATAAAGAAAATTCTCCAGAGGCATATTGATTTTTTTAAAAAAAATGATGCTAGCTCATCTAAACATTCCAGCAAAAAGCTGGTATCAAGCAATAACCTCTTTGCCTGTAATTGCCAACAGGAACAGTAGCCTGTTCCCAGTGAGCTAAATATAGTCATTGGGCCACTCTGTGTCATAATACACGTGATACGGGTGGGGGGATATATTGTACCTGACCTGACCTAACAGAGAATGGCTAAAAGTCAAATCTATTACTATGCTGATAAGTTATGATACGGTACTCTACATTGTTCAGTTTAAGCAATAACCTTTCATTTGATCTTTTTAAGACTTAGGAAGAGCAGGATGTGAGAGAAATAGACAGAGAGAGAGAGGGAAGAAGAGGAAGAGGTGGAGTAAGTTGGATGAAAAGACAGGCTTGAGGACGTAAGCTGAGATGCTGTTGGTCAATACACCGAGACGTCTGGCTATATTTGGCAGCTCCCCTGAGGTCTGCCTAGTGCAGAGTTTGGCCTTTTTCCCTCCTTTCCCCAGTTTCTGTCACAAGAACTAGAAAATAATGTCAGCCCACACATGGTGAAGAGTGTGTATTCAGACATCAACACCTCGGCACACATGCCAGCCCTGCCATCTTCTTGTCACACTCTTATTTTTGCTCTCTGTTTACTGTTTCCTCCTATCATTTCCACTTGGTTCCTTTTAGCTATCTGTTTGATGTGCTTGTCCGGCCTTTTGGCATGTGAAGCACCGTGGAGAGGGAACATATGCTGCTCCTCTCTCTCTTTGCCATCCTGAAATGTGTGGCTTCCTCTGCCTCGTGTCCACCTGTTCCCGCAAGGCTTGCACTAACACTAGTGCTAATCTGCTAAGAGTCACCAGCAGCTACTGCTGACGCGCTAACGGCTGTAATCAACGCTGATGACTGACAACAGCTACTGTAGCACTCTCTGGAGACAGACATGCCTTTCCTGAGAGACTGAAGAAAGGCTAACTGAACCAGAGCAAAGAATGAGTTTCCCACAAACATCAGTTACTTTGGCTGAAATTTGCATTACAGCATCAATAGATCAATAGAAAATACAGTATGATACTATTAGAAGCTGAGAACATGAATTTGGATGTACTAATCATCCAACCAGGCTACTGGATTTGTTGCACAACTGAGCTGTAATCATTCCTCTCATTTAACAGAAGATTAAACATGTATCAATTTCAGGTTTTACTTACTGAGTCTAATTGCGCTTATGGAAAACTCCCCTAGGATTCCTACTGGAATCCACTGCTTAGCAATGGGAGTCCACCATAGGAACTTCATTCAAGATTTGAATGAAAATCACAGTCAATAATGATTGACCTACACTCCTGGGCAAAAAAAAAAGACAGGGTTATCTAATGCAGGATTTGTGTCTAGAAGATGTGCTAAAAAGATATTGCTGTCTCAAAAAAACATCAAAGACAGAATGAAGTTTTTGGCAGAATATGGAAAGTTTGATTCAGAGTGG
>CM074957.1:10345432-10361626 GCA_037577455.1 Pangasius macronema
TCCTTTTTCTCTGAGCCCAGCTGAGTCCCATTATAGAACCAGATCAATCTGATTGACAGTTTAGTGTTTAATCCAGTCGTGAAATCATGAAAAGTGTGGCAGGATCACGGATATGGAATATGATCCTCCTGTCACACAGATGAAGGCAAGAGACTGTCTCTCACACACACACACACACACACACACACACACATACACACACACACACACACACGTCTTACTATCTTACAGAGGACCTTCCACTGACAAAAACAAAATAAAAGAAAAAAGAGAAAAGAACAAAAAAAGCTGTTTTCCTTGTGGGAACCAGCCAAATGTCCCCACGAGGTCAAAACTGTCAGGTATTACTATCCTTATCATGACAAGACATTTTATTGCTATATATGGTATATTATTACATACTACATATATTTTACAAATAAACTGTATATCACTTTACACAACCCATCCACAATGAGTGCACTGGATAATTTTTTCATCAATATACTATATGCATATATAAACACTGTTTTTTTTTACAACGGTTTTTATTAAAAATAAACTGAAAGTACACTTCAAATTCCATTTGTCATACTCTCATAATGGCTTGACAGACAACATGACTTGCATTTGAGCCACGTCTCACCTGAAGATGGTGTACTGAGTGCAGGTTATACGTCCGAAGCTACAGTGAGTGACAGTTCTGAGTAAAGCACCAAAACTCAGTTGACTCTATGTGTGTAGACCTGAAGGAATAAAATGAGTAAATGAAATAAGCAATCAAGTGCAGACATTTAAAAGCAGATGTCGGTTTAATCATGCCAGCAATATATGTGCCACGTGTGTGTGTGTGTGTGTGTGTGTGTGTGTGTGTGTGTGTGTCACACACACACACACACACACACACACACAAAGTGGGGAACAATATTGATTCAAAATGGCCCAAAGCACACTGCTTTTGTGATAGAGTTACAGTTCTAGCTGTGGAAGTAAAAGCCAAACAGACATCAATACGACCGCACAAAAATCCCATTGCTGTGTACAAACAGGGCAACAAACAGCCACTTAAAGATTCGCTGTCTTTACTGGCCACTCAGACACCACCTCCATGTCTTGCCTATAAAAGCTGTCATGCCAGTGTTTGACTTCCAGATGAATGACTGATACATATTACTCGGCTCCAGCTCACCTCAGCGCCGTCTCCTTGTTTTCCCACAAAATGACCTCCAGCTCTGCATCACAGCTCTAGCTGATGCTTTGTCAGCGAGCTGCCACTAAGAGCCCATCGCCTAATGAAAGCTTAAACATTTTAGAGCCACTGTCCCAGCGCAGAGCACTTTCCATACACAATCAGCTAATATAAATATTACACCTATATAAGGAAATGTTCTATATAGTAAATCCAATCATACAGAAGACACAAAGAGGGAGCGAGAGCATTTAATTAGCCTGTAGGGGCTAATAAACACACGTTTAATGAGAGATGAGATGAAGATTGGTAGACAGCCCTTAGACTACACACACACACACACACACACACACACACACACACACACACACACACACACACACACACACACACACACACAGAGCTAAACAGCCACTTCCAATAAAGATGGCATCAAGGTCATGAGAGTGAACCTGCTCTCATGTGAGCAGCTCCACAGCCGTCATGGATCGCTTTCTCTCTTTCTTTGACTGATCATCAGCTGGTGTGAAACGGGGGAAAATAGCAACTTTCCACAGAGGCGCGAATCTCCGAGTCTCTCCAGTGTGATGTGCGAGAGTGTCATAAGCAGGAGCTCCAACAAACCGTCTCTTTTCGCGCACTAATTCTCGAGCTCACGCCTTTTGCGTGTGTGCGGAGACTGGAATGTCCCACATGCCTCCATTTGTATTCAGACTGGCAAGCGACATGCACAACGTCTGCCGCTCTGTCCACTGAGGAAAACAAGAAAAACTCTGACAGACTGTTGACAAAAAAACTCTGAGAAAAGAAAGAGAAGACCAAACAGAATTATTTCCCACTTATTCTTAATAAAAGTGCTTAAAAGTAGGGAGGAAACATTAGGAACAAGCAAGTTAGCTCAGTCTCTGACAGATGACATGATAGAAAAATGGCCAGTGGAAATAAAACCCAACACGGTGTGCTGTTATAGAGAAATAATCAACGACAATGTGCTATGAAGCTGTGACCATCTGCAGGAACTTGCCAACTATTCAAAATTTTATTTATTAAAGAACAACACATTGTACTTTTAAAAAAAAATCTATAAACTAGATGTTTATTTAGCATCTTTGGAAGGAGTCTCCAGTGTCATGGTTTTTGCAAAGGATATAACTTTATGTTTTCAGACAGGGGGAAGTCTTCAGCATGGAAATCCTTCTGGTTTGTCAATAACATGACAAGGTGTATTTTTTTCAAAACAATTTATCACTTGAGTTGCTCCATCAGTTTGAAAAAAAAAATACACCTTGTCATGTTATTGACAAACCAGAAGGATTTCCATGCTGAAGACTTTCCCCTGTCTGAAAACATAAAGTTACAGCCTTTGCAAAAACTATGACACTGGAGACTCCTTCCAAAGATGCTTAATAAATATCTAGTCACAGAAAACATCACCATATCGACAACGTTTAAAATCTGTTCATGTGGAATGGAAGACTAGCCCCTATGTACGATGTTAGAATGAGCACATTAATATAAACCTGTGGTGTGTAGCTGGCACTGCTGTCAGAACTGTGCTGTTATACCAGTCAGAACCAATAATTCAACAGTGCTGTGATTTAACATGATTATAAAATTAATAAAAAAAATATAACAGAATGTGAAATATTATAGAATTTGACACCATGGCTAAACATTAAACTCATGTCAGGCTGTTTAACGTAAATCTTGTGGTAGCTAAACTTTTGAAGCTGTTGCTCCATGTATCCTTTTAGACAGATTAAATAAAATATAAATATAAATATTTAATTTTTTTTTTAACATCCATTTTCAGTGCATAAGTGCAGGAGGACAGCTTTGTAATGAGAAATCTGCATAAGTAAAGGAATACACCAGCATTGTTCGACCTTATCTCGATCTACTTCTCATTTTGAGAAGTTTAGCTGTACTGAAAAACAGATTGGAAAACTCAGGACTCACTCATGATGAATGATTAAAGCAATTGCTGGGGAAGTCATAAAACATGTCTTTTAAATACATTTGCAAATTAAGCTCTAAATCTTTTACAGTATAACAAACTATAGTTGTGTGTCACAACCTAAACACAAACAGATCATACATGGACACCACAAAAAAGAAAGTGTAAGAACTTGAACTCAGGTTCTGGAAATTTGGATAAAACTACACAAGAACAGCTTTGTTAAGACCTTTATAGTCAGAGTATAATGCTTGTATTGACTCATATTGTGTAGTTATTTTCTTAAAACCTTCTTAAAGAATTTCTATTCCACTCCCTTTCCATTCTAAGTCAATTTCAAGTCAACATGCTCCTTTTCTTACACAAATGCTACTATACGGTGGATGGGACAATATGGCAAATTTGCAAATATGGCAGTGTTGCTTGGGAATCTGGGTTGATGTGAATATGTAGCTAATGTGATGCTTTGTCTGTGTACCACCTAACTTAACAAGTACAGCTTCAAGAATTTGTTTTGAAACGGTAAACTGCAACCTCATAATTCCCTGACAATCAATCAGTTTGTTCAATCACACTGTCCTTGCTTCCATACTGCTGTATAGTTTGAGATGCAGCTCAGTTGCTTATTATAAACACAGCAAAGAAACAATAATCTGGTGCCAAGGACATCTATGAGCTCGATTAAATAGTAAAGTATTACGTTAATATACAGATTGCCAAGAGACAGTGTGTGTGTGTGTGTGTGTGTGTGTGTGTGTGTGTGTGTGTGTGTGTGTGTGTGTGTGTGTGCATGCAAGCATGTGTGCGTGTGTGTGTGTGTGTGTGTGTGTGTGTGTAAAACAAATGGTGAAGCTTGATGTTATTTGGATGAGGAGGGATTCTATACTGGGTGCCACAGCTACAGCTGAAACATGGCCTTGCTGATCCTCTGCTACACACACACACACACACACACACACACACACACACACACACACACACACACACACACAAATACACTTTTTACTGTAAACCAGAGTCATCAGTTAAAACATATATGACACTGTATCTGCGTAACAATTTTTGAATGGTTTATAAACCTGATCTTGATGTTTAGGACATATTTCTTATCCTGTTAATTGCTCTTGTCAAAATTATACTTATGCATTTTATGTTATATATTTGTGTAGCTATTTGTGTACAGACAACAGGTACACAAACATTTAATTTTTTTGGTGTAGGTTTGGGGTTCTATGGACATTCGCATGTTTCTGAAATTTGCACTTCTACTTTGTGGCAGAAGGGAGGGTGAAGAAATCAATCAGTTTCCATCTACTGTCTTTTAAAATGGCAATAATAATAATAATAATAATAATAATAATAATAATAATAATCAACATGAAAGTTAAATGGTTTAGGGTTGAATGGCTGCAGCTACTATACTTATATGCTGTTTTTATTTAATTAAGTCATAAAACATTTTCTTCTAACTACTTGCACAGATCAGCAGGTTCCTTAGTATCTAGATCAGCTACATATTCATCTTATGGTAAGTTTTAAGACTGTAATAGATCACCTACTGGCTGCCATAACTGCCCACTTTATTATCACTTTGCATATATTAAACAAGACTTACACTTAAATTAACGGTTATTAGTTTCTGTTGTTCAGTAAGACACTGTGCTGTAGGAAAGAAGATGGTTGTACATTGCACCACATAAGAACTAGGAAGATTTCTTGCCCTGTTCCTTGGCTTTGGGATGTGCTAGGCCACAATCAGAGAGAATTAAGAACAGCAGAGAGAAAGTGGAAGAAATCACAACTTGACACAGATCTTGCCTCTTACTGCACTCTCCTGAAGTAACTTCTACTAAGACTGTCTTCTACAACTAAAAGCTGGAAACACAAGATTCTCACAAGCTCCACAGCATCTTTTCTTCAGTACTTAAGGGAAGTGGTGGCTCGGTGGTTAAGACGTTGGACTCCTAATCGGAAGGTCATGAGTTCAATCCCCAGCACCACCCAGCTGCCATTGCTGGGCCCTTGAGCAAGGCCCTTAACCCTCAACTGCTCAGTTGTATAAAAAAAAATGAGATAATTGTAAGTCGCTCTGGATAAGGGCGTCTGCCAAATGCCAGAAATGGAAATGGACTTAACCCGCCAGCTCCTCCTGCTCTCTCCTCCCTGACTGCTGATGGCTTTGCCACCTTTTATGATGGGAAGATTGAAAAAAAATCTTCCAGATCTTCACTCCTACCCCAACTCCTACTCCACACACTCAGGATTCCCCTTCTCCTTCACTGGCACAGTTTTCTAATCTAGCAACAGAAGAGATCCTGCAATTGGATCCAATCCATTCCACAATGCTCCAGACCATCTCATAAATCCTCCTCCCCTTCATCACTACTATTATCAATGGCTCCATTGTATCTGGTCACATACCAACCGCATTCAAGACAGCAAGAGTTATTCCCGTCCTGAAGAAACCCACTCCGGATCCCTCAGACATCAACAACTACCGACTGTTATCACATCTCTCTTTTCTTTCTAAAATCCTCAAACGCACTATCTACAATCAACGCTCTCTCTATCTCTCACAGAACAACCTCCAAGATCCCAACCAGTCTCTCTTCAAAGCGGCACACCTCTTCCTGAAATACTTAAATTAGCTCTTAAAAAAAATTTGTGTTATCTGCTTCATATTACCTCCTCAACAGGGTTTTTAGACTGATGGTATTCTTAGTCTGTTACCTAGTGAACCAGTATCAGGATTTATTTATTGATAGAGACTTCAAAGCACTTCTTTAAGTCCTTCTGCATAAAGCCATAAGTGCACAAAAAATGTAAAACTGCAATAGAAATGTAAAATTTAGACAGCGTGCTATTGTAATGTTATAATAATGACCTCTTTCCACATAAAGCCTATGAAGCCCAGGTGAAGCATTGTACTCTAGTTATGTTTTGAGTCTTGATTTGAAAATTATGTGTAAAATTTACTCTAAATTAAGCATGATCTCTGCATTTGTTTAAAGTGTGATTGCACTGGATATCTTCCAGGAAGTAAACAGACACTTTAGTCTTATAGTGCATTTTAAGCAGTCTCATTATGCATGTGATGAAAAAAAAAGGACAACAACAAACACAGCTAGTGGGTTTGACTGAGTAACAGCCTGGGATAAAACTACAGTTTAACCCTTTGGGAGACTCAGCTGCCAATAGGAATGTACGATGTGAAAACAAAGAGGACATAGAAATACTTCTGCAGCTGAATGCAAAAGGGTTCATGTGTGTGTTTTTGTGTGCATGCTTGCATAGAGAAGATCACCTCTCTTTCCTTGGGGAAATTGTTAGATGCTATGTTAGGTTAGAAATCAATTATTGTTAGCCGAAGAAAAAAAACCCACAAGGGTACTTTCTCCAAATATAACGAACAACACCGGCACTCCACTGCAATCGAAAGGGGGTCAATGGGGTTTTAAATTCTGTTCATGGAGGTTGTGAGAGACTCACCAGGTACTGCTTTTTTGTTCTCTCTCTGCATTTGTGGCCATCAATCAGCAAATTGCCTTTTCCCTTTGCAATAGCCCATATATTTAACATCCACATATAACTTAATTGCACACTGACCTTTGTATTCAGAATAGTTAAGCTCATTACTAGTAAATCTGTCTGGAAGGGAAGTAACAGGATTGTAATAAAGGAGTAAAACTATTTTAGAGTGAACTCAAATCAACGTGCACAAACAAGGTGCTGTATTTAGACACTTATCAGACTACTGCCTCTTGTTTTGACCACCTGTTCATTTTCTCTCCTGGCTAAAATTAGAGTTAATGCAAATAGTTGACTAATAATGATAACGTTAGCTTGCATAAAGGTGAATAGTTTAGTGGATGACAGCTTTATGTTGTGGTTGATGTTAGAAAAGACCACAGCATCACCTGTCAGAAATTACAGAAGATCTATCGAGATGTTTGCTGACTAGCGTAACATATTCACCTAACTCCTCGCCTGTAGTTCAAACCTTTTGCCGAAGTTCTTCTGGCTAAAATAAGCTAAATGAGTGCCAGAGATGGTTCAGAGTCTGAGGACAGGTTCTGGATTCTTTACTGCTGCACCATTTTTTTGTCAGTGTTCACTCATAGAAAAAGAGATTACAAAATAAAAGTAATTAATAATATTGAATAATATTGGACCTGATGCTTCCTAAATACAGGCTAGAATAGTCTATGGAAATAGTATTTTCACTATAGCACAAATATTTTGGCAAAAATTCTTATTAAATTCAGGATGACTAGTGTGGATTATACTCCTAGTATGAAATAGACAGAGAGCATTTAAGATGATTGTTTTAAATAATAATACAGTAATCTTGAAGTGTGCACCAGACTGCTTTTTTTTTTTTTTTTTATTCCATTACTGCCTGCTCCTGCACACACTCTTGACCAATCGCACCCTCTCTTGTAGAAAGTTTGATCAATCCTTCCTGCTTCTGCAGTTATTTCTTTTTGCACCTTCCCACAGTGAGCAAAATATACAGTGGATTTGGAAAGTATCCTAAAAATTATACTTGCATATATTTTCTTTAGAGTTTTAATTAAAAAATGGATTAAATTTCCTTTTTCAGCCATTAATCTACACACAAAAATCTATAATTACAAAAAGAAAATGTGTTTGCAATTCATTATATCTCTCATTTAGATAATTACTCAGACCCATTTTCAGTCATTTGTAGAAGCACAGTTAATATGTTCTCATGTTAATGAAATGGCCTTTCTTTGTCCCATAAGCTTCATCTTTGACTGTCTGCTTCCACCTGAATGAAAAAAAAAACCCAAAAAACAAAAACCTGCTCTTGTTTTTAGTTGGGTTCCATGGGATTCCAATCTTGCTGCATGCCTCTACAGTAATCAAAGAAGACAATATAGCAACTCTATAATGAAAAATCCTAATGAAAAATCCAGCTTGGTCTGATCAGCTACCAGCTGCCAAAACACAGGTTGGGCTTCTTTGCCAGCTGGTATCTTCCAGCAACTTATCTATAATGTTGAATTATTAGTAGTGCCCAGCTACAGCTTGACCTGCTTGGCCTGGATTTTTCAGCAGGACAGTCAGATAATATAATACTTTCTATGTAGTATTTACTGTTAGACAATATCGCCCTCCCTACCACTGGAGAACTGTGTATTTCGTTTATCGTTCAGTGTTAGCATCACTGTCTTTTCAATAACATTAACGCTAGGTTAAGCAAAATTCAACAAGTCACTCTCCAAGCTGAAATGGCAGAAAAACAATAATGATAATACATTCTGGCTCACAGAAAATCACTGTACAACAGGACAACATAGTAGATATAAGAGATGAAGTAGAACTCAATAGATGAAAGAAACCTAAACTAAAAAGTCTGCCAAATTCTTTGCAGAGACAAAAATGCTCGATTACCTACAACATTAAGCATGACCATTTAATCAGCTGCTAATCATTTAAAGGTTGGTATGCCTAGCATGTTCAAGCTATTGATCAAATCACAGAAAGTATATGTGCAAATATTCTGACACATGCTAATGGCTTTCATAAATCTGTCTGCCTTATTTGCTGGGTATCATTACAGAGCAAATCTATCACTGTCACATAAAGCAAACTCTATAGTCATGACTGAAATATTTGTATACCTGTACTGTCTCATCACTGAAGACAGACTGGGATGAACAAACGGATATACTGTAAGTCCCTGGGGTAATGTTATCACAAGACACTTTATGTCCAAGTTTATGACCAATTCACCAAAACCTGTTGCCAACCATAGGGAAGGAAAAATAAAACTGGACCAGGGCTGAAACATTATGTCTCATTTTCGTTTGCGGTGTAGAAGTATTTGGTCGGGAGAAATGAATGCTTCCATGAGTAAGTATAATGATAGAATGTATAACGCTCCATTGAGCACATTCATATTTAAGAAAAAAAAAGGTTAAGTTCAATTTTCAATTCGATTTTATTGATTTATATTGCACTTTTTTTACAGCAGACATTGTCACAAAGCAGCTTTACATAAATCCAGATATAGATTTAGATCCCTAATGAGTAAACCAGAAATAACAACAGTGGCAAGGAAAAATGTTTAGATGTGACATGAGGAAGAAACTTTGAGAGGAAACAGAATCGAAAGGGAACCCATCCTCTTCTGGATGACGCAAGTGCGATTATGAGTCATTACTCATCCACAGTTGCATGCCATAAAGTCAAACAGTACTGAGAGTGCTGAAAAGATGTTCAAGTGAATTTATTTTCTGAAGAATGATTGACACATACAGTGTTTACCAACATGCCAATTTGTGTGTAATTGATATAGCCTGTTATTTCTACAGTTCACTTTACAGTAGGGCTGTAACACAATGCCACTACCTGTATCTGTGTCTTTCAAGTACTCCAAATATTCACATCTATATCTGTATATAAACAAACTAGTATCCTAATTTAAACCACTGCGACCCTGACCAGGCAGTTACTAAGGATGAAAGAACATTATAAATGCACTGCTGTAAACGCATCGTCCACATTCATATAAGTGAATGTGGTCTTTCTTGGACCCAAGATCTTCATAATATGACTGCTTGCCTGCATGAAAGTAAAAATCTCCCACTCACATGACTTTTTTTCTGGCATCCTGCAGGGTTCTTAGTCGCAAGGCATACCTCTAGTCTCAAATATGCGCCAAACAAACAAACAAACAAGCAAAAAATAGTGAGCACACTATCCATATTTGCATTTGTTTAGAACATTAAAATTTACAAAAGTCACTGGCATGACAGGTTTGATTGGAGATAATATCATAGACACATTGTTTCATGTCCAGATCTGCAACTCTCATGATCCTCAGCCCAAAACAACACCAAAGTCAAGATCCTATCCCCTCTCAAAGTCATCTTATTACTAATGACACTTACCCCTTTGCAATAATTTAAACAACTTGGAAAAAGTCTTGCGTCATCATTGTGTCTGAGATGATTCAAAGTTTTTGTTATCTGTCTGTCTTGATTAGTGTTTAACCCTAGCCTGCTTTACGTTTACTGATTTAGTTTTCTCTAGTTTATGCTATTCACCTGCCTCAGGTATATGAGTGTTGCCTAGCCCTATTGTCTCTTCCAATGGTTTTAATAAAACCAGAAAACCCGCACTTGTGTCCATCTGTCTGTTTCTTGACACACATATTTACTTACTCTGCTTACCCATGTAAAATGAATTCTGGTAGAATAGTGCTTTAGGAACATATCTGAACTGGTTTGTCAGTGGCAGTGATGGACAGTTGGACCCTTGGATCCTACTGCCAGAGGTGATCTGATGACAAGAAGACTTAAAACTTGTGGTTTAAAGATTTGTCTGTGTCACAAACCACAATATAGATTCAAAAATAGAGGTTATCTGATGTGATAGGATGTGACAATAATAATGCTTTGGGATGTTTTATTCAGATCCCAAGCCAAGAAATTCCGTCTTGCCGTTCTATCACTGTCCACATTACGTCTGGACGGATAACCAGACCCAGCTATTGTACTCTGCTTGCCTAATCTACGATTGAAAAAGTAATTAGCATAAAAACATTATCATCTCACATCTCATCCACCTGTACGACAGTCTTAGTTTGGGCATAGTATATTTATTCTGAACATGCAAAGCCATGACATTTTCCAAGTACCTGATATTGTCCATATTCTGTATTATTCATAATGCATAAAGCTTTAAACGCCTACAAGAACCTGAGATGCTTGGTAATGCACAAAGGTACCAGAAACTTTATTTAATATGATGTAATTCTTGTGCAATAAAACTAACTACATTTGATATTAGACATATAGGTAGAGTTTCTGAGGTACTGGATTATTGCTTTGATGAGATATTGCATTTCTTTTTGTGTTTTGTTTTATTGATATTACAGCTGAAATGTGTGGATATGTGATATGAGCATTAAGTCAAAACAGTGAGAAAGTGATTTGAAGGAGAAGAGAGTTTACAATAACCCAATTCAGCTAGAAGAGAAAGATATTGGAAAATTATATACTCACTTAAAGTATCGGACGGGTTTTAAGAAGTTTAGGGTTTAATCTTACAAAATAACATTGCTACAACATTGCCCCACTACCAACAATCCAGCAGCCGGCATGTTTTGGGGCTGTGGGAGGACACCCGAAGCATAAGGTTTATAAATGTTTATATGCTATATTATATTATAGGGGTGTACACCTCAAGTTTCCACATAATCTGCTTTCAATTCTTAAGGCAACAATTTGATGTTTGATGATATCACTGAATTTGCTATGATACTACTGTATACAATTCGATTTCGTAGCCTCTGATCAATATATAACCAACTTTTGTTCAGAATCTGGGGTAGGCTGTTGATTCACAAATGATGATGCAGAGAAGGACTATTTTTAAGTATTTGGGTTATGGACAAATCATCGTAGCTAGCCTATTTACACATCAGTTTAAAGATTGGAGTTATTTTTTACACACCAGTTCTCTGGCATTTTTCAATAATAATCTGTAATCATTATAATCCATAATAACTGATTTATGATTGTTGCTTCTGCAATAACAGTTTGCTTCAAAATGTCAGTCACACAACGCCCCATAAACAAAACCTGGAAACATTAGTGTTAATGTTAACTACAACTGAAAACGGTGCATCAACAGTGTATAAACAAAAGATTTTATAGACCCAGATAATCTGACAGATTGAACATTATTAGAACTGTAATGTAAAAAAAAAGGCTTCTGCTAACCAAGCTTAAGGAAAGATGCTATGAGGAGAAGGAAAATAGGTACGTCACTACATTTTCCATTGTGGCTCACTGACTGTATGAACTTTAGCTGCATTTATACGCTAGTTAACATGTACGTGTATCTCCAGTTTATGAAAAACCTCATACACCTTTGCTGAGGACCTGTATTTACTGAGATTTCTCTTACTGTCTGTTTCTTGTCTCCAGCTCTCCCACTAGAGGGTGGTAAACCAGCAAGCTTAAGGAAGCGTCCTGACTCTGTAGTTCTTTGCAATTGAGATTCGTCTGTCTGAAAGGAGAAAAGGTTCCTGTCCTGTCTCATAAATTGAGAGCAAAAAAGATCTTTATATTTCCTTTCTAAATGTGCACTGATATTAGAGCAGGAGAGACAGACATGGCAGAGAGAGCAGTTTGTGGATTGTTGGGTGCCAAGCTTGGTTCTTTGACTCCTGCTTTGATCTAATCTGGGTTGTGTGCTCTCAGGCCAAGCCGTACTGCAAAAGAGCCAAGAGCAGGAGAGAAAGAGACAGTGAGAGAGAGAGAGAGAGGTCACGCATTTGAAAATTGCTACTGACAGAAACTGGGGATAGGCAGGGAGAATGACACAGTTTTTAGCTCTGAGGGTGTGGGAGTGAGAGAGGGAGAGAGAGAGGAATTGGATACATGCAGATTTGTAGACTGGATTACATGTCTAGGGAGCATAAATTTAAGATGGTTGCATGTGAGTGCAATTTAAAAGTCAGGAGAAGATTATAAGGGTCAGGAATACTGTATGACAATTAGTGTTGGTTGGTACCAGCCTCACTTATTTGGTTAAAGGTCAAGTCTCTTCAGCTACAATTTCTCAGGTGGTTGTCAATTTAAGCAATATTAATACTTTTTTTTGAATTGACGCAATTACTTTTTGGTAAAATTCTCTCTTGCTGTATTTCTCATATTTCTGTTTAACTTACATTAAGCCACACTGACAAAGTATTCAGTTAATTCATCGATGAGTCTTTCAGGCAATCTGTTTAATTGTCCGCTTCTCATTAGTACTGTAAGTGCTCACACAGTCACCCTTCAGAATTCCTCCCCAATCTCCTCTTCTTTCGTGATTAAATGTGTGGAGAATATATGGCACATGGCATGAGCCAGGGAGAAATTAACCCTCTACTTGTTTGCCATTGAACCTTTCAAGGATTTTGTGTCTTTTCATGATTAACAGTGTTTGCAAAGTCAACCTATATAAAGATTCATTCATTCATCTTAAGCTTTTCCTCGTGAGGGTCACGTTCTATTCCGAGTCTATCACGAGGATGTAACACACCCTGGATGGAAAGCAGTCTGTGGCAGGGCACCATGCACACACACACACACACACACACACACACACACACACACACACACACACAGTGTGTGTGTAAGTGTGGGTCCCCGTTAAATCTCATTTTAGCGACATGAGCCAGTTTCAGAGGACATATACTACGATCTTATGCAATTAGCCAGCAATCTACTGCTGCCATAAACATAAAGACTTTCTTTTCCTCATAGGCTCATACTTTCAAAATATTTAGTATTATTTGACTTTATAGAACTTTTACACTTGTGAAAAAGTAATGATTTATAATCCTACTATCACCCAGAAGAGGATGAATTTGGAAAACTCAGACCAAGGAAATCTCCAAAGAAGGAGTTCAACAGAGTTCCTCAACAAGGAACGGAGTCAGTGGAGACGCTTGCTAGGGATCTACATCTACATCCACAATTCTGTAAAACAGATTTGTTATTATTAAAAATGTAATCTACATACACAGAGTAACTGGATCCCAGGATCGCCATGCAATGCCTGTTGCCCCACCATGACACTTACAAAAATTATGTTAGAGTTAATTGCAAAGTGTCAAGCAACTAAACATGACTTGTTGCTAGAGCAATAGACACCTTTAGAAATGTTAATAGTAATGTAAAACAGTCATAAATAAATATCAGGAACATTTACATAAAGGCAGTGCTTGTACACAAAACCTGACATAAGCTTGCATAACATTTATCAAGTCTTAATCGAACAGGTATCAGCTTTAATTCACTTTGATATGAAGCTAACATAACACCTGAATCAAATGGCAGATTTACAGTATGTTGGCATACAATTGTTCTAAGATGCTTAAAGAGCTAATTTCGAGCTGACATTTCAACTATAATAACTGTAGCTCAATGAACTTCTGCTATTTCAGAGTAACATAATGGTGATGATATGTCAAAACCAACCACATTTTAATTTAGGGACAGAGAAAATATTCAAAACTGTCATCACAATGTCATGGCATTGATGTAAGCATTCCTAAAAATGGATTCCTATGAGTAGAATTATACCTCACTGGCAAGCAATGTCATATCATAACAATTATCGCTCCGACATATCACTTCTGCACTGAGCTACAGTCAGTTATCATAACATATCATAACAACTTATTTAACATAAGCCAGCCCAGTAAGTGTCCTAACACAACTTGGCTCTAGGAAGAGTCCTGGTTGTTCCAAACTTCTTCCATTTAAGAATTATGGAGGCCACTCTGCCCTTGGGAACCTTCAGTGTAGCAGAACATTTCTGTAGCCTTCCCCAGAATTCCTGAACACAGCCCTGTCTCTGAGATCTGCAGGCAGTTCCTTTGACCTCATGGTTTGTGTTTTGCTCTGATATGCATTTTCAGCTGTTAGGTCTTATATACACAGGTGTGTGCCTTTCTAAATCATGTCCAATTAATTGAATTTGCCACAGGTAGACTCCAATCAAAGTGTAGAAACATCTAGAAATGGGATGCACATGAGCTAAATTTCAAGTGTCATAGCAAAGGGTCTGAATACTTGTGTCAGTGTGATATTTCAGATTTTCTTGTTAATAAATTTGTAAAGTTATCACAGTCTGGTTTTTGCTTTATCATTATGGGGTATGGAGTGTAGACTGATGTGAAAAAAATAATGTAAAGCATTTTAGCATAATAAATGCAGGGGTCTGAATACTTTCTGAATGCACTGTAAGATGAATGTGAAAACCTTGTTGAAAACTATTGTGGCTTGCATAAGTATTCATCCCCTTGGCCTCTAGGTTGCTTGTCTGACGTATGCTCATACATACATATTACCCAGTCTTTTGGTTGATGGCTTCTTCTAGGTCATAGGTGTGTCATATTCTTTACAAATTTTAATGGACACATCAAACATCAGAATGAAAATGTGATCTCAGTGACTTTGACCATGGCATCTAGAGTTTACACAGAATGGTGCGAAAAACAAAAGCATCCAGTGAGCGGTAGTTCTGTGGGTGGAAACGCCTTGAAGACAGAGGTCAGAGGAAAATTGCCAGATCGGTTCGAACTGACAGGAAGTCTATGGTAGCTCAAATAACCACCCCTTACAACTGTGGTGAGCAGAAAAGCAACTCAGAATGAGGCATGAGGCAACGAGCAACTCAGAATGAGGCTACAACAGCAGAAGACCACAGTGGGTTCCACTCCTGTCAGCCAAGAGCAGGAATCTGAGGCTATAGGGGGCACAGGCTTTTTCAATCCTCCACTGTCCAGTTTCAGTGTCAGTATTTGCGTGGATAAGCAAGGGCACAGATGTTCATAATAAAGCAGACAGCATGTGTACAATACAAATGATGGTTGGAACACTACAAAATGTGGAAAAGTGTTGTGAATACCTATGCAAGGCACCGCATATAGAAGCCTTAAAAGAGATGAGCACTACTCGACCTATTAAAACTGTTGGGTGTAAAGAACCGTAGTATTGTGGGGTCGGGTACTGGAAAAGTAAACCTTCTAATTGTCGGACTGCCCTATAAAATTGAGACAAAAAAGGCGAAGAGGCATAGAACCCCATGGTCTCTGTTTAGTAAAAAATGAGATTTTATTTCATGGTGTCCACCATCTGTTGGGCTGTGCTGTTACAGAGTGACGGCTGCGAGTACAGCTGCTGTCCACCGACAGGGCACAGGGCGAATGCCCCAGTCTGCACGTGCCTGTCTAAAAATATCTCCTCTCCAAGCCACTAATGGCCTCTCATATACTCATTGCATGAAGAACAGAGATGGAAATGTTGATAAGTAAAAACGGACTATTAAACAAAAGAGATTACAAAGTGTTATAAAAAAAAACATTATAACACCTCAGTGACTTTTCCCCTTGTCCTCTGTAGGAATATAGTTCAGAAATAAAAAGCTCTATGGCTCTGATCAGTATCCAGAATCTTTAATAACCCTCTACTGCATGAATTATTTATTTATTTTTTATGGATTTTTATTACTTGAATTAGTTGAAGAAATAAAAATA
>CM074957.1:10389262-10416079 GCA_037577455.1 Pangasius macronema
AGAAGAAGAAGAAGAAGAAGAAGAAGAAGAAGAAGAAGAAGAAGAAGAAGAAGAAGAAGAAGAAGAAGAAGAAGAATTCTTGCATGACCAGGGGTTAAATTAAATTTGAAAATATCAGCAAAAATAAAACATTACTGTGGATAAATCTATGTCACTTGACATTAGCACTGACAAAATCAGCCTTTACGACAAGTGACACTTGTTGGCATAAGCCTTATAAATGTTTATGTAGGTTTATGTCAGCTGTAATTAAAAGATTATGCAGGAATTTAGGAAGCAAGCTCCAATAGACTTACATTAGGTGAATAAAGGTATAACATGGAATCTTAATCATTTGAATGTTTTTTTTTTGCCTCTGAATACATATACATATGAGTGATATTCATTCAAGCAGACCTCATAGAAATATATTTTGATATATGATGCATGCAGATTCCAATATTATGTTTTAAAAGCTGTAAGTGGATGTTATACTAGGAAATAAAAATTAAAAAATGAGATGCATCAAGACGCATAAAGAATATTTATACAATACTTAAATTGTGGGTCCTGTGCATGTGTGTGGTATATGACTGACACCTGTGCTGGCATCTGTGAGAGGAAGCAGTACAGCAGGAGCAGCTGCATTGGTTTGATGTGTAGCCTATCAGCAGCATAGAAGGGAAAAAAGAGCAAACAGAAAGAAACTTGGATATAATCTCTGAGGCAGTGAGTATTAGCCACCCGTTAGCCAGTGCAGAAATCCAGAGTTGCTCTCCTTCCTTTGTTTGCTAGTGATCAGTTTGCGTCAGATTTGTTTTAGCCAGACCCGGCTGTCCTTCCATCTGTTATAGCTGTGACATAACACAAGGACCTGCCGCGACGAGCCGGACCCACCCGCCCACTGCTGACGTCACCTGTCCTCTTATGCTCTTTCACTATCTCACCATAATATTTTCCGTTTGCTTGATCTTCCTCTTTCCCCTTCTCTATACTGCTGACTACGTTTCTGGCACTGGTATTTGTGTGTGTGTGGACTTGAAGGTTGGAGAGAGAAATGCAGCCAAATCTGAGCTATAACTGTACTGGAAATTGCACCATCACAGTACTGAGCATGATGCTATTCTCCATCCCTTTCCAAATAACACACACTGACATCACTAGGCCATCTGATTGGATTTATTAATCTCTTATTATTCAGCCCTCATATCTAGAAAGTGCATTTGATTGATAACATCTATCAGTCTTGCACTAATGATTCACAATCAACAAAACATGAAGCCAGTCTAGAAAATGATGTGTTGTTAATGAGACACAGACAGAGTTTTTCTCCCATTTATACATTAAAATGTACTTTTTTCACTTGTTCCCCAGCAGTTATGACAAAGCTGCAAGCATAAAATGACAAATTACGAAACCAGCATGTGCAAACTGACTAGCATTTTTGAATGATGGTAGAAGAAGTTGTCTCATTTTCTGGTTGACCTGTTTGAAACACTAAATTAAATCAGAAACTCTGTTATTGTTTGTATATTTTTATAAATCAGCACGCAGTAATGTCTGTTCTTATACCTACAGGATCATTGGAGATACTGAGCCCTACACCAAACTGTGCTGTAAAGGCTTTTGCATTGACATCCTGAAGAAACTTTCCCGTAACATCAAGTTCTCCTATGACCTCTATCTGGTCACCAATGGCAAACATGGCAAGCTCGTCCGAGGCATTTGGAATGGCATGATTGGAGAGGTATGATAGCATTTAGGCTGTGCAGCTCTGCTCATGTTTCAGTGTTTGAATCACTTGGTCTAGGGGAGTTACGCCAACTTTAAATAAAGCATTTAAATTACTCTTTTAAACTGTAAACTATCGATTTGTTCCCATTTGAGGACACATAGTAGAGCAGTGGACCAGGACCAGCCTGTTAACTTTACAATAAAACTGTGTGGACGTGACCAGCAAGAACTGCAACTTTCAGCTACATTATCTATACAGTGGTTTGTCTTTGTTACGCTTTGCTGTTGTTTTCCCCCCCTAATTACAGGCATTACTTCTCTCAAGGGCTACAAGGGCAGGTTAATTACTTCAGTAAAATTATTAAGTACACGTGTTTAAACAGAGCAATAACCACAGGAGATTACTGCTTGGTGCAATAGCACAAACTATCACAAATGAATATGAACAGAATTGATCAGTTGCTCTATGTTTTAACTCTCGTACTTTTCCATAGTACGTATAATTTGTACTAAAGTACTGGAATAAAATAGAGTACCCTCACAATTTCATAAAAAAATCTGCTTTTGTGGCCAATTAACGTGAAGGAAATGATGACTCAAAGACTAAGGCTTTGAACTACAGATCAGAAGTTCGAGAGCTCAGATCCCAGCATCACCAAGCTACCATAAGGGTCCATGAGCATGACCCTTAACCCTCAACTGCACAGCTGTATTTAGCATCAGCATCAGTATTCTCAATTGTAAGATGCTGTGGATGAAAGCGCTAAGCCAAAGGTGGTGGATATGTTTTTTCAAGCTCAGTCTATTCATAACATAGTTCATAACATAACATAGACTAGTATTAGATGTTTATTTGAATATTTTTCTCCTTCTCATTTGCATATAATCATATTAGACCATTTTTTTCTAGTCCTTGCTGCAGTGGTACATTATAATACTTTAAAATTCACAGCAAATTGTATCAATGTCAAAATATGATTTGCTTTCTAAGTCTTCCTTTTCTATCATCCAATGTTTGGGTCTAGACTAACCTGGAAAACTCCTTCTCGAGGTAGCAAAAGAAAGAAAGAAAGAAAGAAAGAAAGAAAGAAAGAAAGAAAGAAAGAAAGAAAGAANATTATCTGTAGGTGTTATTACCAGTTACATTGATTTTCTTAACCTGGCCTATTTGGATTGGGGCCATTTTAGTTTCCCAAGAACTAAACTGAGTTTTCTGAGATAATCAAAGTTATTACAGAAAGTGGACTGGAGACTCGAATGATGCCGAGATGCCGAATGAGCACTATACTGTATGTGGTGCAGCCTGTTACACAAGGACAGAAATAATAAGTGTTATGGGGTGTTGTATTGTATCTAATATCAGATTATACATCACAGTCAAACTTCACAGTCAAAAGAGAAACTCTAGTGTGTGATGGGTTAAACTATTGAATTACTTTTTTTTTTATTTCCTGTCCAACTGCTTTAGGTGATGAAAAGAAATCATGTGAGAGTGATCTGACCTGCCACTGCACCAAATGCCATAGCAATTTATTAGAAAAATGTCTTAAAGCAAGCATAGAAATAACATTCAGTCATCTGTTTTGTTGAATGTGGGGTATAAGTTCTATTTTAGACTAAAAAAACATAAAAATATTTTTTTCTGTTTCTGTAAGGTGGTCTATAAGAGGGCAGACATGGCCATTGGGTCTCTCACTATAAACGAGGAGCGTTCTGAGATCATTGACTTCTCTGTGCCGTTTGTGGAGACGGGGATCAGTGTGATGGTGGCCAGGAGCAATGGAACTGTGTCTCCATCAGCCTTTTTGGGTATACATCTTGTATTTTTCATTGTTTTGGGGCATGTTATACGACTATGTGCCTTGAGTTATCTGTAAAATTGGAAGCTGATATCTTTATATCACATCATTAGCAAACAAATAGTAAATAATTGCCCTACAGTTATCCTGTAGTCTCATGATTAGACACTTTTTGTTCTCTGTGACAGAGCCCTACAGCCCTGCTGTGTGGGTGATGATGTTTGTGATGTGCCTGACAGTGGTGGCCGTGACTGTGTTTGTGTTTGAGTACTTCAGCCCTGTAGGGTACAACCGTAGCCTGGTCAGTGCGAAAGGTAAGTGGAGCAGGCCTGATAGCAGAAATGAGGACAAATGTACAAGATACTCCCAGACTAATTCAGCCTGATAAATCTGAAATGACTGATCTGATGAAACATTTGGTTTCATCATGACCTGGTTTAAAAGATATTTGCTTTTGCAGGAAGCTTGTTTCAACTTCAGAGATCTTTGATTAATGGTTTAGATTTAACGTTTGTCAGAGAATACTTGAAATTCAATAAAACCATAGCCTGTATTATGAAATTGCCACAGAGGACTAAGAAAGACCAAATTCGTAATGATCAGTGATCTTATGATGGTTTAAAATGTAGCATATAACTCCAAGTCCCTGTTTATCATTCAGTTATTCATCTTAAAGCATATTATTCCATAGCTACTATGAATTAGTCAGTGACTTCAAGGAAAGGCATGTAGTTATGAGCTGTGAGGAGTATAAATCTGGAATTGCTGACAGACCTTGCTAGTTTACATGATTAACTATGTAGCAGGAGAAGACTGTAAAAGTGACCCTGTAGATTTACAGTATTCATTACAGTATCTCTTAGCAGCAGAGTTATTTTAATTAATTGAACGATGATTACATCGTTATATAACGGTATTTTTAGTAACGAATTATTTAATCAAACTTCCCTAGTTTTTAAGAACTGAAAAATTTAATTCCTAAATAACGTTTTAACAGCTTTTCAGAGTAGTTCACTAGCTAAGTTTGCTAGCTAACTTTTAGAATGTATTAGATGTTGTTGGCAGAGAGTAGCTCTTAGCTAGTTATGTTAACCTTAGCTCAGCTCTTAGCTGTTGACTTTGATTATGGTATGGGTGGAATATACTTGAGCAACTGTACTTTGTTACTTATAGCATTATTTTGGCATACTTATACTTTACTTTAAACTCCTTACATTTTTGTTCAAACATTTACAAATCATGAAGGTCTCTTCGTCTTCAGTCAGCCGATGACTGTACGCTATACATTAGTCGAATGGGATCAGTTTAGCATCCAATCAAGTTCATCAGTGTAGAACAAATGACCAAGAATCATACCAGTTCATCATCTGCATTGACCTTCTTGTGCTGCACAATGTAGTTAATGTTATCGCTATCTGAGTTCGTCTGATGATGGTTAAGCCACCACAATGCAGTGGTGAACTTGACGATGAGCATCACAGGGTCTACCTCAGTTAAATGTTTCAATATGCTGGAGTAGAGACATGTATATAATGTCTCTGCTTCATCTCCCTAGAAAAATCAGTTTAGGTAAGTTTTGCTAATTTGCTCACATTAACTGACTATATTTAAATTTTAGCCTGTTTTCTTTTCTAATGCCAGGTTATACTAGCACCAATTCCAGTGGCTGATGTAACTGGCTTGGTAGCAAGCTAGCTAATGTTAAATATTTGTTATATACACATTTTACTTCATTCATATAATCAGCAAACATAATTTCATCAGGTAAAAACATTTACTTTTTACCTGCACTTTTTTTGTACATTTTTGGCTAGGTAATTCCACTTTGAACTGAATGCGATTTTTACACATTATCTATACTTTCATATAAGTATAATTTCTCAGTACTTTTTCCACCTCTGTTTATTAGAGCACTGTTTATTAGAGTTTTCAATGGATTCAACTAACATTAAACATAAATCGTACGTCGTTGTCTTTATAATACCTCGATTTATTTATATGAGTCATCCTGACCTCAGGTTTTTAAAGATCTACAATAACAAGTATGGAAACCTAAAAAAAGTAATATCCATTGTAGATCCTGGTGGGCCAACCTTCACCATTGGGAAGTCGGTGTGGCTGCTTTGGGGGATTGTCTTCAACAATTCTGTGCCAATTGAGAACCCAAAGGGCACCACAAGTAAGATCATGGTGCTGGTATGGGCCTTCTTTGCTGTCATCTTCCTGGCCAGTTACACGGCAAACCTGGCAGCATTTATGATCCAGGAGCAGTACATTGACACTGTTTCTGGACTGAGTGACAAAAAGGTAAGTAATGATGCTGCTGCTTTTTTTAATTCAGTAAACTGATTTTAGAGACACCAGGGACAACCTGTGATGTGAAACTACATGTTTTATGATGCTGAGTATTTTCTAATTAAATGTGCCTCATTTTCAGGATGTGCAAACGTCATCACAAGCTGTGAAATTACTACATGATTAAAAATAAAATATTTATATGTTTGCATATAAATCATGTATGACATCCTACAAAGGAGGGGGTATACAATTTGATTAAAAACTGCATGATTGTTTACAGACCCGAAATTACTGACAATAAAAAAGCAGATCACGGACCATATCAAATTTGAGACTGTTTGCCTTTGGCACTCCAACAATAGGAACTCTTTTAAAGGAGAACATGAACCTTGAATCTTGCAATTAAGGACATTTCAAAAGAAAAACAACAATCTTCATTATAATTCCATCTGCATTTCTCTACTGAATTACATTCCCGTTACCCACAGAGAGAAAATTCTCCTTCTATCCTCAGGGAAATAAACATTTATCCCAAAAGAGAGACGATTAATTCAATTCAATTTAATTCGATTGAAGTTATTAAATGTGCAAAATCTCACATACAAATGAGCACAGGAACATAAAGTGTCCCTAATGATATTCATTCCCTCAATTTCAATTAAATCCAGCAATGATATAATTTTAAAAATTATTTTTATAAAGTACACTTCATCAGTAGTAGTAATATGAGGCGCTGAAGATGCAAATGTTATTTGTTTCACTGTGAATTCTGAATATTAAAAACAGTATCTGAACATTTTGTGTGGTGCAACCAAGGAGATAGCTAAAGGATTTATTATGGCACTACAAAGACCTCTACTATGACTAAAGTGATTGATTGTGCAATGATAGGTATCTGGACATGAACTATACCTGTGAGCATGACCTTAAAAATAAATGGCTCAGGGCCACCATGCAGGTTGGGAGAAAATGATTAAATATCAAACTAGTAACTTGTTTACTTCTGGACAACATTTGTACTGGCATATTGTATATACTGGCTTGTATTGTGAGCCAACATTAAAATGCAACATTTGTTTTATTCGCATTTTGCATCTCATTACCTTATGGTTTAGACACATAAATGTGCATAGAGCATCACAACTTAGTGGAGCACCTTGAAAGTGTATGTGGTTCCAAGTTACATTATGTGGCTACATGAATATGAAAATTTTGGAATATTTGGGACAAGACCACTTCATAGCCTTCAAAAACACAATACCTGAAATGGTATGTTTTATGCATATCCTTATACATATAAAAACAGGCTTACAGGCACAATGCCCTAGAGGGAGCACTGACACTGACTGGCTCTCTAGTCTCTAGCAAGGGCTTTTACACATTTCCTCTGCTGCTTTTCCATTCACACAGCTTCATAAGCTTCATTCAAGTAACACCAATCCTCATGCTGGTCATGCACAATGGAAACATAAGTGAAAATACTAAAACAGCCCCACAAAGCACCTTCTAAATGGACATCTGTACTTGTCACTGTGAATAACTGTGCCGAGAGGAATTTAAGACGAGTTTAAAATAGATGATTCCAATTTATTGTCTTCCACTCAATCCTCAACCATGACATTTTTCATGCTTCTGATTATTTCAGTGATAATATTGCTTGGTGTTACTTTACTGCCATGTTTTAATGAGTGTAGGAACTGCGCAAAAGCAAATGAGAAGAAATGATATCACACTATTTATTAAATGGAGTTGAAAGACTCTTCCATTATACCTTTACAGAACCTTGGTACCAAGACACTGTCACCATTATAGTCAAGTGACATGTTGATTAGTCAGATTTGGAAGTTGAAATTAACAAGAAGGGAAATTATTGAGTGTGTAACCTTAGCTGGCTAATTAGAGATCAAATGCCTTCAGGCTGATGTTTATCACTACTTTTTCTAATCTCTGATTTTTTTCACTTTAAGCCTATTTCAGTTCTCATGACATAGATTCACACTTCACATATTAAGTCCTGAGAATCCTTGGATTCTCAAACTAAAGACAAAGACTATATTTTAAAATAATCCACATAAAGAAATTCAGCTTAGACTAAAAAAAAAATCAATTTTCCTCAAACAGAACCATTATACTGGGGCTACCGTGGGGTTTAAAGCCAATTAACTTGCAAATTAAACGTACATTTGCCCCTCTTTGATAATTTTGTGACATCTTGCCTGACTCAGTTCCAGAAGCCGCAGGAGCAGTACCCACCATTTCGCTTCGGTACAGTGCCTAATGGCAGCACAGAGAGGAATATAAGGAGCAACTATCCTGAGATGCACTCCCACATGGTCAAGTACAACCAGAAGGGAGTGGAAGATGCCCTGAACAGCCTCAAAACTGGGTACAGTTTGACTCTCTTCTCCAAACACTAACTTCTAATTTGAGAAATGCTGTTAGTTTCTTCGTATAATTTTTAATCTTTGTTCTAAACAGCAAACTTGATGCCTTTATTTATGATGCCGCCGTGCTGAACTACATGGCTGGTAAAGATGAGGGCTGTAAACTGGTGACCATTGGCAGTGGGAAGGTTTTTGCAACTACAGGCTACGGCATTGCCTTACAGAAGGAGTCACGGACCTTTGCCGGGTAACTGGAACGGGAGGAGGTCAAGGAGCGACTACCATAGGAGTATTTTAAAAGACTCGTCAAACCGAAGAAGTTGCAGACAGGGGCATAACCTCTAAGTTTGACTCTTTTACAAGCAGTGGTAGTGCCAAGTCATCATAGTCTGCTGACTAATGTGTGCAAAAAAATTTTTACACAAAAAAAAGTACACTGTTATTGCAAATAAGTGTATATAAAGTACTGAATGTTTCATTCAGTGAATTCTTTTAGTGTAACAGTTGTGGACCATAAGCCAAGGAAATTTTCATAGCAATAAAATGAACACACTACAATTATATGCTTAGTTGACAACTCACCGAGATTTTTTTTAACCTCTTATACTGTGTTGCTCACAGATCATAAAGGACTGTCTCCACATAAAACACAATTCCACTATGAGTCTTCGACGTCTGTCACACCGACTGACCAATCTGCCGTAATGAGAAGAAAGAAGTGATGAGCTCTAAGCTAGACATTGACAACATGGCTGGAGTGTTCTACATGTTACTGGTGGCCATGGGCCTCAGTCTGCTGGTGTTTGCTTGGGAGCACCTGCTCTACTGGAAACTACGCCACTCTGTGCGCAAGTCTGAACGCCTCGACTTCTTACTGGCAATCAGTAGGGTAAGCGCCTAATCTATTTGGGTTGTAACTTCTTTGTTAATGTTTAAATGTTTGTTTCTAGTGCTAGAATCTAGTTTACAACATTATAACAATTTCAGAAGACACAACACATGCTGCTGCAAATCCTTGAAATCCTTGAACTCACACAATGCTGCAATAATTACTGGCACTGCAAAAAAAAAGTGTTTTTTTGGAAATAAATGTTGTTTCTTATAAATAGTTCTCAAGTTTAGAGAAGTTACATTATGTAATAAATGAACATATGAAGGCTTTAGATTATTCAGAAGTTCAGTCAGCAGTTAGAATATTAGGAAGTTGGAAGCTCATTGGAAGTTGAGGAAGGGTTAGTTTTTAATGCTATAGCCTGCCAATTTAAGGACCAGTTATCCAGCCAAATGTAATCGTGACTTAATTTGATTGTTTTAACAGTTAGTCTGCAAAATAAACATGCCAATCAAGGTGAATCCCCACTTCTATCATATTTGTGTGTTGGCTTCAGCAGATAATTACATACCAAATACTCAATATCAGCATCAGTACAGCATCCCAGAATTTAGCTGCTTCTGTAAAAATGAGCACAATTGGCAGTCACATAACCATAAAAAAAATCAAGGATCTAAATAATGTTTGATTAAAATGAAAAATCTGAAATGTTTCTCAATGTTCATTTCATATAGGCTATCCTTCATAGGTACTTTGTTCCATTTTGAAAATGTAATATTAATAGGATCATTATGAAATCTGGATATACTGACGGACATGATGTTAGATTAAGAATCTCAGGGTAAGATCCAATTTGAAAGTAAAAATCTATTAAGTAGAATAAAATAGGAGAAGAATAATGCCACAAATGCTTCTGGCTCATTTTAAATCCTGATAATGCATGTAAGCTTTCAGTGCAAACTAAAATGCCAATAAACAGTAGGGAACATTTTTGCACATGACTTGACTCATGATGTGAAAATCTATTCTGCATTTGTTTGTTACATTGACCTAATACTTGATAGAATTTTTACATAATCAAAGTAAATATATTAGCACAGCAGCTATAATTTCATAAGTTAGTGGCAATACATGTTTTATGCAGGTTTTAAGTCTTGCTTGCTAGAAAACTGTAAAAACCTGTCTTTTCTTTCTTTGTTGTATATTTTTCTCTCTTGTTTCTCTTGTAGGGTATCTACAGCTGCTTCAATGGTGTGGAGGATACAGACCGAAATGGAAGTATACAGAGCCCAGATGTCACTAGCAGTTACACCCAGGCCAACATGCTGAAGATGCTTAAGACAGCTAAGGATATTGTATCCTCTGCCAGAGTGGAGAACTCCTTGGACAATGCCACTAAGACTATTGAGCATTGGAGCCGTCGAGCTCCAGAAGCTTCAAAACCTAGTCTTCCGACCCGTCTGATTAGCACTGATTCCAGTCATGGCCATTTGCCCTACATCTCCAGTGTCACCAACAACCACACACCTTACACCCAGAGGGCACTGACTCACACTTTCCCCCTGCATTATGGAGACAGTGCCACTTTGCTAGAGAAACCTCGGGTGGTGACAAGGCCTACCCCGTTACGCTATACTCTTCCCGCACGGACAAGTCACCATCATATATATGAACGGACACTACCTATTTCTAGTCTGAGCAGTCCCCATATTGCTATGAGGGACCCCCCACCTCCCACAGCCCCAAAGCCACACCACAGCGCCAGGCTATTTATGGACAGCCAGGGCTGCCATCAAATGGCCTCTTCCTTTCTCCCTTACCGTGAGTTCCATGCTCCCGACATCTATGTGGAACACCAAAAACCTCCTGAGAGCCGGAAACACTTGTACACTGAAGGACTGGGCCGCAAGAAGAGGTCCCACAGCTATGTGGCGCCATCACCAGAACTTCGGCACAGGAATGATTATGATGAACCAACCTCTTGCCTGGCTGAGCTTAGAGCTAATCAGCTCCTGGAAAACCATGCCCATACTTCACCCTGCATGGGAAGCCACTACCAAAGACCCAGTGGCAGCTGCAACTCCTGCATGAAACCATACTTGGAGCCAGATATGGATGATGTCCCTCTGCTGGGAAAGGAGAAACTGAACCGCCGCGCCTCTTTCCTCAGGGCCACATGGGGCGGTGACAGGATGCGGCATCTAGATGAGAAGCCTTCCACCTCTGCAACTTCTACCAGTCGAATCAACATGCCTGACCTCTTCCCTCGTGTAGTGGTAGCTAATCCCAAGCCTTCAAAGATGTATGCCAGTGCTAGTAACAACTTT
Organism: Pangasius macronema; assembly: GCA_037577455.1. NCBI lineage: Eukaryota > Metazoa > Chordata > Actinopteri > Siluriformes > Pangasiidae > Pangasius > Pangasius macronema. The sequence continues at coordinate 10,400,616 of CM074957.1, forward strand.
TGCTACAATATGCCAGCTGAGCCAGCCTATCTTGATCCAGCTCACATGGGATCCTACCCCTACAAGCCACAGAAACTCAAATACTCTCATTCTACTCGCCTTCCCTCGTACCGTGAGGCAGTTCTGCAGAATGCAGCAGCTCTGCGGCGGTCCTCTTCCACAGTTGTGCACAGACATTACTCCACCTACCTGAACTCATACACTGACTTGCCAGTATACATGGGTCCACTGGCACAGGGGCCTGCACATTTCTATGATCACTCCAAAGACATGTGTCACCTGTTCCCCTGCATCAACCACTGCACGAATGATGCTGCCCTGGTAACCCGGATAGGTGGTAGGCCTGTGATGTATGAAAACACTGCTTTTGGAGGCTACGAGGGTGTTGGATGCTCACGTGAACCTCCTCTACAGCCACTGCACAGTTTGCCAGCCTCATCTAAGAACAGAGACCGCAGACAGGTTTTGGTGGCGCGGAGGCTTAACAGTCCCTATGTGCCAAAGCCCTGGGGCAGAGTTTCTAGTCTGGAGTCTGAAGTCTAAAAGGCTCAAAGTCCTCTCCCATTATAAACTTAGAGGAAGAAATGTGTGAACTTCCAGAACTTCCAGGCTTTAAATCTTGCAAAAATAAAAGCTGTGCTGAAGGTGGAAGTGGACTGGTAATGATATTCCCAGTGCAATAATATGCAAGGCAGCAGGAAGGGGAGTAAGGGCACAATTATGTGATTACTGCTGGGACATCAGTATACTTTAAAATGCTAAAAGAAGTAAATATAATATTGAATAATTGAATTCTTATATATCAAAACTGAGCCTATACATTATTATTTAAAAAAAAAAAAAAGATTTTTAAATGCATAAGTACGGTCATTCTCTACAAACAGATGGAGCAGGTTGCAAGGGGTATTCCACAAGGGTTGAATTAATCTTCCTTTAACTTTGGTTTTTGGGCAAATCAGCATTCCACAGTTTTGGAGTTAACTGCAAGGCATTGCAAAATTTTATAGATCAACCACTATAAAAAGGTCTTCCAGCAATTTTTGTAAGTTTGCAGAAAGCCGTCTGTTTGGGGCTTTTTATTTGCTCCAGTGATGTAACTTAGATTTTGAGACTGGTGAACTGCAACTGATTTTTCCTTCTGTATTTCCACAATTGTTTCACTGTTTAATAAATGACTGGTGGCTTTAAGAGCCTTTTGGAATGGGCTCTGTTGTCATCTGTTAAATGATCTGTTAAATGATCAATAAGATAATCAAAATAGTAGACAAGAAATAAATAAAATATACCTGTTCTCTAAAATCATTACATACCTACACACAATACATGCACAGCATAACCTTGTTGAGGTCAACTTAAATCAGTCAAATGTAACAAAAATAATGTTCCTTTACTTATATTATCAAAATCAAAGAGATTTTACTCTTAAGACAAACTGTGTCTTACCATGAAGCTGTTACATGCAAACAGCAATCTTTCTGTTTTGACAGTAATATTGATGCTGAAGCAGGTGATCCTTTTCCTGATAAATGATTCAGTGCATGCAGATACAATATCACATGGAGAGGGCAAATGATGATAAACAGCCATACATCAACCCTCAGACAGAGCCAGCAGAATATGTACATCCATTTAAAAGTCAAGGGGGGGCAGATATGTTGACTCCAAAATGGCCTCGTCCTTGGCATTAGCTATAGTATCAAGGTTATTGCTACATATAATGTAAAAGAATTTTGGTTCTTTCTGAAATGAGACTTTATTAGTAATTCATTAATTCCACACACCCCTTGCTGACATTCTTATTGTTTTTTTTTCCACCAAATATCAGGAAGCTATAATCTACATACGACAATTTAAACAACTCAAACTGTTGTAAATGAATTAAGCACAAAAATATATATTGTCGTGATTTCTAACAGATTATAAACACAAAAAATGTAATACACTATATGGCTAAAGGTATGTGGATGCATGACCACATCCATATATGGCCCTTCCCCAAACTATTGCCACAAATATGGAGATATGTGATTGTCTAGAATGTCTTTGTATGCTGTAGTATTACAGTTTCCCTTTATTGGAATCAGGGGCTTAGCCAAAACCTGTTACAGTATGACTGTCCCTGAGTGCAAAAAAAGTTCATGAAGGCATGGTTTGCAAGGTTAGTTTGGAAGCACTCAAGTGGCCTGCACAGAGCCCTGACCTCAATCCCACTGAACACCTTTGGGATGAATTGGAATGCCGACTGTATGCCAGGCCTCCTTGCCTAACATTCCACATTCCAAAATCTAGTGGAAATACTTCCCAGAAGAGTGGAGGCTATTATGCATCAAAGGCAAACTACATATTAATGCCATTCCTTTGAAGTGGGATGTTCAGAAGGCACATATGGTGTCAGGTTCAGGTGTCCACATACTTTTGGTCATATAGTGTATATTTACAAGAATAACATTATGTATTTTCTGGCAATGTTTAGGATAGAGGGTCAATTTCTTGCCTACTGGAATTGTATTTTTTCTTTCCATTGACAGTTACTAAAATTCTTGTTCTGACATGCATGAAAATAGAACAGCTGTATGGATTTGTACAAAATAACAGGTTATGATTTCAGAAAATATGCATTATTTGATTATTGTATTGGGGAACATGGTGGCACAGTGTAATGTTGCTAACTCTTAATACCAGGGTCTGTGGTTTGATCCTGAGCTTGTGTTTCTGTCTGTGAGGAATTTCTGTTCATGTTCCCTGTGTCCGAGCAGTGGTTCTCTGGTTTCCTCCAACCTCTCAAAAAATGCCAATGGGTGAATTGGATAAGATAAATGGACTGACATCCCTTCCTGGGATAGGCTCCAGATCCACCATGAGCCTGACCAGGATAAAGCAGTTACCTAAAGTGAGTGAGTGTCATACAGCCATCTTTTCCTGGAACCGTACTCTGTACGAAAAGTTTTGAGAAATAATATGTTTATGTTGTAATATGTTTATGAGTCCCAAGTGAGATGCCATTCGCTGTGCTGTGGCAAAGTGCAATGGCTGCTACATACAACTTTAGCATAGATGGGGACTTGTCTGTACAGTATGGTGAGGCCAGGCTTGTCCCAGCAAGCTTTCTGACTCTGCCAGGGAGAACCATAGTTGACAAAGAGTTGATCTGGCATTGATGAAAGGATCCAACTGTGCCTACTCAAACCTTGTAGACGTCACTCACCTGGGAGTATGCGATGTCTTGACTGTGCATCCTCTGTACCACTTTGCAGTGTCAGTAGGTGTGTTGCTCACAGTGAAGCTAACCAGTGGTAGGCCCACCAGAGGAGCTTTCATGCAAGGAGGAGAGAGCCAGTCGACCTTGTTCTGGCCTGGAGATTGATGTAACTGACAATCAGAATGTTGTCCACACAGACAAACACATGTCATCCACATAAACCAACACACAGACCAACTCTGGAACACATACATCATTTACCTTTCTGATCTAGCCTCTGTCCAAAAGGCAAAACCTTGGATCAGATTAGAGTATTTTGTTGGGGTATGAAATTGGCAGGGCCTGAGCACTGAGCTGTGATGCTTGGGTCAGATTCATCTCTGAATCAAGATCTAAACCTGTATGCTGTATCAGCAACAGTGAATGCATAGTTGGTGCTCATCTTTACCTCCAGTGGGTTCTGACAGTGGCTGCCTGAGTGTGAGTCTTGCAGCATAGCTTATTAGCAACTCAGCTAACTTAGCAGCTAACCAAGAGCAGGGTGTATTATGTTGGGGGAAATAACATTTGAATAATCCTAGCCATGCTAGATACAGGTCTGCTAGTCAGGTAGATGGCAGGAAGTGTCAAAAACTCTGAACAGAACACTGAACCAATCCTGTGGGGAGAATGAGTAGTTGATGGAGGAAAACTTACTGTGCAGTATAAGAAGGGAGACCCACTCCACTATGTTAGCATGCTTAGCCACAGGTCTTAAGTTGGTAGATGGCAAGGAATGTGGGGAAAAAAAATTCTGAACAGAACGCCAAGGTAGAAGATCTCAGTGGTGAAGGCTGCAATATGTGGAGGGAGGACCACTCAGCTATATAGCATTTGACCTTGTGCTGCCTCATATGAGCCAAAAGTAAATATTTTGCATTTTCCCAAATATCTGTATAGTATTCTACAAAACAGATTTACAGTAACATATCTAATATTAACAACACAGCTGGTACAAGAGGTAGGTTAGAGACTAGAACAGACTAGAACAGCCACATGCAAAAGCAAGACTGTGTAACTTATGTGACTGAGTCTGGATTATTAATGAATGTGTTGATTGTGAACAGGTGAGTACACACAGAAGTCTGGGTATTGATCAAGTGAGTGATCATGTGTCAGTTTGTAGCTCATTGAGCTACAGAGAATTATGGGAAGTGTAATTCATATATTCATCATCGACAAAGCACATGTCTACCTCAAAGAAAATTTAAAGGAGCAGCTATGACTGCACTGCTACTGCATTTTACTTACTGAAATATTCAATGATTATACTTTTTATTCTTTTTTTTTTTTAAAGCAAACCCTCACACATGGTCTTTCATGGTCTTTAGGTTTAGCTTGTCATTTCTCCTGTCCCTCCAAATATTCTTCTACATATAATCAATGAAGAAGATGTATTCAGTCCCTGATGCATGTTTGAAACCAAGCTGACCATTTGGCAATGGACCAGACATACGGACATACAAAACCCAGATCAATATTCCACAAGGTCTTCAAATGACGATGGACACATCGAAAATTACCATCTTATCTCCTGCTCAGAATGTTGTGAGCTCTGCATAGTGTCCGTGAGACATGAGTGATTGTGGAGCCATACCATAATTTCTGAAAATATGATTTCCAAAAGAATAAAAAGAGATGAATGCCTTTGGCTCTTACGAAGTGTGAGAACTTTCCAGTTAATCATATCCTAAAATGGAATCTTAAAAACGCCTGTGCCACATGCAGCTCCAAACCAATTTCATTCATTTCACACTCTAATTAAGGATGGCTACTCCTTCATTCTCTTGCTTCCTGTTTCCTTGAACTTTTGATAAAGTTGAAGTACAAAAAAAAAAAAAAAAACAATACCTGCAAAATTTCCATCCAATATTTTAACTGAAATGTAGGCTGAGATTATAAATAACCCAGGGGAAATATTTTATGAATACCATTTTACTCTTGATTCACTCAGAATAGTGTTGCATGCATTAATATTCACAGTCACTGAGCTGCCTGAAAGAATTTTACTTTCAGATCCTGATATACATGACATTGCAGTTATATACAGTATCGGTTATGAGAAATACCATAAGTCTAACCATATACTGGCAAGTTTTGGACATATATAATGTATGTTCTATTAAGCACCTGCAACGCTACTGGTACAGTAAGGGGAAATAAGTAGTCAGACACTTTTGTTTTTATTATTTAATATATTTCCAGTGCATATATTCACTTTTTAATTTTCACACAAAATGTCTTGTGAATTTACACACATAAATATGAACAAAAAAGTATGCATACATAAGCATAAATAAAGATATGTTTGTTTGTTTTTTCCCTTTTGGACACTACAGATGACCAAGATTAGTACTTTGTTGAAAAGCTGGTGTTGGCGATTATAGGGTTGAGATGTCTATAAAGCAAGAAGTAATTAGCTTTTTGCAGCATTCCCCTGTCTTTAAGTCTTTTATTCCCCAAGGTTACAAGGGTCCTAATGATGGACTCGTAATGTTTCTAATATGTCCCAATCCATTCATATTTCCTTTGATGATGTGTACAGAGAAGCAGCCGCATATCATGATGCACCCACCTCCATACTTCACTGTGGGTAGAGTGCTCTTGGGATCATATACACATCTCTAGTTTCTCCATGCATGATGAGCTGAATTATTGCCAAAGAGTATTTTTGTTTTGTCTGACCATTGTATATTGTTCAAAAAGAGTTTTGTTTTGTGTAAATGCTTGTGTGCAAATTTTAGTTCTGCATTTGTGTGCTTCTTTTGCAGCAGTTTAGTGCTTGTTGTTTTCAGTGCAAATGTTATTCCTGCTGCTTTCACGTTGTCATGCAACTCCTTTTAAGTGACTGCTAGCTTCTCTCTTACTTTCCTTATCATTTATCTGAGAACGGGTTGTGAAATCTCGGGAGGTGCACCTGTCCAGAGATTTCATGAACTTTCCTCCTGGATATTATCGAACCAATTGTGACAGGAATGTTTAAGGTCTTTGCTTTGGCTATGGCTCTGTAGATTTTTCCATTTGAGTGTTTATTAATGCTTTCCCTGAGAACTCCTTCACCTTCAACATGATTGTCACATGTTCCCAACCAATCGCAATGTCTTTAATAATGACACCAGGTGCAATTTGCCCATGAAGCATTTATATCTAGCACTTTATTTTTATGCAGTATTTACATATATTTTAATATAGTGTCCGAATACACCTCAATTCTGCTTTTTAAGCATACAGTGGGGTCCAAAAGTCTGAGGCCACTAGTGAAAATGCTTCTATTTTGCATTCTTCTCTAATTCAATACAACAATTTTCATTATGAATTATATTATAGACAACAACTTGAGTGAAAAGTATGAGTGAGTCTTGGATGTATTTAAATGAATCTCAGAGTTTCGTAGTATTTGGTATGCCCCCTTTTTGGTTTAAAGACAGTGTGCACTCGAGCTGGCGTAGACTCCACCAGTTTGTGCAAAAACATATGATCCATTTTAGATCAAATGCATCATTGTGTCATCTGACCACATGCATCAAAAGAATTCAACAGTTTAGGCATGAGGAAAATCTGACCTTTTGTACAAATCAGTTACATTGGCGTACAATTAAATAAAGACCTAGAAATACTACAAAATTAAATATTCAAGATATTGATATATGTGTTTTAAAAATTTCAAAATTCTAAAACCTTTTGTTTATTTCCAATTTTAAATAAAAAAAAAAAATCCCAGATTTTCAATGTGCTCTCAGACATTGGACCTCATTGTATCACTTGTTCATGTTTATGGATAATTTTATGTTCATACTTCTAAGTACAAAGTCAAAAGATATTATGTTTGTAAATTTGAAGTGGATGTATGCACTGGAAATATATTAAATAACCACAACAATAGTGTCTGAATACTTATTTCCTCTCACTCTATGTAAAAATGAAACCCATACATTACACGTAAGACGTGTTTCACTAATATGATACAGTGAAGAAAATTTCCTCATGCACTTCACCAAAGCTTGTTTAGAAAATGAATTCTGTATGCTGAAAGAATGGTCCTTTTGATGTACAGTAGAGGCTAGCCACAGAGAGCTGAGAAAAGAGTTGACCCCCCAATTTGAAGTAGTCCATGTGTGAAGCAAAGGCATGGTGAATGGGTTTAGATAACTGGTGAAGCATGGAGGTCACACAGTCGAGGAGCAGACTCTTACATCCTTACCTTTCACACTCTCTCTCTCTCTCTCTCTCTCTCTCTCTCTCTCTCTCTCTCTCTTGCTCTGTGTGTGTGTGTGTGTGTGTGTGTGTGTGTGTGTGTTTGTTTGTTTGTTATGGCACTCAGTCTCTCATCCCCTGACAAAGGGCTGGAGCAGCTTCAGCTCTGGTCCTGGACTGCTGTGAAGAGGAAAAGGAGGAAGGTGCAGAGGTCTGCAGGCTGAAGGGCAGCTCAGTGGGCTGATTAACCCCAAGGGCAGTTTATTCAATCACAGTCACTCACAATGATGTATGATGGGACATTGCGTCAAACGGCCTGGACACTGCAAACACCTGTGCTGCCCTGAACGTTCAGCCCTCCAAGAAGGCGCAGAGTCATCGCATAGATCTGACTCAGCCAGGTTTAAATGGGGCAAATCCTTGAACTCTCCTAGTGCTGGCATTGATGGTTGACAGAGAGAGGAAGTAACAAAAAAAGTGGAGATTCTGTCCATTCCAGAAGTTTAAACAGTATGCTGAATAAGAAAAAATTTCCTAGTGCAGTTCATTTCCACAAATGTTTTCTCATTACTGGGCCAAATTTCCAATGACTTCCCATGATTTATTTCCTCGCTTCAAAGAGAAAATACTATCAGCAAGTGGAAGGAAAGCAAGAAGTCAGACGCTCATATGATAACCCATCCTCAAATGCCTCTCTGCTATCTCCATGCTTTGATGTATGCTGTCCAGTGTCAGATTCTTAGACACAACATACAGAATTGTGTAGCAGCAAGATAAACGTGGGTGCTGGTATGAAGAATGAGATAAGCCTGGATAAGCAAAGTGTGAGTGCATGGGAGAGCATAAGCATATGATAACTAGGCCATAATGGATCAGATCCATTAGTCTTCACTCTGATGGTGTCTCAGAAGAGAGTGGGTTGGGCTGAAGGTCAGCAAGCTGAAGGTGAGATTAATAACTGAATTATTTGGGAATCAGATCCAGGTCTCCCACTTGGTAAGAATTCTAAATTCTGCAAGTGCTATAAAGGGATGATGACACACCAAGAAAATGGACTCTGAAGATGCTCCAGGACTCCAGGATTATTATACACTTGACATATTAGAGATAAATGTTTTGCCCAGGAAGTGAAAAATGCATAAATCTATATGAATTATGGTTTTTAGTTCCCTGATGCAAGTCCTGGTTTTGAGCTGCTTAATGGCCTCAGGTGGTTTTTTCTTGACAAAGTGTTTTTCAAAACACAGACTCAGTAAAAATGGTAAAAGATGACAACTAAAGATTGAATATTGATCAAACATATGATAAATGAAAATTAGATTCGACTACAATAAGTTCCAGCTGTACTCACAAATGGGCACTCACAGTAAGCTTGTGTTTGTTTAGCTTCGGTGTGGACAATTTCTCAAACTTTTACAAACCCCAGAAGAGTTGGTTGATTGCCCAGTTTGAACAAAAAAATTGCACAAAACAAATTAACATATCAATTACTCTCTTCCTGTTTTTAGCAATCATGAAGCATATAAAACACTAATAAAGGCCCAAATGGTTGTAAATGGCTAAAGTATACTATTATTACATCCAGAAAGCAAAAACACATATAATTTGAGGCTGCTCTGGGGGTGTCTTTAAAATCTTCATCCATGTACTCATACGCTAAGCATCTAAGTCTACTCTAAGGCTGATGCACACCAAAGACAAAGTTTCAATCTGCCTCAGTCTGGCTTGCGTCATGAATGAAATATAATTAAAAACACCCATCGCAGCTTTCAGATGGAACAAATCCCCAGAGATGTTGTAGAGGTGCAGCTATGGCTTTACAGTGTCTGCCTTTTTTTTTGGCTTTAATAGCATACCAGACCGCAGGCTCTGGCTTCTTCCTGGGCACAAGCATGGCTCTGGACTTGCAGGCAGATGCCTTGACATCTGGGGCAGACCATCAGCATGTGGAACAGCGTGTGGCACAAGGGCATTAAAGCCGGAGAGGGTGGAGGTGCTGTGGTGGCGGCAGATTGTGAGCCATGATGGCATCTGATTCTGCTCATCCATTATTGCTGGACTGCAGATGGGCTAAAGTCCCCTGAGGAAGAAAATCTCAGTCGCCTGTTTACAGCTCAATATGGGCATTTAAAGTCATGAATGAAAAGCACTGAAATAGAAAAGAAGGAGCAATGATGAACAGGCAACATTAAAAACTGGCGATACCATGAATCCAAGATGATAAATGTATACTCTATTTAAGCTTCTCAAATTCTTGTCATCTGAGAAACATTTGAAATGAGAAGCTAGATGATTTATGCTGATGACCGCCGTATAACCCACTAATCAGGCTGATCTTTCCAAAGGTACACCAAATGGACTTTTTGACCGGATAAATTGCTCCATCATTACCCTTCGCTGGAATGGCCTCCTACCAATTATCCAGCAGTTTCATCAATTAACCTGTGTGGTGGTAGGAAGCTGTCATCTAAATGTGTTGGATCTGAGAGGCTCCTGATGATCCCATCTTCTCTTGCAAACGTTTATGCCAGGGTCCATTGAGTGCAGTCATACATAGAGCTTGATATTATCCACCACAGAATCATGAAACTACACAGGCATTCTGGGCACATCACTGCACTGAATAAATTACCTCACACTCCATAAATTTACCCAGATGTTAAGATTCACCTTGAGGATAGGGCTCTGGATGCCAATCCTGGAGCAGGTAGAGAAAGAGAGAATAAAAGAATTGAGTAGACAGAAAAGAGAAGCAAAGCGAGTGAAACCTTATGCACACACCTGCATTACAGAGGGAGGTATGGCTTTCACCTGAGCTAAAAATATGGACATTAAACTCTTTTCAATTATTTATAACTCAAAATGTTACCATTTGATTAGAGGCACTAAAACGATCGAAACACAGATCCAATGTAGCCTCACATCTAATGGGGGCTGATGATTCATAGGACTGGAGGAAGTCACACAGAGGCTTGTTCCAAATCCAATCGGCCCCATTCCTCATGCCAAAAGGCCATGATAATTCACTGTGCAGCGCATAATAACTGTTGTGTTTACCTCCTCTGTATCTCATCAGAGGGAAAATAGGCACTTGTTTCCACAGTCCCAGCAGGGGCCACACTGCTCTGTGTAGTATCTGCAGGGACAGTGACAGGGAGAATTAATTAAATTACTGCACTGAGATCCATGGGCTTTTCCAAAGGAAGGTTTAAAAAGAGCTACAGAAGATGAACGTAGTGAAATTACTTGATTTGTTGTATATATCCAAATAAAATCTAATCTAACATCTACTTTGTCTTTGTCTACTTTTTCTACTTTCTAACATCTACCATGTCTTTGTCATCACAGTGGATCAGGGCAGCTTTTTTTAAAGTTTTTTTTAGAGAGAGTTGGAAGCCATTAGACAACAGTTATAGGAAGCAGTACTGCTTCTGTGATGTGTGGGTATGAGTGTATGTGAGCATGGGGTTGTGTGACAATACTGGGCTGGAGTGTAAAGTCAGAAACTACATTCCTATCAATCTATCTACCTCCAGGGGAGACACACACACACACACACACACACACACACACACACACACACACACACACGCACACACACATGCACGCACACCATTTGGTCCTTCCTGAGAGCTGTTCTCTGTCTCATTAGCAGGATGGAGACAAGGTCAAACCAAAGGAAGACCTAAATTCTCTCCCTCCTGCTGTGTGCCAGGGTGGGATGGAGAGACCACTGCACATGTTCATACTTAAATAAATGTCTGAGAGTTTTCAAAGAATAATCTTCTGATCTCTCACTTGATGGACTAGAATCTAACAGCACTGTAATTGCACTCTAAAATCACGGGCCTTAAAGGATCAGTTTTTGTCTCCCATCACTCCTCATGTATCACCGTAGGAGCTTATTGGCTCTCCTGCAGAAGATGCAATGAGGTGTAGATTGGACACAGAGACTAAGGGAAAAAGAGTTCATCTACACACTCAGAATTTTGGACCCCATGAACAGCCATTTTGAATATCAACTCATTTCACCTCCAACACTTGCACAGCTTTTGTCCAAAATGTCATTTTGTCCTTTTGTTGCTGTCCCAGAAATTGTGCACTACACGTTGGAAAATTTGTATTATACAACAGTTAGTTATATTTACTGCAACTGCACTGAGTTGTTTCACTGTGTGTATCACTTCACTTGTCTGCGATCATCATGTAAAATTCCACTTCCTAGTTAGAAACATTTACTACAGTAGTGACATCATCAGCTTTTCAGCAATATAACTTTTGACTTAATATATGAATATGAAAAGGAAGAAGGGATGCCAATCTGACCAGAAGCGCCTTTAATGGGAACATACAAATCAGTGTGAGCTAGCTAGTGAGCTAGCCAGTGTGCTATAAAGTGTGTGTGTGTAGCTTCTTTGGGAAACAAAGATTTGCAGAACAAAACAATAAATAAAATAAATAAATGTCACTTGCTAAATATTAATTTCTAGTTTATAGAACTGTTGTATAAAATATCATACACGTAATCATGCTGTTATACTGAATATTGTATCATTGAATATTGAATATCAACCTTTGGGCTTGAACCTATGCCTAATGACAGCAGTGTTGATATTCAGTATAAACACACACTTGATTGTGTGATATCGCATAAATATCCTGTATATCCAGAGAAACAGGACATTCTGGACAAAAGACCTTCATCAGCTATGCAAGCAAAGTACTTCTAAATCTGATAATATATGCAAAACATGTGATTATTATTATTATATATTAATAATAGATTATCATTGCTTTTTTTATTGCTATTAACTAGATTTTGAAGGTAAATGTACTGTATGTTGAATGTATTGTGCTACTGTTAACAGCAGGCTTCAATATTAAGTAAGGAATAAAATAAAATAGGGCGTGCTGTTATAGGAAAATAACATTAATAAGACTACTCAATATATTTTATTTTTCTTACAACAATTTGCAAAAAAATATTTATTAAAGAACAACACATACTTATTTATAGTTACCTTTAATGTCATGGAATATCAGCAAAACGACTTAGTACCTGTTATCACTTACATTACAGCAGCTATAAACAGTTGTTTCCTCTTAAAAAGCACTGACACTGGAGACTCGTTCCAAAAATCTCAAATAAATGTCTCCTCACAGAAAACTTCAGATCCATATTTTTTTAATCCATTTATGTGGACGCATCTGCCATACAAGTCCCTGCTGTTACTACAGAAATGATAACATAAAAGAAAGTTTAATATAAACGTGGCAGCTGGAACTTGTCAGAGCTATCCCTGATTGGCAGAATGTGTTGAGCATTCAGTAGTGCTGTGGTATAATGTACTTTATAGAAGACATATAGAACACATTTCTTTATAGAAAACATTTCAGATTTCACTGTTGAAACTCAGGTAATGATATCCAACCTAACTCTTAATCTAAATCCATGAACACTCATTAAATTTTCAACAGTTTGCTCATGGTTGATCATGTTCACTAAACTGCTATCTTAATCATTGCAACCAGTGTGACTATTTTTGATCAGTCTCGTGTGTGTCATGTATGAAATAGAAAAGGACAAAGACACCACTGATGCACTGATACACACACTGACCTTCACGTACAAGATTCATTTATTCCCCTTACAGCCTTACAGCTAATTATAGTGTCAGATGAAAAAAAAAAGAATTTTTATTATTAAGTGCACTGAGGCTAATTCTCATTATGCATCAAATAATGGGTGTATCATATGGAAAGTGCCAACACATCAAGCACAGACGCAGAATTGCACAAATGCATCTTCCCATACATGCACACACAGACATACTCTGTCTTTCTCTTTCTCTTTGTGTAAGATCTCTCAGCAGTGTTGATACACATATTGTTTTTCACACACTCTTAATGAGCCTCTTCTGTGTTCACAGCACATTGGCTTGCTCACTGTCCCCCTACACACACACACACACACACACACACACACACACACACACACACACACACACACTGCAGATGGTTGACTCCTGATCATTTTTGTTATTGATTTCTCACACAAGGCCAAATCCAGCCAGTGACTTGCTCAGGAGGAATGGCCGTATTAATCTAGTGGGATACATACAGCAATGGTTCCACATCATAAAGCTCACATGGCATGTTAGGGTATCAGGACAAATGCATATGGGGGTCACAGTGTGATTTTGGGACTGAAAAATGAAACCAGATCCAGTGCTTGGCTTCTGTTAATGAACCTATAAACCATCATGTGGAGCCTTTGACATCACAGCATTAAACAGTGTAACTGTTACATCTATCACTATGCAATTTGCACATTTGGACAAACATAAAATCAGTACTGTGCTATATTTTATTGTCAACACTCAAACATGTGGTTGTATGCGTGTATGTATTATCTTATCTTAAAACTCCCAGCAATGATTTGAAGACTGTATATCCTATATAACAATAAGGTGTTTTTTTTTGTACTTCATCACAGGAATGTAGTGTTTAATCCAGTGAATGAATGAGTCAAGCCACATCTCTTCCTTTCTCTTAGTGAGGAAAGTAGCATTATCACTCTGGTGCTCTGTAAATGAGCTTTGAGATATCAGGGTCTCTCTAATTACGTGGTGCTTGAGCCTCTGCCTACTGCAGAGAGGCGTGAGAAAGTGCTGTACTCCTTCAGGAAGTGGCCCACTCTGGTCTAGAGGACACACATTAATCTCCCTGCTCTGAGACAGAAAAGAGCAGGAAATAAAACTCCACAATTATCCCACTATTTTATCACTATTTGTGGGACAAATTGTTTTAAGTCTGTTTTTCTGATCTCCCTATGCATGTGGGCTAGGCGGAAAATAAGCTAATAAAGGCATAAAGGCATGAGTATAAAGAGAGAGAGAGAGTGTGTGTGTGTGTGTGTGTGTGTGTGTGTGTGTGTGTGTGTGTGTGTGTGTTTTAGGAGTCCTTGTGGCTGTCTCATCCCAGTAGAGATCATTTTAATGGAGACATTAAAATTCTTCCCTATTGCTGGGAAATGGTCAGATCAAAATCTCCCATCCACTTCAGTCTGGCCATTTCCAGCAAGACCTTCATGAGAACCGAGACTCCCTCGCTCCTTGCTTCACCACGTTCACTCCCTGTGATAGCATCTGTCTCAGTTTAGATTAACAACACATGCCTGCTGTAATTTTTATATAAGCATCATAAGTATGCATGACTCTAACTGTCCTGATATAAATCTGCCTGTACATAAATGACCTTGGTATGAACTGAAGACACCACTGAAACATTATGTTGTATGTCATGCTTTAGTGTGTACTAAAAGCTGTTTCGTAACAATGGACAGTTCATTACAGTTTACCTACTGACTCTGTTCATCTGACATCAGATGAAGAACTTATTTCTGCTTGTTGTATCCTCCTTTTTCACTCAAGCATGAGATTAGAACTGAATGTTTCCATTTTTGAACTTCAAGTAAACTTGAAGCTCATTTTATATTCAGCCAACCTCCTTTTCTTCTATTCCTTTGATTCACACAATACACAATCACAGCATAGCACACAAAAGTAGTAGAAAAGTACGAGACATCCTGTTCTTTTACAATTCCTAACAGACAAAACTTGATCAACATGGAAGCAATCTGTTCTAGTTCATGCCTTCTCCTTTCTGGGTAAGTGCACTGCTCCTGTGCGCTCTCTCTCTCTCTCTCTCTCTCTCTCTCTCTCTCTCTCTTCTATCCAGTTTAATGGCCACTTCAGGAGGCCAGCTCTTTAAACAGAATGGATGTTCAAACTACCTGCCATCTTTCAAAGTCCTGTGCTGCACTTGACAAGTAAAACTGAAACAGTAGTCTGCCATTCCAATATAATAAGTGATTTCCAGAAAGACAAGGTAAGATATACAGTCATGTGAAAAAATTAGGACACCCCATGAAAGCCTGTGTGTGTGTGTGTGTGTGTTTTAACATAGTTAAACATATGGACATTTGATCTTCATTTTAACAATATTGGGAGATTCAAGTAATATAACTAAA
>CM074957.1:10426192-10443089 GCA_037577455.1 Pangasius macronema
GCCGGATGCCCTTCCTGACGCAACTCTCTCTATTTATCCGGGCTTGGGACCGGCACAGAAGTCACAGGACTATGACCCCCATGGCTAGATGTGTTCATTTACATATGTTAGGTATTAAAAACAAAGAGCTAATCAATTAATTGAATGGATGCCATATGTCATGCAAATATTATTAAATTCCAGCAGTTACCAACTATGAAAGAAAATTATAGTAGATAAAACAAAATCTATACTTTACTTCTCTTGTATGCTTGAAGCACCTTTATAAAAATATAGTATATTCTGTATGTGTATATTTTGAAAGTGTACTATACATTTACCATTTTATACACTACCCTGTATGAGTTCTATATTCGAAAGCAAGGTATATACCTTCATATAATTTATTTACAATATTTACTAATTACAAAGATAAAATTACAAGTTGTTTAGGTTTGAAGTGTTATTCATGTTCTTTACTGTTTTGGTGTTTGGCAGCTGGTTACAAGGTTCCACCCGTTTGAGAGGTCTCCCAATCATCTGTCGTACGTCTGGGCAGGACAAGCGAAGAGCACACTGTCCAATAAATATAAACCTGTTTTTCTATGCATAACCCATCCACCCACACACTCACTGACTGTGAAAAGAAGCCATGTGTCCAGATGGATGTATTAAATATCTGTTGTCCAATAAGCCTTAATCTTTGCTCCCATTAAAACACAGGAGATTTTCAAACAGGTTGTGCTGTCCACCAAAAAACAGCTTGCATTAAATAAACAAACAGCGCAATATTACAAAGAGATATTTGATATTCTGATTCTCAAAAATATTGACTTTCACCAAGAGTGATGAATAATATAGACACACTGGTATATATTTTATTTCTGAATTTTAATGAAATATTACAGGGGTGTGGGGTTCCCAAGTAGTCTTAACACAATCACTTTTGTAGAATAGTATATAACCATCCAACAATCAATTGTAAGTATACCAGACAGTTAATGTATCATGTCTGTAGTGTGTTAATGGGTAAGTAAACACACAGGGAAGGTGATGACAAGTTCAGCTAAAAGGCCTCTAAATTATTCTACTTTTAGTAAAGTCTCTAGTACACTTGAATGAGAATACACTTGAATGGGAATTTTTCATAAGAGCAGTGTATTTTCATAAACGTGCGCAAATCTAGGTAATATGTTATAAGACATGATTAATGAGAGGTCTATAAAACATTAGCTTAATCCACAGATTTATAAATAAAACCTTAATGAGCTTTGAAACAGAACGAGTGAATGAACCCTGCAAAGTCATGGGTTTGAGTAATTGTTTGCTTGCTAGCCATCAGTCCCTTGACATTTGCGATTAAGCGTAGCCACTTTATTGATAAGCCATTTAAGCAAAACAAATGGTACCCCTGAGCCAGTGCTAATAACACAGAGTCACAAAGGAACATTGCAGATAGCATGAAGTACATAAAGACTGATTATATATGACAACAAACACCTGTTTTCAATTTGTAGTCTGCCAGTGGACAGTAGTAGTCTGACCTAGTGGAAGGTCAAGGTGTTGGACGGTGGATGAGCATCGAGATTGAAGAAGTTTATAGTGACAAAAACTGAGCACATACATCTGTTCCTCCTGCCATAAAGGAAACCACAGAGGTACGTATTAATGAGGTAAGTGCAGAGATAATGAAGATAATGAAGACCAGGGAAGGTGATGACAAATTCAGCTAAGAGGCCCCTCATGACGAGCCACTGGTTTCGCAATTAAGTGCAGGATTACAGCTTCTCTTTTCATTATCGTTCTAGCAATGCCTGATAGGAAAGCATTTTAACCCCTGTTTTGTTTAGCACTTATTTAATTCATCCCAAGAGCACACAAGCTCATACAGCAAGCAAACTGCAGGAGCAGATGTTGTGCTGTTAAATTTACTCTCTAATTTAAAAGCAAAATTAAAGCTCTGATCCTATGTCACCATCACACTGTCACACCTGTGCTGCATGAATGTAGCCTTGAGCTTTAACATCTCGCTGAATCAGTGCAGGCAAGCGGACGTTAAAACAACAACTTCAAAATGGGGTACAAAAAAAAAGGAAGATTAAGATAATAACCATAGACAGGCCTGTGAGACACACACATACACACACGTTTTTATTTTTGCCTCCTTCTGTCTGTGATGGTGTATCAGGGTGATAAAATTGCATGTGGATGATTCTTCATGACACTCCAGGTTGCTGCTGTTGACCACATAGGAGGGGTGTGGAGAAAAGTCAGGAGAGGGACAGATGGTTTAGGCACAGAAGGTGTGTGTGTGTGTGTGTGTGTGTGTGCCTGGGGCTTTTTAATACAGCATTCAGACATATAATCATCTGCACCGGAGAGGCTCGGACCTCCAATCATTTCACAATAAAGCTCTCAAAGAGCCGTGAACAGATTGGACATGGGGCCTTTGAGGAGAGACAGAGGTAAAGATTTAATAGGGAGCAACTGTCATTCTTCCCCATTTACAGAGTAAAAGCTTCCACACAGGATATGTATTATTGGCAAAATAATTAGAAATTACCTAAATATCACTGTGTCTATTTTTAGTACATACTTAGTACATGTGCTAATGATTCAGGGAAAATGGTCACTTGTCATTGCAATGCTAGCTTTGTATGAAACTTTAAAAGGTTCTGTCTGACTTGTTTTTTTAGGAAGAGCTACGGTTACAAATGTTATTTACATGCCACTAAATATATGTAAGACGCTATGCCCAATAGTATTGTTTAAATGGTATAAAACCATATAAAGTAGAAAAGTTGCTTTGACCTTAATTTAATTTGGGTTGAAATTGTATTGCTCAAAATCTTACAATCACAGAACTGTCAGATCGAATCTTATAACTACAAGGTCTCCAAATGTCTCCACAGTCACATCTCAGCAAAAGCTCCTCAAACGATGCAGGTCATTAAGTACATTAGCAAAACAAAGAGCGATTAAAGCAGAAGGTTAAATGCCTGTGAGCAGGAACATTTGGATCAATAAAAGTTAACTCAGCGAATTGGCTACGTTCACGGGCACATAGCAGAATTCTATATGAGTTCACAGAAGAGTGCAAGATTGATCTTAATTAGATTCCTCCTGATGCTACTTTGCCAAGTCATTTGCTTACTGGACATCATGTAGATCTGCTAGTAGAAAGCTATAGTGTGTAGAAAAAAATGGTTTGTAAGAGCAGAAAGGTGTGATAGTATGAAAAGAAAGCTAGATAATGATTCAATTGGGAACTGAAAGGAAAGGGTAAGGTGGCAACACTGCCTGCTGTGCCATCAAGTCATCTGCCAAAGTTATACTATAAGTATCAAATATTTTTTACAAGTGTTTCAGGACAGTAAATATGAAAAGAGGGATATTTATTTAACTATGGAAATCTAAATCTCTGAAAATATGTCTGCAGTATTCACCACAGTGTTTCTACTTTTATTCCATTTGCTAAATGATGTGAAGAAAATACATTCAAAGCTATCCTGCGAGAAAATTGCAAGTGTTACCTCACTATAGGGGGTTCCTGTAAAGTGTACTTCCACAATTCAAGTTGAAACTTTCATCAAAAACATGTATAAACAAGGAATTATTATCAGCGTCTATCTAATCATAAGTTGGAATGGCTAAACATGACTGAACAAATGTATATAACGATCAAAATCGTACTGCATTAAAAAGTTAAACTGACACATTGACAGACATTTCATCGTTTCTTTTTTCCCCCAGCACAGATATTGCCAATAAAAAAATGGCCCACCAAAGCAGACTTTCAAGAAACTGAGCAAGTTAAGGGCAGAAAAAATTTCAGTGGAAGACCCAAAATATCTGTCTGCATCTTAAAGGTCATTTCCTTAAGGGGCAGAATGAAATCCAGTCAAAAGCTTGAGCAATGTCTGGCACCAGAGTCAATACTTGGACAGTGAATATAAGTCTTAAAAGGTCGTCTTGAGTGTGCTGGAACTAAAAAGTCATTTTTGTGTAGAAAATCAAAGCACTCAAAGCAGGAGGGACTGCAGTATGCTACAGCCTGTAAAACCTGTCACAACAAGCAGAGGCAGAAAATCGTATAGAACGATTTTCGTTCATAAAGCTGGTGAGAAATACACTGCAGGTGTGTGTGAATCATGCAGGAGTCATGCTCTTGAGGACACATTTCACATTTTAGGCTTTGGCAGTCATCCCTGCAGAGGAAGAACAGAAATTCCCTGTCCTTTGGTAAATGGAGAGTATCTATATTGATGTGTGATAACTACAACCAAAGTAAAGAAGCCACCAACAAGCTATCTAATAAGCCACAAAGGCTATGTGCGTGCTTTCGGCCTAACCCAACATTAGCTGTATCAAAGTCTATCAACATATCTCAGGATAAGGTTTGCCTAATGAAGACCAGTGGCTACACTGCAACATGACCTGCACAAGGATTTTCAGAGCAGTGGATACTACTCTGGTTTCTCCCACCTCCAAAAACATGCTGGTGGTTGGAATAGCTACAGTAAAGTGCTCCTACAATACAAAATTCATCAGGTCAACTGAATCAATTAATCTGAGACATTGTTTATAACCTTAAATAAAGGTTCCAGCTGGCTTCAGGGGTTGCTTGGCAATGTTATAGCTAGGAATGGTCTCTATCTGTGGCTTATTTGCCTGTATCTTAAACATACATTAGTGATTCTCAAAAGTTTGTGTGTCATTATTACATAGAGATTAGTTTCGAAAGGTGCTGTAGTGATTTTCCATTAGGGAGATTCAACAGAGATTTCAGGAGATGATGATGATGACAATGATGATGATGATGATTATTATTATTGATTGCCAGGAACAGACTACTGAGGGCATAATGACATCATTATTATAAAATATTGCGATTGCAATCTTCATAGTCATTATTCCATTGAACATTTAAGATCTCAGAATCTTACCTCAATCAATGAAGGTGACATGTGAAAGACAGCTTTAATTACAGCTGAAGGACACTATGAATTTATGGTGATGCCATATGGGCTGTACCAGGATTCCAATCAATCATCAATGACATTCTCAGTTGTCACTCTTAGATGATCATATTCAACATGTGTGTATTGTTCAAGCCATACCTATTCCAGTACTTTCTCAGAATATATACAAGTTCAGAGGTGGTAAAAATGGAAGATAAGATTCTGCAGTACAGGTTTATTGTGCAAAAGTTTGACAATTATTTTAGGCAAAAAATGTTGATGAACTATGAGTGGTCCAAAAGGTCTGAAAATCCACTTCATTTTTTACTGATATTTCACAAGGAGGCCCACAAGACATTGTACAAGGATTTATTCTAATCATATGGAATATGGTAATATTTTCAGCAAATAAAGAGTTGCTATCAAATAAATTGCTATATTACAATATGGATAAATACATATTGACATATTAATATGTGGATTTTTAATAACATCTGCTGCTGTCTAGGATCCAGAAGTCAGAAAATTTTGCTGACTTCTCTTTTTTTTTGCTGGGAACACTATATTTAATACTGATGCATACAGCTCCTGCTGTAAATTATTCTTTCATTCTATGCTCCATTCTCCAAGTTGGCCGACAACAACCAAGACTATTTTGGCAGCACAACTATAAAACTATGTGAAAAACTAAGCAACTGTTGCCTCTAAGAATATTACAAGTGGCAATTGGGATATCAAAGAAATGCAGGAATATAAAAACATACATTTATGTTTGTTATGGGAGATGGAGTGTATGTGTGTTTGAGTCGAACAGTTCTTTACCTCGCATTCCACCCATGAGTTAATGAAGATGATGAGTCTAGAGCTCTGTGAGAGCACATCAATTCAAATGTCCTCTCTTAATCCATGCTTGCCATGCCACACAACGCACCTCCCCAGATGGGAGCCCCTGGGGCATGATGGGTGTCACACACATCCTCAAACACACACCCAGTGTGAATTTGCCAAATCTTGTACAGTGCAGCTGTTTTTATGAGCTGCCATTAAAGATGAACCAGCTTCAGGAAAACATAAATCACTGTTTGAGTGTTCTCTCTTTCCCATTTTCTTCCCATTACTCTTTAAATATCTGACACATGCATATTGTCATCCAAAGTCATTGGCATCAGATACTGCAGCCTACTGACTAATGCAATAAGGAGATAGATGCTTTCTTAATATTTTACACACACACACACACACACACACACACACACACACACACACACACACACACACACACACACAGAGAGAGAGAGAGAGAGAGAGAGAGAGAGAGAGAGAGAGAGAGAGAGAGAGAGAGAGAGATCATTTACTGATCCCCAAGGGGAAATTTGGTAAATATTTGAGAGTGAGAGTAAGGAAGTCATTCTGGACCCACCCACAGATCGTCATAGTTTAAGTTGTAACGCTTGTTTTAGTTCACATTTCGTTAGTTCATCATTTCTTGATGGACATTAATTGTGCAGAACTCCACTGGTGTGTTAAAACACTATATGGCCAAAAGTTTGTGGACACCCGACCATCACACCCATATGTGCTTGTTGAACATTTAGTCCCTCTTTGCTGTTATAATAACCTCCATTCTTCGGAGCAGGCTTTCCAATAGATTTTGAAGGGAAGCTGTGAGGATTTTGCTCAGGCACTGATATCAGGTGAGGAGGCCTGACTAGTAGGTAACTAGTCGGCATCCCAATTCAAGCCAGATGTGTTCAGTTGGGTTGAGGTCAGGGCTCTGTGAAGGCCACTCCAGTTCTTCCAGCTAGTCAGATACCTATCTAGATAAACTGTAACCTACAAAATCAGCTTTTTAGTACATTTAGTCACAATCAAGTCTAACAACATGAACAAATAAATCAGCTCTAAGCATTTTTAACATGTTTTAATCATCAGCACCATTTTTAAATTTTAAATAAATTGTGACTAATGAAATAATTTGTGAGCCAAGCTACAAAAGACTAAAGAGTATGTTGGAGACAATCAGATAACATACGTTATCATGACTGGGGTAACTACCCAGCTAATGGTTTTAGCGACTTCACAAGTCAGTGTGGGAAAATGAAGATGACGTCTGCCCTGAAATTAAGCCAGCTTCAGTTGAAATACTGAAATAAATTCCATTATTTTAAGGAAGTTATATCATGTGTATTTGTGTTTTGTTTAATTTGAAATAAATTTATAAAAATGTATACTTTTGCTTCTGACTATGTAAGGCATGTCAATTATTTATGAACATGGCTAAAATACCTGATCGGCCTCAATAGTTTCCTCTTTAGAATTTGCAACGATAAATGATGTGTCCAGGTTTCAACCATACAATATCATGTCAGTATTGCACTCTGTGTCATTGGGGTGCTGTGTGGGGGCCCTGAGTCACAGTATGCTATAATATTACAAGCCAAACAAGGCTTTCAACAGAGTAATATACATAATGGTGTGTAACACGGGTCATCCATTTTTTGAATAGGTAACAACACATAAAAGGCAAACACACCTATATAAACATAAACTCACTCACAGTGAGAATGCTGATGGTGTTTTGTTATTGTTTTTCAAGAGTTCTCAGGAGAGCTGAGCCTTCAGGCATTTCTTGAAGGTAATGTGTTAAAATTCTCCTGCATATAATGCACTTGAACTATATAATATTTATCATAAGCAATGGAAAAAAGCCAATGAAAATGAATACATTAAAGAAAGAGCTGTGAGAAATGTGGCAGTGGCATATATATTTATTTCTCAGGATGGATTGTGTGTAGCTGATGTTCTGCAGTCTTTGGTCAATCTGCCTTTCTGGACACACAGTTGAGCTCCTGAGCCACATGATGGATGAGAGACAGACGTTTCGACAGCCTTGCAGCCCCAACAGGGAGCCTTAACACTGGGATCAGATTCATCTCTCTCTCTCTCTCTCTCTCTCTCTCTCATGCACAGTCTCCAGACCTTCAGTCCAGCCAAGTTCCTCTCATCCCCACATGTGACTGTGAAGGTCAACAACTTCTTAACAACTGATGCAGCAATAGCAAAAAATGACACATCTAATGTGACGGATGTTTAGGGTGGGGCAGTGCTAACAGTCCTTCACATGCTGCTCTCATGGGTAACACACTACAAGAGCGAGGTGTGTATTTGGCTGATTTTTGATTTATGTGTGAGACAGCAGTGTACTGTGAAAGCTCTGGCTAGTTGACCTCAGATGGGTATTTTAAAGATAAAGGTGTGGGTAGAGGTGAGAGTGTGTGTGAGAGCTTTCTTCTCATGAGACAGCCGTGAGCAGGTGGGCTACATCCTCACTGTTGAGCTGAAGGTCTGCCTTCCTCATACGAATCTGAGAAAGGTAAAGAGAATCCGGGAATTGCTTACATGTAATGAAGATAGGAGCTTACTGGTAGTCATCCTCCTCTTCTGTGTGCAGTTTTTAATCCCTCGTTCCTGCTACACAGCCAGCTGGGCGGTCTCCAGCCAGACGATGCTCGAGACGGGGCCAAGCCAAGAAGGCCCAGCATCTCACAACATATTGTATGTCTGTGTTAAATAGCAAACTTTCTATCCTTGTTTAACAACATTTAATGGAATTTTTATTGATTATTGAAATTTATGGGATCGGGATATATCAAGTTTTTATTGCAATTATTTTGTAATAATAATATTAAACAGATAAAGGAAGTACATCATTTTTGAGTAGTTACTTAGTAACTAGTAAATATTTAATATTGTGTTGTATTTCAAAGTAATATTTATGGTACATACTTTGCATGTTAGATATTCAAAAGGATTTATGACAGTAATTAGTGCTACTGTGCAATAATTATTTAGAATTTGTCATGCTGGAACAGGTTTGGGCCCCTTAGTTCCAGTGAAGAGAAAATGTAATGCTACAGCATTCAAAGACATCCTACACAATTGTGTGCTTCCTACTTTGTGGCAACAGTTTGGGAAAGACCTACATGGTATGATGACTAGGTGTCAACAAACTTTTGACCATATACTGCATTTAGTTTGCTCTTTAAAGGTATTTATACATTCTACTACTTTCTACTCACTAGAATTCATATTGGTTATAATCAACAAATAACCATGTTGATTATTTTGTCTTACACAATTTAAAGCAGTTCCTAAAATAAAGTTAGGAACTGGATGAAGTTCCTAAACTATGTAAACTCTGACAGCTGTGAAAAAAAAGAATCAATTGAAAGTCGAAAATAATGATTATAATAATAATACAATGACTTGATAACTACAACTACAAATGTCTGCCTATATACAGTATGTACCCGGTTTGTATCGTGACAGCGAGCTATCAACATGAAAACAAGTATGTATTGAGTTACTGTTATGCTAGCTAGCATTTGAGAGATTAAGAGTCTAGAATAGCTGTTAATGTTGATGTTAATGTTTTCTGGTATTCCTTGGTTTCTTGGTGAAAGACAACTAATTTACTATCTGTAAACAAAAACCAGTGTGTGATTTGAGTTTAGACGTTTCTCGTGTGTCTTCTGTACTTCTTTGCTGTACTTTTATAGTCATAGTACAGCATTTGAAGCTGATTTGAAGCTCTTTAACTTTTTATTTGCAATTTAATGCAATTCCAAGTAAGGAATGTGTACAATTATCTGTTAAATACTGGGTACATACTGTACAGTAAAATAAAATAGTTCCAAAACAAGTGCTTTTCTATCTGCAGCTTATGTGGCTACCATTTTCTTTGCTATAAAATTTGTGTATCGCAGTTGTGATGTTGATGTTGTTGAATTTTTCAGGTGTATAAAATATTTATCAGACAGTACACACTATTTAAAAAGGAACATTACTAATTAAGGCATAATTAGAATTAAATGCATCTCTCTACACTGATCTCCTGATAAAAACTGCACAACTGCTTCTTTACTACCTCTGCAGTTGTCTCCTCGCATAAAGCTTGATCAGTGAAGCACAGAGAGCATCCTGACAGCAAACAATGCCAAACAAAACTGCAAGATGGGCAGCTGAACATAGTAGTGGTGGAGCTCTTCCAGGATATTTAAAACAGCCTGTGAAAAGACAAGGCAAGAAAAATGATCAAAGATCTCAGTCATACAAACCAAAGTCTGTTCTCTCAGCCATGACAACATGAGAACAAATACAGAGTGATTCAGCAGCAGTTATTTTCGACAAGCAATTTTAATTTTTAATGGGGGCCATTTTCTATGACCCCATTTTTTTCCCCCCTAATTTTCCTCTTCATCGACAACACACATACACACATGGGACCTGTGTACACCTTACTGTTGCCTTTGGTGTTGTGTTGTACTATGTGTGCGCTCACTGTTGTCTCACATTTTTTTCGTTTGTTGCAAAGAGCTACTGGAACTTAGTTTTAATGCCATCCCTAAGCTAACGATGGACGTAAATCAAATATCTGGCAGACATCAGGAGAATATTCATCCAACAGCTGTTTCTATTGATCAGTAGATAATGTGAGTAGACACTAAAAGCAGAGTGGAGCTCCACTCGTATTCATTCTTTCTGGTTCCTACACATTAGGATAAAGAATGAGCTTCAGCAGGATGTTTAAATTCTAAATGACTATTTACAAGCAGTCGTAAGCAACGGAGTGTCTAACTTAATTTCTTTTGAAATGTTTAGGAGCTTGTAGACGCGCCAAGATGATCACANATATAATTTCACTGTGGAGGTGAGATGAGACACACTTGGACAGATCTGCGCTACTCACCTCCTCATCAGGGCGAATATAAGAGAAGAATGCCAAGTACAGAGCAGTGAGGAAAGTAAGACATAGATCCATATCATTTCAGTTAGGGGTAAAATATAATAATGTATAATAGATATATTACACCCACAACCACACGTAGATCCATTTGTGCCACCAAAACAGCTCTGACCCATCGAGGCCTCTGAAGGTGTGCTGTGGTATCTGGTACCAAGACGTTAGCAGCAGATCCTTTAAGTAAGTAAAGTTGTGAGGTGGGGCCTCCATGAATTGGACTTGTTTGTCCAGCACATCCCACAGATGCTCATTCAGACTGAGATCTGGGGGAATTTGGCGGCCAAGTCAACAATCGCCACAATTTCTACAGTGTGGCAGGGTGCATTATACTGCTGAAAGAAGCAACTGCCATTAGGGAATACTGTTGCCATGAAGGGGTGTACTTAGTCTGCAACAATGTTTAGGTAGGTGATACATGTCAAAGTAACATCCACATGATTACTTTGAGGACCCAAGGTTTCCCAGCAGAACATTGCCCAGAGCATCACACCGCCTCCGCGGTCTTGTCTTCTTCCCACAGTGCATCCTGATGCTCTCTCTTCCCCAGGTAATTGACACACATGGACCTGGCCGTCCACGTGACATAAAGGAAAATGTCATTAATCAGACCAAACCACCTTTTTCTTGATAATTTCTAAAGGTTGTTAGGTATTATGAAATCAGAAATTGTTTTATTATCCAGTTTAGATATGCATTACCAGGTTGTTAGTGCTGTGTTAGTGCAGAAAATAAGAAAATGTCTAAAGCCAAGTCATTGAGAACATCAGTGTTATGGATTTTTCTTAGACAACATATATACTATATGGCCAGATGTTTGTGGACACTTGATCATCACTCAAACTGTTGAATATCTTTGTATCTTTCCAGTATGCTTTACTGGAACTGAGGGGCCCAAACATGCTCCATGACAATGCCCCTGTGCACAAAGCAAGCCCTACGAAGACAAGGTTTGCCAAGGTTGGAGTGGAAGAAGACGACCACTGAACACCTCTGAGATTAATTCAAATGCAGACTGTGCTCCAGGCCTCCTCACCCAACATCAGTACCTCACCACACTAATGCTCTTGTGACTGAATGAGCAAATCCCCACAGCATACACTCCAAAATCTAGTGGAAAGATTTCCCAAAATAGTAAAGGTTAATGTTCATACCTTTTCAAATACATTACTACACTTTTCCAAGTCTGAAAATGAGTTATATATAAAATATATATTTTCCAGACCTCTGCTAGAAGAAATCCAGATGTAGATTTAGATCCAGACTAAGTAAGTGAGAGGAAGAGGAATAAACCTCAACAGAAACCAGATTCAAAATGGAACCCATCCTTTTCTGGGTGACACCAGATAGTGAGAATATAAATCATACAGCTACAACTGCATACTGCAAACAGTACTAAGTGTGTTAAAAGGATGGCATAGGAGAGTCTTTATGATTACATCAGCAGTCAGCTTAGCTACAAATCTATAGTACCCAGGTGAGCTTACCCACTGCAGCAATGGATGAGACGGGTATAAACCTGGGCATAAATTTTCATAAATTCTGTGGTGGTCCTGGTACTCTTTATGAATCTGTTCCAGCAAATATGAGAAACCTGAACTTTAGAAACTGCCCCATCAGAGCTTTCATCAGCATTTTTGTACGTTCACGGTGCGATTTGCTTTATAGCTAGCACAGTATGTACACTTTACATATAAATTACCAGTCATCATGAATCTCTACGATTGAATCACTGTGTTTTATCCACGATTTTTCAAGGATTCTCAAACTGTAACCTCTTTTTCCATCCATTTTCCATTGTTCTTTTTAAATTGCAACTGTTCATATCAGATGTCCATCATTCCACTTCTCAACACACAAGTTTATACAAGTTTATATATATGAAGGTTTGTGTGTTCATAAACTGTAATAGGAACATTCTACATGCCACTTTGCAAGCAGCGGCATCCACTGCCAGGATCTCCAGCCTGCCAACAGCGTCAGTGCCAAACCAACACTGAGTGATTAACTGCTCTGCTGCACTCTCTTAAGTGTAGCAGCAATTTGGCCTCAACCTCCCTCTTCATTTACACGTTAAATTCCAACAGCTCAACATGGGCATGCATCTGTGCATAATCTCCCCTGTTCACAGAGTCTAGACTGTGAGAATTGGCTGTTAAAGAGTCACAATGTTGAGTGAAAGGATAATTTAATAACTGCACAAACCCTGCAATAAAAAAAACGATTAAAGTTGAATGTAAACATTATGAATAACTTGTGTAAGGTATAGAATGTTGCATGGTGATCATGCTGGACATGTGGGACCAGTGTACAACAACAAGAACATAAACAGGTTGGACAAAAGTGCGTTTTGGGATGGCAGTGTTTCAGAGTGTAGCGCTGTTGTCTCACAGGGTCCTTGGTTTGATCCTGAGCTCGGGTCACTGTCTGTACAGGGTTTTCCTTGTGGATTTTCTCCCGCCTTAAAAAAACACACCAGTAGGAGCGATTGGCTATGCTAAATTGCCCACAGGTGTCAATGTGTGTGTGTGTGCATGGTGCCCTGTGCTTGACTGGTGTCCCATCCAGGGTGTGCCCCCGTCTCATGCCTAGTGTTCCTGGGATAGGCTCCGGATTCATTATGACCCTGACCAGCATAAAGCGGTTAGTGAAGATGAATAACTGTGTTTTACTACCATCAGAATTAAAATGCCATTCTGATAGAGGAGATTCAGTAGAGCTTAAGTGAGCCACAACTAAACATGAGGCATGGAGTAAATGATAGCGCTTAAAAGAGCTACTAACAGTATTCATGAAGCAATGAGACAGACCATGAATGAGACCTCAAAGAAGGCTAAAGGCCATTGTACACACGTTGAATAAACGATGGCCAAAAAATTCATGCTATGAAAAAATAAACCAAATGATACTCTAAAGAACACGTCTCAAAATGTCCCATTGCCACTGTGTGACATTTTTAAAATCAAAGTCTGATTTGTAGGTTTGTTGGAGTTAAAAATAGGACATAATCACATGATATTCAGTCTAAAAAAAAAAACTAAAATAAGATTCAGGTTATTGTATGGGAATATGCAAATAATGACCTGTCAAGTTTTAGATCTTGAATAATATGATGGAGTTCATCAAACACAAAATGAGCCCAGTCATTTTCTTAAACAATAAACATGTTGAAAAGTTCTCCTGAATACTAGCTTAGCGTTTTCAAGGATCTGTGATGTAAAATTGTTCATTTACTGAGAAAAACAGTACTTTACAGGGGCGGTAACGAACACTTTTACACACTGAATGAACTGTATGTATCTGTTAAACAAAAATAAATAAATGCATCGGGTCTAGACAAAACCAAGTGAATGTCCATCATTGTGTATGCTTGGGGTTTGGCTATGGAACACTGGCCCTGTACCAGCACAAAAGGGCAACGTGGACCCAGAGCAATCACTGCCTCTATTAGCACTCTCCCCATGGGACGAACCCCAGCCACCCTGATCCCTCACTCCAGCACAAATCATCCTTAATGGAGCCATTGGTGGCCACCGGGGACAGAAATTAAAGCCTCCCAGTTATGCACACACCTCAGCAGGTAGAGCTTACCGACCTCAGCAGTGCTCTTATCAGACAGTGCAGACTCACAGGCCTCCAGAGGGATAAACCAGCATGTAAACCCTCCAGGTTTGACAATCAGAACAATGAGATACATGGCTTAGCCACTACATCCAACTCATACTATTGCTCTTATTCTACAATAATGGTCTGTTGAATACTTGGCAACACATTATTACATCACACATTGATAAGAAATGTACAAACTGATTTCTGAAAGGCTTACGCCAAAACTCTTGAGGTGATAAGAAATGACTTGACGTTTTCTGTACGAGTTTAACGGATATATATTTTTTGGTTCTCCAATACTGATACTGAAATGAGCACTTAGTATTAAGCAATCAGGGTTTTTTTTTTTTTTTTTAAACTCTGTTTATATTGGTTACTGCTAAAAATGAACTTCGCATGAGTTTTATATGTTTAAGATGTTTTCGTATTTAAACAATATAGTAATGGAGAG
Source organism: Pangasius macronema (assembly GCA_037577455.1). Lineage (NCBI taxonomy): Eukaryota > Metazoa > Chordata > Actinopteri > Siluriformes > Pangasiidae > Pangasius > Pangasius macronema. The sequence continues at coordinate 10,440,993 of CM074957.1, forward strand.
TGTGAGGATGGCCAACCCGAGCATGAGGAACAGTATCAGCGAGCATGGTGATTTAAAATTAATGTAAGGTGCTGTTGCACCTTATGAGCAAGTAAAGGGGAAAGGAAGCATGTGTCTCAGTACTCGCAGAACTGAAGCGCTCTCTGTTATGTGCGAGAGTTTCTCTGCACGCTCACTTCACTTCAGATGTTGGCATTAGGGCAATATTTACAAGCAAAAGTAAATGAGCATGGTATCAGCCCGATACCAAAAACCAGTAAGAGTAATGATGCTTAGTACTTNTCTGTAATGAAGTTAAGATAACAGGTGGATATTATTTCATAGACCTTCATGAATGTAATGTTAGTAAAGGCAAACTAATAACATTACAGCTTATTAGTCTCAAACAATTGTCCCCCTTTTATTTTTGTCATGTAACACACAAACATGTCACAACATAAAAACACTGTCACCTCACAGGTTTTGAGATAAGGCTTATAAATTCTCCAGCATTACTTCATTTAAGATTCATGCAATGCTTATAAATGTGCTATGAAGGCATCATAAATGTGTTATGAAGGCGTCCTGTTTTGTCACACACACACACACTGACTAAATTATTATTGATACAAATTCAGGGATGCTGTTTTTCCCCCTCAGTAAAACAGAATTATTCTATTGTACTCAAATATGAGCTTCTAAGGACAATTTGTACCGAAACACCTACGATGATGACACATGAGCTGCAAACACCATTGACAAAGTCCTGACTGAGTAAGCACTGCTACAAGTACATGCTGTACTGTATTAAATCTCGCTTGTGTAGCAGCTACAAATCAATATTCCTTTCCCATCCAATCAACGAAAGAAAGACCTACATTAAAGCAGGTGAAGGTGTGTGTTAAGAGAATGACCCTTTAGAAATAGTGCATTTAAGAGGTCAATTACTTTGATAAAGGAAAGACAGCAGGGTATTTTTGGCCAAGTCTTGTTGACCTTTACCTACACTTTGTATGCAAAATGACTCCATTCTCAGTGGTGCACAAAAATGTAAAGTCAAATGTCCCTGTTTTGTCCTTGTGGCATTTGTAACTTAATTGAGATGAATTGGACAACTGAGTAGACTAAAGGGAGTGATGGAGGTCCACTAGACGGCTGCTGCTTTCCCAAATGCAGCTTTATTTCACTGTAAAGTGACTGAATACTAGAGTGTGACAAGGATCCATAAAAGCAGAAACATTTTATTCAATTAAGGCAGCAGAGTCCAATCCGGTAAGACTATGTGGGTTGTGCTGGCTTCCCATTCGGCCTTCCATCAAAACACAGCATAAATCACAGCAAATTAAATAAGCTGTGAATAAATTAAGCAGCACAAAGTTTTAATTTCCAATTACAAGCCTCCACACACACACCCACATGCACAAAAGGCCAGAAGGGGAATTAAATTATGCTGCCACAGACATGACGGAAATGAAATCCAGCTGGGAGTTTTATGTTAACAATAAAAAGAAAGATGTGTGAAGTCATAAAAAGTGAAGCTTTGTAACAGGCTTAAGGGAGATGCCAATGTCTTCATGCAAAAAAAAAAAAAAAAGCACACAGAAGAATGTTATAAATATGAAAAGAACGGATGGGATCCAAACAGCCATTTAACAAAGTTGAAAAATACTATAAAAATACTCAAACAGAGAGGGTGCTAAAACTGATTTGGAGGTCTACAAAATGATCAGATTATTACATCGTGAGGCTGTGTTCTATAAAGAGAGGGAGGGAAAGACATTAAATAGATATAAATTAGATGGTGACATAGATTAGACAGATTGATAGATATAGATTAGATAGCTGTATTAGAGAGACAGACCATTAGATAATGATTTATTAGCTAGAGAGATATATATTAGAGATAGATAATATATATATATATATATACACACACACACACATAAAAAGAGAGAGAGAGAGAGAAGAGGTGAAGAAGCACGTGCAGGCAGGTTGGAATGGGTGGAGAAAGGTGCAAGCCAGTGGTGAGAGCGGCCATGCCGTATGGTTTAGAGACAGTGTCACTGAGGAAGAGACAGGAGTCAGAGCTAGAGGTAGCAGAGCTGAAGATGTTGAGGT
>CM074957.1:10443189-10480381 GCA_037577455.1 Pangasius macronema
AGGGATAGGTGGAGAGTGATGATTCGCTGTGGCAACCCCTGAAGGGAAAAGCCGAAAGAAGAAGAAGAAGAAGATATTATAGAGAGATATAGATTATATAGCTATATTTGTGATTATAGATTAGAAAGAGCTAGATTAGACAGATACAGATCAGAGAGATATATAGATTAGGTAGAGATTAATCAGACATGTAGACTTGAATCTCTGACACTCTTTACTTTTCTCACTAGTCAATCTATCTCTCCATATATTGTCTATCGATGTCTACCTAATCTATGAGAGACATAGACAGTCAGGCAGACACTTTACTGATCTGCCTAAGGGGAAATTCTCCCTCCTTCCTCTTACCATCTCATTACTTGCATAAAACACTAAGAGGAAAATGGGGTGCGTTTGAGACAGACTGGACACATTTTAAAGTGATGTAGTGTAATGTGCAGTACATTTTACCTGCAGCATCCCAGTGACCTTTCCCAACCAAATCAAACATCTTTATTAGTTTCTGTAACAGCCTATTAAATAAAGAGAGGACAAACGGAAACAGTACAAGCTGCACACATGTCCAAAGAAGGAATTAAGAAGTTTATTTTGAAGAGACACTGATTGTCTATGACATGAAGCAGTTTACATGCAGGTTATCTGACAGGATTTACAGGACACAAAGACACACAACATCACTATAAAGAGAGGACAAAAACCCTGGGGGAAAGGCACATTTTTATTCACTTCGATCCTTTATGCGTTGCATTAATCATCACGGCTGTTAATGAACTTCATTTGTTAATTAAATATTTACTTCTATGTGAACATTTGGGTTAAAAGCTGCAATCCCTTTTTATTGCACTCCAAAGACCTGAAAGTCCACGATCAGGACGGCAACATTAAAACGCCTGTCTGTCCCTGCTTCTCTTCACTGTAAAAAGTGAGCTGCACAGAGACTATTTCAAAAAAATCGTCCTCGCCTGAATAAATACGAGCTGAAGGCAACAGGTGGAAAACCCGAGCAGGTGACAGCAGTCACACTTCTGAGGCTGCTTTGCCTTTTCTTTGAGCAGGAGAGAGCACTCTCACAGAGAGCAGCAGTCATTTTACTATACCAAACATGTCCCGAAGATCAGTCCTTGAAGCGCTTTAGAAGAAAACGCAGGAAAGAAAATGTAATGAGAAACGTGACTTCAAAGTAACGAAACGGTTACGTGTTAACAGCTGCGACACGTAATTGCGGACGAGCTCAGAAACTGATGGAATCCTGAGGTACCACCTCCACTGCCTGCCGAATGTCTGGGGTTGGAATGACTTAAAAAAATGGACTGACCATTTCATTTAAAGAAATGCTGCTGCGCCTCTTGCAGAATGTTCCGGAGGTCTGCAGGGCTGACTGGATACAGCTCTCAAACCTTTCAATCCAACTCCTCTCAGAGAAGCCTGACTGAAGCCTCTCCAACTATCCCTTACGCAGTTCTGAGGTGGGTTTGAGGATAGCAAAAAAAACCAAAACAACAACAACAACAACAACAACAAAAACACATTTCTCAAGAATAAAAAGAAAGATGTCCCCAAACATTTGATCTCATCACCTATACCTACTTATTCTTTGTACTTTCTGTCTTATTTTCTACAGTATATATGTAAACCTAACCTTCATAACTCAAGCAAGGAGTACGATGATAAACTCTAAAGCCACACAGTGAACACGGAAACATAAGGTGCAGTACTTTTAAACAGGCAGCTGTCCCAGTCCTCTATGTATGTCCTGTATACATGTCCAAACCCAAACACGCGGGAACAATCAGGAACCCCGGGTTGTGTTTAGAATAAATGAACATGGGGCGAGCACGGAAGCGTCTCAGTGCGTGCGGCAGTCTGCGTGAGGGGTCTAGACTGAGCTGCAGCTCACTGTAAATCCTTCAGCCATGCTGTAGAACCCAAATCGTGAGACACAAGAGGACACACAAGTTAGGAATGTTAAAAATGCCAGCCATGAAAGACTAATTATCCCTGATTTGCTTTGCTCCTGCCACAGCTCTCGGCCCATGCTAAGGTGCATGTGGCTGTTTCGTTTTGGTTTAAAAAAAAAAAAAAAAAGGAAGGGGAAAAAACACAAAACACAAAAAGAGAGAGAGAGAGAGAGAGACCAATTCTCAGCATTAATAATCTCTTTTTTTTTTTTTTTTTTAACCCTGACTATTATAGCTAACATTTTGTTTGTAATTGTGACCAGAAAAAAAAACTGAATGGTCTCTCAAGGAAAAAGTAAAAAAAAGTAAAAAAAAAAAAAAAAGTGTTGACGTGTCTTCAGACTGACTCCAAACATTTTCGACTTTTAACAACGTCACGTTTAACTTGACGGTGAATTACTCACAGAATTGCAGATTAAAGCTCAAATTAACCTACTGTCCAAAAAGACTTTAGAGTCCTCTCGCAGACTAGTCAACCAACCTTTTCATTTTTATGTTGAATTAAACCCGATTTTGCTTCCTTTCCATATTCAACAGAAATCAGTGGCTTCTTAGTGTGTAAGAGAGTTATTACTCCTGTAACAAACCTGCACGGCTTTGATTACAGTTTAAAACAGAAAATATACTGAAAATACCGATAAATGTAAAATGCATGGCTTAGTCCTTGTTTTCTGCTGTCAGTATGATATTAGCTGTGACAAACATCAGACAAAAAGTTGCCCAAAACACCACAAATATGACCCAGAATGTGTGGTGGAATGGAGACCTGTGCTTATTCTGCACATCCCTTCCAAACACAGGCTCTAGGTGGCGCCGACTAAAGAACACCAGGGCAGCAGGAATGATGTACTGAATGCCTGTGCCTGCGTAGGCTCCAGTGATGCCTACAAGAGCCTCGAGATCATGAGTACAAAATGCCACCACAATAGGTGGCACCAAGGTAATCAAGGGAAACACAATGCGGTCCACTACCCATGGGTAGGTGCCTCCATCTCGATGGAAGAGCGTCTTCCAGTTGTTGCGCAGCGTGACTGCGATTATAGGGAAGTTCGTGCTGATGGTGAAGACAGGGAATACTCCTAAAAAGTAGCGGAGGGCGGCTACACCCAGCACGTCACAGTTATCGGTGAAGTTTAGTGTGTACATGTCTCGCAGCAGCGAGCTGTCGAAGCAGAAGATGGCTGTAAAGGAAAGCAGACTGTAGAAGGCCAGGATGAGCACGTAATCCACCGTTAGCAGCACACTCACCCGCCGTTTGTCTGAGATAGGCGTTATCAGAGAGGGCAGCGAATGCTGGCACATGAAGGAGTACACACACACGCCAAACAGGTTGGGAACTCCGCTGAGCTGTGCCACCTGAGGATGGCCCTCGCCGTGGCCCTTTGAGATGCGGATCAGTGCCAGGATTATCATCATGGTGAAAGCTGAAAGATAAACAGAGGTCAAAATGCTGTCTTTTACTCAATGTTTATATATATATATATTGTAAATGTCATATATATACGTATATGTACACTCAACAATTACTTTATTAGGAACACCCGCACACCTGCTCATTCATGCAATTCATTCAGCCAATCATGCGGCAGCAGCGCAATGAATAAAATCATGCAGATAGAGTTCAAGAGCTTCAATTAATGTTCATATCAAACATCAGAAGTGGTAGTGGGGGAATGTGATCTCAGTGACTTTGACAGTGGCCCTGAAAGGTCACCAAAACAGGACAGTTGAAGGACAAACATTTCCTAGTCTTTCTCCTATCTTCAACTGCCCAGGTTTTGGTGAGTCTGAGCCCAACATAGCTTCAGATTCCCGTGTTTTGGCTGATAGGAGTAGAACCCCACATGGCCCATCTGCCTCAAGGTTCAATGTGTTCTGCATTCTGAGATGCTTTTCTGCTCACCACGGTTGTGAAGAATGGTTACCATAGCCTTCCTGTCAGCTCAAACCAGTGTGGCCATTCTCCTCTGACCTCTCTAATCAACAAAACACTTCTGAACAGAACAGCAGATTTCAGAATCATAGCTCACTGGATGTTTTTTGTTTTTCACACCATTCTTTGTAAACTCCAGAGATTGTTGTGTATGAAAATCCCAGGAGATCAGCAGTTTCTGAAATACTCAAATCAGCATGTCTGGCACCAACAACCATGCCATGGTCAAAGCCAAGGAGATCACATTTTCCCCCATTCATGATTTATGCACTGCAGCGCTGCCACATGATTGTCTGACTGGACAACTGCATGAATGAGTAGGAGGTAGGTGATTGTATAATTCTTTTTTTAAAACAACAACAGATTAAGTTTTCATCAAATAACCATTACAAGGAAACAAAATATTGTCATGATTTTCACTGTTAAAACAGGATCAAGAAATATGCTATAGTGGTAATTACAACTGGCACAACATCAACTGTGCCCATTCTCCATGCTTTACTGACATGGCTGTACACATGGGCATTAGTTTTTTAATAAACATAAAGCACATTATCAGATTGGTAGCACATGTAGTGTGAAACAGATGGACGGCCGCTATGCCATGTAGGCGATATGAATTCAGGGTTAACTCCTGTCCTCTGGAAACCTTGCTTTTTGTTGCAAGACTTGAGTTTAACTGTTGAAACACTACACCGCTCCTTGGATAACCAGTAAGTGACAGGAACAGAGCTGTTAGCTTGTGAAAAACTGCTATTTCTATCCAAACCAGGGTCGAACACATGGCCTGTGGCTGGGACAGTCCCAGTAAGGGTTTATTCTTACCCACCAAATGAATTTAGAATTTGGGTTAGAAAATAAATTGTCTTGTGGACCTTTGTTGAATTGAAAGATAAAAAAATAACAGTAATAAAAAATAAATAAATAAATAAAACAGCTAGTCTCTGTTATTCCACTTGGGGAGTAATATACTTAGAGCCATAAACTCTATTGACGAAAAAAAAAAAAAAGTGCCTTATTGGCATATAATTCCAATTAACCCTAACCTTTAAATGCATTTCAGTTCCAGGTTGTAACACTATAAAATGTGGAAAGGTTCAAGGGGAGTGAATACTTATGTAAGTATGCTATTTGGAAAACCTATTTTAGTTTTTTTGTAATGAATTACAGTCTGCTCTGTTTTGTAGGTGATACATATTCAATGCATTTCTGCATTCAGATTAAAAAAACAAACAGATAGAGAACATATTTAAGGGTTGTTGATGTGATACTGAACTACTGTACAAATGATTGTGCAATTTCAAAGACACCACCCAGTTCTTGCTCAGCAGTGGACACATCCACCACATAAATTAAGTGCTAAAGCCCACCCAATCCTAGTGTCCAGGACTGAGCAGAAAGGCCACATCTAATCGATAAGAATTAATGCATCATTGGTGACTTCCAGGGTCCTTGACTCTCTAAGGGACAACAAAGCAGGCTTGGCATTCTTGTTACCGAGTGTTGAGTGCAGGCTTTTCACCTCTCGCTGCTCAATCACACCATTACAGGGGGAATTAGTCACAGCCCTCCTCCTCCACCGCGCCCTCACTTCTTTAAAATGCATGATGCATCGTCCACCTTGCCTGGAAGGGGACAGATTCTCTTGTCCTTGTAGGAGATCTCTCACAATGCATTTGGGCTCAATCAGTAAGAGCAAAGCATCATTTTTTTTGCAGGGAAAATTAATTGGGTCCTAGCAACACAAGGCCTAAAGTAGAGGCTAGTGTAAGGACAGTCTGTTCACATGTCTGTGTAGAGTCTAAGGTCTAGGTTTCACTGGACAGGGGAGAAGTCTTCCAATAGTCAATAAATAAATCAGCAGCAGTGTGCTATGGCCGTGACAGTTTAATGTATGCCATGGGAATAAAATGAACATTCCAATTACGAGGACAAAATGTACTCTGACAAAAAATGAGAGCAATGTGAACAGTGTTACAGCATGATGGTGAGCCTCCTGAGCAAGAAAGCGTAGAAATAAATGAGGAGCCTGTCAACTCGCTTTCTCCAAGAAACAGGCAAATGCCAATGTCCTCATTTGAATTACAAAAAAACACTAGCCATTAAAAATGAGTCTAAAAATAATTTAAAAAAAAGAAGCAGTAGTAAGAAGAGTGTGCACAGAAAGAAAATGTCACAATCCTCTATAAATCTTGGTCTTCATCATAGTAAAAATGGGCAATTTTATTTCTTAATTGACCATCAGAAAAGTTAAGCAATTGTTTCCTAATTTCTCTACTCAAACTATTCACAGATGACATTTAACAGCACAATAAAATACATAACATTATAACAACATTGGGTGAGTCACATGACTCACCGATATGTTAACAAGAATGCTATGTGGTGTTATGTAGCATCACCCTTAGTTTAATTGTACTGGCTTATGTTGTGATGTTTCAGCCTCTCAGGAAGAAATTCCAGTTGCAGTTCAGTTGAAGTTCAGCTGCAAAAAGCCTTCTAGCTTTCTAACTAGCTATAGTTCCAGATTTTCAGAGGGGACGACTTCATTTCCACAACGTAGTTGCAGAGCAGAAGATCAAGCGCTATTTATAATCTGCCAAATAATAAGAATAGAAGCCGTATTGTTAAAGTAAGCCAAAATCTAAATGACTCATGTGATAATTACAATGTTGACTGTTCATGCAATAATATATTGGTAATGTACTAGACTCCTTTTAGATGTTAACTTCCACACTTGACATCTTCTCAATTATTTATCATACTAGTCTTTTTATTTGTTGATTTAAAAATCATCATGCTTTTATGTTCATCGCCACTGTGGTAGACAGTGAGGTTGAATTCACTGGGGTTGAATACAGACCCTAGCTACTATATCAGATTAGGAAGCATATATGCAGGTTTCCTATAATAATCAGGAAGCATGACAGAGTGCAGTATGATGCTAACATTGCAGGTTTGCGGGAAAGGCATCACATGTGCACAGTGTGAAAGGCAAACAGTGACATGAGCGCAGTGTACATGGTGATGTTCTGGGCATTGGGACCAACCTCTAAATGACCTATATAGAGATGAAATGTTTTCTAGCTGGCACTGGAGGTGTTGTCATATTGGCAGAAGGTAATTATGCACTGTCTGAGTTGGTGAAGACATGTGACACCAAGCAGAAAGATCTGAAATGGACACATACATGCTTCAATGTCCTTCTGGTAGTACACACTGCTGGACTGCACAGTTTCTCTTATTTTGTACCTTTAGTTCGTGTCTTTAACCTGGAGTGGTGCATGTAATGGTCTTTCAATAAACATTAATAGAATTTATCTATTAGTATCTTAGTATTTAGCATCTTTTCTCAAATTATTTAAGTAACAAATTCAGTGATAAATACTGTACAAATGCATTGCATGACTGAGCCAAGCTTTAGAGACTGTCCTGTAGAAAGCCATGCACTACCAAGAGGTTATGCAGGGCCTTGCTTTTTTGTAGGTTTATTGTCCGAGCATCTAAGAGCACACACTGTAGCAAAACACAAGCACCATTAAGACACATTCTTCCTGTATTAACAGTGACAGACTAAAGAGCAACAGTCACGGAATCAAGGGCATGTTTAATACAAATACGTCTGACACGCCATTCCACCATGAGAGTCCACTGTACAGATGCTTAACCTTCACCACAGGGGCCTCCATTGGTTAGCGCTGAAATGTGATTCTGTCTACGAACATGCTGCCAAGTGATTCATCACCCAGCCCGAATTCCCCCCCGTGAGCTTGTTGACGAGTGAAGAAAATGCCACTGGTATTTATGTTTTCGAGTCTTATTCATCTTGATGTGTGTGTATCTGACACCAGTGCAGGCGGCCTGGCTTGAACTGTTAACTCTGAGTGCCATAAAGTCTGTACCTCTCTGAACCATACAGCCAGACACATAAACGGGCCGACAGCTAAGCCATTGTATGTTTGATTAATGCAAAACTAGCACTGCTTACCAGAATTGAGGGGTTGGTATTTTAGCAGTATGCATTGTTTTTCAGTCATGGAAATCAGCTAGTGTGGTGTTAGAAGTGTTATACTGTACAGTGAATGTATGCAGCTGAATTGCAAGGGAAACAAAAAGTCTAACGCTGAGGAGGTCCTGGGAAGGGTGCAGGCAGGCAGAAGCGAGCTAAAAGGATTACTCTGGCAGCTGTAACACACTTAGGCATTCCTCCATCTTAATGAGCAGTGCCACTGATCTCTAGTGGGAGATGTGAGAAGTGTTAGAAGATGCATTTTGTCATTCCCCATCACTCAGGCTGAAAATTACAGTGCAAGTGAGTTTGTGTCGGCATCCATTTAAATATACGTAGTCTAACAATATCAAACAAGAGATAATGCATTTTTTATTTATAGTCTACATAAAGCTTTTAAAAAATGAGTTTCTCTGAAAACCCTGTAACTGCTCTGACCATAAATCAACTGTTCTTTGGCGGTAGGTTCAACATTTCTGTAAGCAACCAAGGCTTATAGGAGCGCAGTACACGCTGACTACATTGGACAGGTGTCAACCAGCTACATATCATGTCCATGAACCTGCTATCAGTCCAGCTGCACAGTTGATTGATGAACAGAAATAAAAATTGCAAAGGCCTTGTGAGGAATACTATAACAACCCCCCAGTGGGAGGGTTACTTTATTCTGCGTGCTTTGCAAATGAAATGACTGACGTTAGCAGAGCCTAAAGGGTGCCCCAAGCACCACTAAAACTCCGTATGGACTGATCTGGCACCAACTTCATTGTGATGGCACTCTCTGATTTCATCAGCAGATAATACAGACATCAGGAAATCAGTCAGAAATGTGTGTTAATTTTTGGACAACATCCATGAACAGGTCCTGTTATCTTTTAAAGAACTCCTCTCTGCAGGCGACAGTGTTATTAAAAAAAAAAAAAAAAAACCTTAAGCACTTCAAACGACAATGGTAGTCTTTCAGTCTTGTTTCAGGAACAATACACTGCATAGTCTGCCTGAGGAGAGCTCCAATCCATCCATTGTAGAGGAAATCGGTTTATATTTATCAAAAGACTAAACAATGAATAAAAGGCAACATAAAATCTGACTATGTAAAATACTTGTAAAAGACTGCAAGAAGCACAGTGTTGGCTTTTATCCCAGTCCTCACGTCCTTACCTACAGCTCTCCAGACAAGGAACTAAAGGAAGACAGCTCAGTAAATAGGACAGTGAAATCGACATCAGTAGTGGTGATTAAAGGCTTAGTTACGATCTATTGAGCCGATATTGACTGAGCTGTACAGAATTGTACACATCTGAATGCTTCGTTCTAATCAACCCCAAATTACTGCCCAAAGGAAATCAAAGTTTAGAGAGGGATCCATTAAAGGAAGAAAATGGGTATCTGTGAAAAGTACTCGGCATCAGAAGCATCTTGTTTTCAAGCTTCCACACTGCACCTAGTCACAAAGCGTTTATTCTGAGATAGAGTCCATACAATTGAGAGGTAAAGTTATGTTCCTGCTAGTTTGTTATTCCGAACACTAAGGTAGCTAAATGAGGAAACGATGTTGAGCAAATACAAATTTTTCTGCAGTGCTCACTGGGCAGTGTAGACGCCAAGTGCGGCACTCTGCTGAATAAAATTGACCAATACATTTTCCTTGAGGCCAGTTTTCTTCGAGCTGCCTCATTGCCTTGAGGTGTTCATTAAAGTATGGCTATATATCAGAGAAGTTATAGTGACTCGCACTGCTGGTCTATGCTATACTGGCAATAACAGTAAGTCTGAGCGCTATGCTAACATGAAAGATTCATTAAGATCATCACTGTGCATATGCATTTTGGATGTGTTACATTTCAAATGCTCCAGAAAGCCATAAATTGACTCCTGGGTACGTTTCCAATACAATCTCTCCACACTGCTATTACAGACCCATTACATGAATTACAGCAGTGTTTAACTGCGATCGGTTTACCAAGCCTCCTGCAAGTAAGCAGCAGTAACGGTAATAAAATGCCTCTGAAAAGCCCTCTAACCTCCTTTAGGAAGCGGGATGGGCTGATTAATCCTCATCCAGTAATCAAGACCCTGTCTCCAGTTGCTCTCGACTCGCATCACTTAATATCAATTAAATCTGTACGTCTTAAGGCACCTCCTCCCTCGATCACTGCTAGAGATGAGAGCTGATAATCATCCTTCTCTGTAAACAGCACTGAGACGAAGAACAGACTGCGACTACTGGATGTCAAATACTGTGTATAAAGCATTGCACCTTTAAATTTTAGGAAAAAAGTATGCGTGTTCTTACTGAGAAATTTGATTTATATATTTTTAAAGATGGACAGGGTTTGGGGTGGCCAAGAAAAGGTTAAGTGTGTTTAAGAGGTTTAAGGGTTCCTGGCTTTACAACTACCCTGAGGATAAAAAAGGAGAAAGAATAACTGTACAGCAAATTGCAGTGTAACTCCTAGCATGTAGTAGGATGTTTTTCTCCACTGAGTAGTAGATGAGGTCATGACACTACGGCAGGGCCAACAGCAAGTGGCACAAAGGCTAAAACACAGGTAGCTCCCCTGATGGTCACAAAGCTTAGAGCTTCTTATCCGACACAAAACATGACCATCCATGGTGTTTTTCACAGAGCATTACGGGTGACTGGAGATGCACACAAGGGGGTCTGGGCCTGTCCTGCTGTCTGCTGTGAATAATGACTAAGAGCACGGAGGATTATAGGAGAAAAGATTCACTCTGAGACTCTAATAGGCTAAAGGTACCATCCACCACATGAACACACAAGTAGCAGCGAGCTTGGGCTTAGGAAGGCAGGTGCATNTATCTGCAGAAATACATCTCAGTGTGAATTTGTTCCACTCATTAGATTACACTTGAACAAACTTGTTTTCATATCATTTGAAATGGGGTGTAAGGTTACAGGAAAATAACCGCCAGTGGATTTGTTGTGATACAGTCTGACGGAAAGTGGAATTACTGTTAGCACCCCGAAGTTGATTATTTTTCAATAACAGCACATATCGAAGTGCTTTTTTCTTCTTCTTATACCACAGCAATTCATCAAAGCTAACATTTTTTTTTATTAAAGAACATATCTTTCTTTTTCCATGTAGTTACATTTAGTGTTGTGGAATGTCCACAAGACAAATTGGCTTCTCTTTTTCTCTTATTAAGTTAATAAGAAAAAAGAACACCCAGCTTCACATGTTACCAAGAAGCCGCAAAGCTCTCCGCCCTGAAGACTCCCCCATGTTAAAGAGACAGCTTTACTTCTGACCGTTACAAAGATCGTGTGCCTGCAATACAAGTCCCTCTGGAAGTCATTACTTTAGAAATGAGAATTTATTAGAATGTGCACATACCTCTCAGTCAAGATCTACTGTGTTACTTTCAGTAATTTCAGCCACTCAATGTTACCTCGTTACTGACTGATACCAGGAGGAGATAAATATTTCATTGGCATTAATGACCTCCAAAATGTGAAGGAGTGGTGAACGAAAGGGGTGAAGGAGATTGAAGCTGGGCTAGCACTCTTAAGAGCAATCCAGAAGCTGTCGTCTTGCTGTAGGGTAACAACTCATTCTTGCAGAATGAGAAAATTCAATTCTGGGCAACCGCTCTGCAGTAATGGCTCTTTTGAAAGCGATCTTATTGGTAAGAAAACGCGCACAGCTCCAGGTCAATATTAACACTGGAATTGTAAAACTGGGAACAGCTCACATGCATTATCACTTCTCCTAGAGAGGTTTTCTTGAAAACATTCATATAAATGACCAAATATTGGTTCAAATAAACGAGTAACAAAGCATAAACACAGAAGGAAACTGTGTTGTTTTACAGGTCGTTCGTTTCTGAGATCTTTGGAAGCCTGCGTTTATTTTCTAAATCGCATACTGGCACTGTGAATGTTCTCTGAATATTTTTAGGAAGAGCAATGTGACAATTAAGCTATTTCTAATGAAACTGTGATCTGTAATTAAGACATAATTTGGCATGGACTATTTTTCCCCACAAGGGTATAGCATCCCTACTGTGGTACTTTTAATTCACATAATTAGCAGCTATGTATGTAGGCAATAAACACAATGGCAATTAGCCAATACTCATCTCCAACTGATCTATATATACATCCAAACAGACGCGTAAACATTTGGTTACTAGGAAACGCTGCATGAAGTCTGCTCTTTGACTCTAGGATCTGGTTAAAATGTTGTCTGAACCCTCAGAGTTATGACAGCTACTTTATTCCTCCCCGGTTCTCGGTCCCCTAGAGGCCTAAAAGACTGGCGATCCATCCCGGGAAGCAGCACAGCCCGTGTCAGTGGGGCTGTTGAGAAATGAAGCACTTCTGCAGCAGCCATTTTGAATCATTAGCCAGCGTGGCACTGAGGGCTGCCGTTGTGACATGTTCAATCAATCATGGGCAGAGGCCAAGTAGGGAGGCGATACCGATAGTGGAGGAAGAATAAAGCAAAATGTGTACCCAGAGAATGAAGGATGAGCAAATTAACACTGGCTCTGATTTTTTTTAATTCAGTTTTGTATATTCAGATTTACAGATTGTGCTCACATGGGCTGCTGTTGTGCTTTGAATGATGTGCGGTTACATGCAATCACCAAGTGAGTGACAGTCCAGCCAGGACAAAGATGAGCCCGAATACACCTCACTTCTTAAATATACACTATATGGCCAAAAATTTGTGGACACCTGACCAATCACACCCATGTGCTTATTGAACATCCCATTCAAGATTTAGCCCCCCTTTGCTGTTCTAATAACCTCCACTTTTCTAGGAAGTCTTTCCACTAGATTTTGGAGCATGGCTGTTGGGATTTGCTCAATTAGGCCTCAAGAGCTTTGGTGAGGTCAAACACTGATGTTGGATGAGGAGGTGTTCGGGTTCATTCCTTCTTCTACCCATCCTGAAGCACATAAAGATTGTGCCAGCTCAAGTAGACAGAGGCCAACCCTACGAGGATCCTGAGGCAGCCAGAGATGGACCAGCTCTAGCCGGTTTCTGCCTTGTGAGGATTTGGGCATTTAAAGCAACGCTGCCAAACCTATGTGAACTTTGAGGAAGATAACAACCTACAAATCAATATACACATAAAAAGTTACATGACTATACACACATGCAGAAAGGACACTATATCACACTGTCCAGTGTCATCCAGATGAGGATGGGTTCCCTTTTGAGTCTGGTTCCTCTCAAGGTTTCTTCCTCATATCATCTATATCATCGCCTCAGGCTTGCTCACTAGGGATAATTTTGTGCGACATCTAGGACTGTTGCATTTGTTTGTTTGCATGTTTTTCTGTTTCTTATGTTCTGTAAAGCTGCTTTGAGACAATGTCCATTGTTAAAAGCGCTATACAAATAACACTGAATTGAATTGAATTGAAATTCCAAAGGTGTTCAGTGGGCTTGAGGTCAGGGCTGTGAAGGCTACTCAAGTTCTTCCACTCCAACCTTGGCAGACCATGTCTTCACAGACCTCACATTGTGCACAGGGGCACTGTCATGCTTGAACAGGTTTGGTCTTGTCCAGTGAAGGGAAATTTGAATGCTACCATACGTAGGCATCCTATACAATTATGTGCTTACAACTTTGTGGGAACAGATTGGGGAAGGCCCACATATGGGTGTAATGGTCAGGTGTCAACAAACTTTTGGTCATATAGTATATACAACTCAGCTCAAGCAGGAACACAAATCATTTTTGCTGATTATTTAAATGACTAATGCTTTATGCACACTATTTAACAAACCGTTTACAATAACAAGNAGTCACAGCCCATTCTTCCTCTCAATGCTCATACCTCACACAAATGAAAAAAAAGTAGGTGGGAAATATATATATATATATATTGCATATTGCTTTTTTCATAGTATTAGCTTTAATTTAACCTGTTGTCCTTATATAAGTGGGGCAATCAGATGACAATATATCTCTCTTTGCCTGAACTTACCAATCCATCTCATTAGTGAGGTGAGGATCTGAAGGTATTTGGTCTTCTGTGCATTGAAGAATGTGAATGGTCCCAGTAGTAGTGTGAAGACTGCCTGTAACAAGATAAAGAACACAGCAAAGGTACAATCACTTTACGTCCTTGTTATTTTGTTCATACACCTATACAAGATAAATAATAAAACAGACTAGTTGTTATCAGTGCCATACACTTTATATAAGTAAGAATGTCCATAGAAAGTAGAGCTAGAAATAAGGAAAGGAAAGAAGAAACTATTTCAATCCGCCGTCCGCTAAAATGCATGATATGCCACTGCATCTAATTAAACTTTAGTGACACAATTTAATAGAAGCAATCAATCCCAGTTAGAACAGGATATTCCTGCTACATGTACAGTGATCACATATTCATCCCTCAGGACCATAAACTTTACAGCCAAAATCTCAGGAACACACTACAGCTAGACTTTATCATATAGATTTTATCATATCAGAACTGAGGCTACGAAAATGCCCACCAATCAGCAACGTCCTTGTTCGCCAATAACGCCATCTCCCTAGCTGACAGGGAAGGTCTTTTACTACAGTGTTGTAAAATGCAAAAGAAAGCTAGTCAGGTGCTCAATAAATCTGAATAGGGCTTGGCAACAGGATGATGTAACCAGATGTTAGTGCCTTCAAACTGAAACAGGCTACAATTATTCAAAGTGTAACATTTTACTGTTATTTACATAGCAATTTACCAAAAATACTCTGAATTACAAATCTAGCGATTGACAATATAATCCATTACTGGAATTTTTACTAAATTATATTTCTTACATTCATTTTCCATATACTTTCCTTGGTGGGGATTGTGGTGGCAGCAGGCTAAAGTCAGTCCAACATTCTCTATCCTCAGCTACAGATCCCTGCTCCCAGATATTCCCCAAGCTACCTGTGAGATATAATCTCTCCACTGGTGCTGGGTCTGACCTGGGCTCTCTGTCCAGTGACATGTGCCTCATACAGCTCTACCAACAGCTGACCAGGGGACAGTCTTGTAAGGTACCCAAAGTACCTCAACTGGCACCTCTCAATTTGGAGCTCAGCAGCTTTACTCAAAGGCTCTCCCAGATTACTGAGCTCCTCAAGACATCCCGAAGAGGAAGCCCAGCTACCCTGAGGCTTCATTTCTGCCACTTGTATTTGCGACCTTGTTCTTTCGGTCACTACCCACAGCTTGTGACCATAGGTGAGGACAGGGGAGCAAATTGGGAGCTTTGTACATTTTGTAAATAAATATATACAAAAAATGAAAATAATACCAAAATAATATAATATAATAAAAATAAGAATTTTGTGCCTAATTCAACACAGTTTAAACTGTGCTCCACTTCTCTAACACATAGATTTGATGTTAGGTTATCCAACTTATCACATATGCTGCATTTTCTAACTGGAGGGCCTGCCAGAATATTCTGGAAACATGACAAGACCCATTTCAAAACCTACTGGGAGGGAGGATGGAGGGTGAGAGAGATGAAGAGAGATGAGGCTGGACTGTTAGTGAGGCATGACACTGGCTCTCATGGCATAACACCTGTGCTGGGGTAGGACAGGAAGTAGGGCTGGCATGGAGAACATAGACGAACTGTAGAATGGGTCAAGAAGGTGTGAGAATATGCAGTATATGTGATAGAGAGAGAGAGAGAGAGAGAGAGAGAGAGAGAGATTGTATATAACAGTAAGTCTTCAGTATTTCTGTCAGCATTCTGTCACCATTCCAACTGTGTAAGGACTCTAGCTTTCACACAAAACACCACTGAGCTCAGTATTAAATCCTGAGAATGACTGACTTCAGCTTTTACAACCGGCAGATCAGATTTAAATGCATTTATTCCTTCAATATCCCTCAAGCCCTTTCCAATAAACTCTTCATTACACGCTCTATCCTGTGCCACTGCATGTGTGTCTATATATGTTTTCTTTTAGTGAAAATGCGCATGTTTCAGACTATATTTAAATACATCCATAGTTAAAAGCAAGACTTGCAAATCCCCCGCCCCTTCCATGAATCAGAAGATTACCATGCTCCTGTAGAGCTGTGCTCTGGATGGATATGAGCATTTCACTTTTTATGATAATGACTCTCCTAAACATCAGCCATTTTATGCCTCAATATCAGATAACAATCCCAATACAGCTGAGGTCATCACAGTTGTACAGGAGAATGGGATGCAATAAGAGGCAAAAGAGAACTGCAGAGGTCACAAGTCTAATAAGGAACCTGATACTGACTCCTTACTGAACTTATACAGACAAGTCTCAATTAAAATCAAACCAAATTTGGGCCTTGAAGTAAAAACAAAAAAATGGGTGCACTCAATTACAAAAGTAACAGGAGCACTCAACCTAATCAGACCACGGCTGCATAAGTTTAGAAGGAAAACATCAGCACATTGGCATGACCATGGTCTCCTTTACTCAACTAACATGTCATGACCTAGAAACTGCTTCACTGAACACAACCTCTCTCACACACATCCTCATCTGATGATAGCACAGCCTCGTGAGCACCAGAGTTCAGTATCTACATGTGACCCTCCTCCACCAGACAGCCCATTCCTAATGAGATCCCAAACCGCTGCAAGGACTGAAGCACCAGACTACTGCCATCCTGACAGGCAGGAACTGGTAAAAATAGCATATGGGATGATATAAATTCCGTGTTGGGATGCTCTTGGGATTGCTCTTCAACTTCAGGTTTAATATCTGTATTTGTCTATGGGCATCAGAGTAAATGGATTTTACCAACAGTAAAATATGACACGTTTATTTTCATGTGTCGTTGAAAGCAGATGTTTCTATGCAGTGTTTGGTGAAGTGTCAAGTCACAGCCTTTAAATCAGAACTGAAAATAGTTAGATGTTGCAAATTATAATTAGCACAATTCAATCCCATTATTCCTATTATATCCTATTATTAATCCTTATTACAGTGGCTCACCAGATTCAATTTGACAATGTGTATATAGTGTTTCCATCACACAGGTTATACCTGAACAGCATAACACTGCTGTGCAGGTATAACGCATATGCTATGAGAATAATTAACTTACGATTGTTGCTCTGATTGAAATTATTCATTGGACTTTAAATCAATGCACTAACCCAATTTCACTGGATGGTTACACTCCTACTAGTCAACATTATTCACAAAATATGATCACCTGTGGAAGACACATTTGAGACAAAACGTCAGGTGTGATCTGTTTCGAGTGATCTGAGCACAAGGGTTAACAGGGCCTTACAAACTCGCATACTTAATTACTAATACATTTAAATACTAACAAACTTAAAATTATACCAGGAGTCTCGATCTTATCAATAACAGGCTGGTGTGGCTGCAGGCTTTCATTCCAGCTAAGCAGGAGCCACACCGGATTCCACTTGTTTAATCAGTTCATCTTAGTCTCCAATCAACTATCAAGTGTGCCTCCAATTAGGCTGTAATGAACGCCTGAAGCCACACTGGCCCTTTGTGGATAACACTGAAGACCCCTGACTTATACTTTCAAAAACCTGCATACTAGCCTACATACTTAAATACTGACAAACTTGCATACTAGCCTACTTACAGGTCTGTGCTGAACGACGAACTTGCAGACAAACCACTAACTAATTAACAAAACAAACAAACAAATTAATTAATTTAAAAAAATAAATAACTTCCATGGGATTTGGTGAAATGATTATCACGAGTTCACCCACAACCAGCATGTGTGAAAGTGTGTAAAATGCTTTCAGTGCCTCTCAAATAAATCTAAACAAATGACATCTAAATTATTGTACTTAACAATCCATTAGAGATATATCCTGTGCAGTAATAACTATTCTGTACCAGAAACAGGGGCAGGCACGACAGTGGTGTTCTGAAGCACCTCCATACTTGGCATAGGACAGTGTAGGCTCTGACAACCGGTCCAGTAAAAAAGAAATTGTCGCAGACAGGCTACCCTTGGCCCTCTGGTTTAAAAATGTTTCCAACTTGTGACCCCATATTGATCGTAGCAGAAAAATATCAGCAAAGCCTATGGGCGGGGTGAACTTGCAGCTTGCTGCTATGAGAGACTTGCTCTAGCACAGAAGAAATCCAAATGTGTATGGGATCAATCATAAATCTGTGAAAGTGTCTCTACAGGTTTGAAGATCTAGGCTTCATGACTATATTCCCAAAGTCAGAGAAATGTTTATGCATGGGTAAAGACATTAGTAACCTAAAGAGGCATTAAGAGAATCCAAATGGAGGCGGAACCTTCTTCTCCTCATAGGGCTGGTGAAAGTTTCTGGCTGTAGAGCATATGGCCACAGAGTGCAAGCTCTTAATCCATCCACCAACAACCAGAGGTTATATGACCAATCCACTCATTCCCACCATCCAATGGTTAGCTTTGATGAGAACAGACTAGAAACATGATTCCCAAGGCAAAGAAAGAAAAGCCGTGAAGCTAAAAAAAAAAAAAAAAAACAGAGTCACACAAATAACAAAAGCATAGCTGACACTTCTTAGAAATTAAAGTAGCAAAAGTGAGAGCACAGTGCTTGCTTGTTTTATTTTGTCCAGGCCAGGCCATTAATGCTGCCACATGGGCACACAGCCCAAAAAGATATTTAACCCTCCCAGTAAGGGGTGAGTAATGACGATGTAGCCAGCCCAGATTTGACTTAGCAGGACAGTAACTGCATGTGGCCTTGCTAATGACAACCATCATCATGTGAGGGCAGCGGATGACAAGCCTGCAAAACATGGTGAAGACTGAGATGTTATGTAACTGAGATTATCAATCAAAAATTTATTCACCACCATCCCAAAGAAGTCAAACGAGACAGTACAGAGGCTTCTTATCATTTCCATTTCAAAAGTGCATACTTCCAAGCTTTATAGTGGATTCATTTGTCTGTTGTAATTACCCAAAAACAGCTGTTGGTGATTTTGACCCTTAATGCATGGGTACTCACTACTGACTTTCACAAAACTGTTTTTTTTTTTTTCCCCCGGTATGTATATTAAAAAAAGTGTCAGTGCAGGCTTGTGCAGTATAACTATTTAATAATCTCTACATGATTTTACACTGCCATGATATTCAGTAATGTTTACACTAATTATAACATACTACCAGACCTGCCTTCGAAAGTCAAAGCAAAATCATCCATATATGGGCAAAATTCCCAAAAAAGAAAAAAAGGATTTAACAAGAGTTACAATTAATGGTAGGAGAAGGCAAAGAGAAGAGTTGAAACCCGAGGGCAGAACTGTTCTGCTGCTCAGATGGGGGGTCACAACGAAAGCCAAGTGTGCCTTAAGCACCACCAACCTCTTAAACACACTCGTCTCAGTGGGTACAATAAAGAAAGTTAGTTTAACAAACATAGATGCAATATAAGGGAGAAGACTTCTCTCAGCAAATAAAATTCCAAAACCTGGTTAGAAATGAAAGAAACTAAGAGCGCTTTCACACCTCTTACTCCGATTCAGAGCAAAATCGACATGTTTAGCTCGTGTGCTATTTGGATTGGCTTCAAGATGTAAATAAATAGACAAATGAAAAAACAAAACAAAAAAAAAAAGGTTAGTCGAGAGTGGTGTATGGCTGAAGAGATACTCTTAAAACTCTTCACTGATCAGAAACAGAGATGAAAAAAGGTGAAATGTACCTATAGAAATCACCCAAATCAACTCAAACCCAAGGATCCAGTAGACATTTATTTTCTCTCTTTGGTCCAAATATCCAGATCATAGCACTTCTACAGCACTACAGCTGTGTCCTTGGGCCCAAGTCCAAGTGTGAGTCATGCAGGGGCATGAATGAGTAAGAAAAAAATAAATGTTTCTGTTCTGTAAGCAAAAGGCTCTCAGTTACCAGAATTACCAGCCTTGGTCCTTAATCCCAGGCCCAGATCTGGATCTACTGATCAGCTTCACTCTTTTTTTTTTTTTTGGTTAAGTGCGGATATGGGCCAACGTAAACATAAATCATGAATCTGTCCATTACACAAACCCCAAATAGGTGCCAGTGTAGGCGATTTAAATCCAACAGGAAGTTCATGTTCATGAGTTCATGAGCTGGACTGGTATGGACAGACTACTCTTGCTGGACCCTGAGGAGTTAGCTTGTAATGAAACACAAATCACTGAGAAAGAGAAAGCGCACTTTTGATTTTCATCTCTCTGAGAAAACTGCACCAGCCTTTCCCAGAGGTATTAGTAAACACACTGGGATAATACACGTCTTCATTTTTATGTATTTTCTTTAAAACAATATTAAATGGATTCTCATTAGCTGGAGTTAACCACATTTTGGTGGATCTCTAGTGGGTCTGATTGCAGAAAATGAAAGGATGATTACAAGCACAATGGCGTTATTATGTGTGAAGTGAAGAAAGGATGTTCAATTAATTCAAGTTTGTTCTCTTAGCACTAGTTAAACTAAGAATATTCTTTTTTTTGGAGCAATTACATAGTCTGCTGATATTCTATTTCTCAGAGCTTCTCAACCTTTTACATCTGGTAGCCTGCACCACAAAATGTTCCAGGTCCAATACAACCAACCATTTAAAAAACAAATGCAATTTTTGTAGTATAATAATTGATATGAACAGGTGAGTGTGCATGTGCAATCTTGTACCACTTTGAGTTACATAACTACATAACACAGCTTGGTGGTGCTGGGGCTTGAACTCCCAAATTTCTGATCAGTAACCCAGAGCCTTAAACCACTGAGCCACCAGTGCGTGATTAGCGCCATGCATGTGCACTATTTTCAAACATTACATTTCATGGAACTATACTGTGCATGTGTAAAAATTGTAGTCCTGTGTAATCTAGTTAAAAGCTTTAAATGGATGTACTGCAAAACATACATTTAACACTGCCAAAACAAGCATTTTAATCCACACTGACTCTATTAAACCATGTATTATTATTATTATTATTATTAATTCACAATCAGCACTGTGTCGGGGGTGTCGGGTTGGAACTGGTGGGAAATTTATCCGTGTTAATACATCAGTACGTCAAATAAATACATGAATCGAGGAATGTGAAAGAATCTTATATTATATTATTACAGATAAATGTATTCAGGTATGATGGAATTTCAGCTTTTTCCTGCTGAGCAGTCAAGGCATTTATTTCTTGTCTAACCTGTTGGGAAGCTAGTGAATGATACATGACTGTCAATGATAGATGATGGTGAACACGAGATGATATTTATTGGCTCTGTGTTTTGGTTAATGACTAACACTATCAGTCTTTGTCTAAATGGAAGACACAGAGAACATGGACTGGATTAAAATGAAAAGTATTGGATAATAAGATACACACACTGGAAGCGACCAGGCAAGACGGTTTTGCTCTCAAACCGCTAATCGCTACACCATCTCTAACTTAAATAGATGTAAGGCTACACAGCAGTGTGCTGTCAAAAATATCAACAGCACGACCAAGCTTTCATCGGGCACTCAGTAACTGTGACGCATTGATGTGCACATTAAAAAGGCATCGTGCATACTCCTGTACTAAATATTACTATTTGGTGTGCATTGTGCTGACTGGGACACAGCCTTGGACTCTCTCTGAATGTGTATTGACTTGGCGTTCGCAGTTGTGAGATTATTCTGCATAGCAGATAAGGGAGTAGCATAACCCATGTTAGGAAATATTCTTCTGCAAGTATTTTTCTACCTCAGAGAATAAAATTCCAAAAGCAGACATCCAGCAGCTTTCAAAACTATACTCTTGTAAAGTGTCAATCCTATTAAACCAGACCAACAATTTAATCCATCTAATCCATCTAGACCATCGAATTTCCAACAATTTAATCAGAATATAGTCAAACATACAGAAGGGTTTTGTTTAAAAAAACAAAAACAAAAACAGCTTGTATAATAACAGAGAAGCAGTAAAAAGCATCCAGAACTTTTTTACTCTTAATTAGTAATAGGACATTGGAGACAGTTCTCTCTCAGCATCATTTAAGCTAAAATCGACTGAGGAAATATTTGAGTACCTTCCTGCAATAACAGTCTCATGTACTCCATTACAACCATTCAGCACATCAAACTAAAGGATTATTATATCTGTGTAATTACTATAATACTCTCAGCAGAAATTAGAGGCCTGATATTTACGCTAATGCTGTATCAAAAATTTATCAAGTAGTTCGTTCCGGTCCACTAGTTTGATTGGACCAGTGGTGTTTGTATTATCAGCCGTGCTGACATTCAGTACGACAGCACTCGTTCTCATGCGATACTGCTTAAGCAGACCATGTTAATATATGAATGACAATAAATGCCAAGTCCAAACAAAAGAGACAGCACAGTACAGATAAAGTACTTAGGCTACTAAATCACATTAATTGAAGCTTTCCTTCTACAGACATATACAAATATGAATTCCATTTCATACCATAAACATTTATCAGCAGCCACTGTGTGATACTTAAATTCTTCATTGTAACAAGTAAACATTTCTAGCTACCAGAAGAACACAAGTGTCTCTCGCTGAAGAACAAAAATCTATGAGGCAGAGATGGACCTGATCCAGCTCCTCCTACCTGGGCAGAGCCGGGCAGAGTCGAGCCAAAAGTCCAGGGAGTGCAGTGTGTTTCAGGCTGCATAAGTGTGATTAATGTGGCTTTTTATTTTTCATGTTGTACAGCATTGGACTTTTGGTTCTACAGTGAGCACTATCTCTAAAAACAAACTTCACAGATGCTGTACAGAGACTGTCATTACTATTATTACTATTATTATTATTATTATTATTATTATTAATATTATGTGCTGTATGTGTGCACCATACTAAGTGGTGAATTCTTCTTAGTTAAACGCTCTTGCCAGGGATGATTTCCAGTTTCTATGAGCTGAATGGACTGAATTACACACAGCTTGTTACAAACCTGATTTACAAATGCTGTTCATAGCGGCCCACTTATGACCCGATTTTGTGCCTTCAGAAAACAAAAGTGTGACTCACAGGATCACCAGAGTGTTTCCCAGATACAGCATCACTGCCTTCAAACTATTCTTAGTGCAAATATCAACCAGTGGCACAGAAATGAGAAAACTGTGGCGCGGCATTGACAGTAAAACCCAGCGGGTCAGCCTGGACAGAGTGACTCGTGCACTGCTGGACATTTCAGTCACCTGAAGCTCAAACACATGCCTCATATGCATGCATCTCTATTTATAACTGCAGCAGGACCAGTAAATCTGAGCAGAAAAGCTTGCTGGGGTGCAAAGGGTGAAGACTTCATTAGACTGCTGTTCATGGGTCAGCTGTGCTCCATTAAAGAGCCTCTATAAAGAATATGCCAGTACGTTTTTATGAAGAAAACATTCTTCTATTAAGAATAATTGAAAGCATGATGACACCAGTAACTAGGTTATAAATCACAGGTGTGTCGTTGTACTTCTAAAACTGGAATGGCTGTTAAAGAGATGTCACTTTATCTTTATAGTTTCACCTCATGTTCACTGAGGCACTTGTCTGAAAGTCACAGAATTTGCTGTCAGCAAAAGTTCCAGCAACACCTTATGCTTCATCAACTTGAATAAAACTATGGGGGTGGAAACAAAGACAGAGAGGAAAAACATCTCACGATAAAATTACCGAAGCTGTGTTGCAAATAGGCACAGAGCTTCCCTCTGCACTACCTTAATATCCTTAATATCCAGTCACTTTGTTCCTGATTATATTTGCCTACATACCCAAGTCTGACGTCACACTACTGCCTTGTTTAATTTTTATGACCGTGTCAGAATAACTAACGGTAGAAAACATCAAATGTTGTTTCAAAGGGAAAAAAATGACTATCCTTTAAACTGAATAGGAAAGGCAAGCCACTGAATTTGAACATTATGTTCAAAATACATCATAGACAATTACAGTGTTGATTCAGCACTCAGGCAGCACAACGCCACTATTCCTCCTTATTTGGCGTAATGACTGTAGACACTGTAGCACATGACCTACTGAAGGGAAAAAAAAGGGGGACAACAATGTCAGAAAGCTATGAGAGAACTTTAAATTGACCCAAACAGCCAATCTCCCACCACTAAAAGGAAATGTAAATGTATGAACGGAGCAAGTGAGTCACGGCTACACATAATGACTCACTGAAAACTCGCATACAGTGTGTGTATCAAGATTTTCACCCACAAGTGGCATCACCACACAGCTGATTATTTTCTTACAGCAGCATGTCCCATTGTGATTTATTCCTCACACATTATTAGTTAGAACACTGGTTCATTTTGTGATCAGGATCTCAATTCTAAGCGAAAAAAAAAACAGTGACTCCAATCAACACTCGTGAATTCTCACAGACTGGTAAGAACGATCTGGCTGTACTGCTTATTTTATTAATTATTTTGTGAAAAGAAAATTGTTCAATTCAGGTTTAGTAGAGCAAATGAGGGGAGCTGTAAGCCTCTGCCATTTTTAAAACTAAAAGGAAAGTTGTCACAGCATTAAAAGAGTTAGGGTTAGGGTTAGGGGTTAGAGTTTGGGGTTAGGGTTAGAGGTTAGGGGTTAGAGGTTAGGGGTTAGAGTTTGGGGTTAGAGTTTGGGGTTAGGGTTTGAGGTTAGGGTTTGAGGTTAGGGTTTGAGGTTAGGGTTTGGGGTTTGGGTTTGGGGTTTGGGGTTAGTGTTTGAGGTTTGGGGTTAGTGTCTGAGGTTTGGGGTTAGTGTCTGAGGTTTGGGGTTAGTGTCTGAGGTTTGGGGTTAGGGTTTGGGGTTAGGGTTTGGGGTTAGGGTTATGGTTTGGGGTTAGGGTTATGGTTTGGGGTTAGAGTTTGGGGTTAGGGTTTGAGGTTAGGGTTTGGGGTTAGGGTTATGGTTTGGGGTTAGAGTTTGGGGTTAGGGTTTGAGGTTAGGGTTCTAAGGGTTCTAACTGGCTCCTGACTTTTTCCCCCTCTAGAAAAATTGTTCTAGCATCCTGAAGGGTTCTATGTTTGGTCTCTATAAACGTTCCATGTTTAAAAAAAAAACAAACAAACACCACCTACCACTCAGTTTATATTTCAGAGAAGGTTCTACACAGCAGAATTGTAGGAATAAAAGAAACTTGTAAATCCAAACATCTAAGAGTGTATATGCATACATTATTACTACTAAGCTTCTGAATAAATGAAATACACAACATTGGAAAATGAATGCAGAAGACACTGGCAAAACGAACAGAATCTCAGAGAAAATCTGTTGTGTTTAATTCACCAGAATAAGAAGAGATGTAATTAGTCAGGTTACAAATACATCTTAAAAACTATTACGCTATAAATCATCAAATCCAACAATATTTCACTTGGTGAGATAAATGAAAAGATACTATAATAGCAGAATTCCAGCAGGAATAAATTATTAGACAGCCTGTGCTCGGTAACTCCATAATTATACCACATCTGGACATCCCTGGTCTACACGTTATTTAGAGCAGCAGTGAGTAGGACTTTTTGTGTTGAAAATGGGGGGGAAAATAGAGGACAAAAAAAAAAAAAACCCTGTGTTAACCAACGTGGCAGAGCTGCGGTGAGTCACCCTGTAGAGCCTGTAATGGTAATTCACAGTAATTCACATTCAGAGCTGGCAGCTCGGGTACGGTGGGAATTTTCATACACATACGTCATACGCCACCTCAGATGCATCCTGATTTCAGGCATGAAAGAAGTCCAATTACAAGATGGCAGGCAAGAGTAGGCAACTAATCCGGGGAGAGTGAGAGACAGACTCTAGACTAATACTATAATAAAACAAACAGGGACCAGAAAGCATTTTTTATCAGATGTGGCTGCCAAATGCTGGGAAGAGGGAGCAGGACAGAGTAGAAAGGACCATCAGTAGTAGAAAGTAGAAAGGGCTGTTGGAGTTTACATTTTTTTTCTTTGCTGAGCTTGTAGGCCATTTATTTTTTTTCTAATTTGGTGGGAAGTTAGGAAATGTCATTTTAGCATTGTTGTGGAGTTTGTATCATTACCCAGTTGTAAAGCTGTTTAAGCTAGAAAGCCAGTAGGGATGGAGCAATACACAAAATTCAGTTCTCTCGACAAACTGATAATCATGTTTTGGTTTTTTTTCCTTCTCAACAAACCTATTTGCAACACTGTTGTTTAGTTTGGAACACAGGCATGAAAAAAGGAAACTTGATACGGTCATATTAGTATCAATAATGAAACCGGTTCTACAATCGTTCATTTCCATAGCTCCAACAGAACCTCGATTCTCCGACAAACAGTGAAACCCTTCAATTTACTACGCTGAAGTACGCACCATTTCAGTCGAACTTCATGAAATGAAAGATTACAGACAGACCCCAGAACATACCTGGAAGAAACAGTTGAGAGAGAATAACTTGTTTTATATATGAAGGCTGTCCAGCATCATTACAGCTCAAGTCCAGAGGACACACTGACATCATCTCAGCATGAAGACATAGACTGTGACAAAGACAGACTTTATGAAATATGAAAGAATAAATCGGCTAAGGGAGGCCTTTCAGGAATATGCCTCACATCAGTGCGCAATTGAAAACGACAGGCACTTTATTGGACCGTCCATTTTTTTTTTTTTTTTTTGAATCATACTCCTAGGCCTCATATCCAAGGCTTAAAAAAAAAACAAAAAAAAACAAACAAAGATAAACAAACAAAAACATCCTCATGCCAAATAGAAAGATGGACATGTGAACACAAACGTGAAGGTCGTACAGATTTCAGTGAGGATTGCTGCAGGGTATCTCCATGACAAATGAAGCTTTGGCTTTATTGTATGACAGCGGGGATCTTTTCATCAAAATCACATACAGCACAGTTGGCCACCCAACACGCAAAAACCGTTACATCACTCGGCAATGTCCTTGGACCAGATAGCCTGCTTCACTTAATGGAGAACAATATTGTACCCTGCAGGTATCTTTCCTCCCCTCCCCCTCCCCCCCAGAAATGTACATTCGAAGTCTGGACTTTTTCCACTTCATTTGCATGTAGGCCCATTTGCTGGAAATTGAAAACTACATAGGAATTTAATGGTACTGCTGAAATAAAACATAGATAAATGACCATTTTCTCTTATTCAAATTTACAACAAGCATTAGGAATTTATGAACTCTCTGTGGCACTTGACAGGAATCAACGGTTCCACGTGACCCCCATACAACATTCTGAGCTAGAAGCCTGGCTGAAGGTAAAGGTAAGAGGTCAAACCTCCGTCAGCACCACTCTACTACATCGTCATGTACGTGCGAGTCAGCGAGTGTCTTGCTGTGGCCTGGAGAGAGTTCTCCTCCTGCGGGCCGCTGCACAAACCAATCCTCCTGCTGAGATAATCTCCACTAAACCATCTGCACTGTCATCCTCCAGCTGAGACTGCCGCCCCAGTGCCACTGAGGCCCAGAGCACCCTCTGTGTACAGAAGCCCCAGGTAAATCATGCTGTAGACCAAGCTGAACCGGTCACACACCAAAAGCAGACAAAAGGACAAGGCAAGTGTGCATTCAGCAGTCTAACATCAAACACAAGGCAAACAGAGCTACATCTGCTTTCAGAACTGACCCAAAACAATCCGAACTCTCCTGAGAAAGTGAATAGGAGTCTCCGTGCTTTGGGATTTTAGGCCAGGCTGTCACATCAGAGCAGACAATGAACTCAGGTGTGTGCGAGTGTGGCAACAGATGGTTGCTGAAAGGGTGGCCTCTTTTTTAATGAGGTGCCTAGTGAGAGGTTTTCAATTCACTGGACACATTCCTCTAGTTTATCTCAAACACACTGAATTCTGTGAGTTCAGTGTTTCCATATAAAAGAAGGTGCAGAAATCAAAGGAAAACTGTACAAGCACTGGGATATTGCAAAGTATTTCATCAACCACTAAACATTTATTTGTCCAAAAAGCTTTACTAATTACACACAGGGGTAATTTGCACTGAATGCTTCCTAGTCTTATTAGGAATGATATTTCAAGTAGTGATAATGCAATAAGAATGAGACATATGAAATAAAAATGAGACATTTTATAAGCAAGGGGCTTCTGAGTGGTGCAACAGAAAAGTGTTCGCTGTATCTTTGGTAGATGATGACAAAATTGAAAGCAAAAGTGGTTGTGTTTCTGGGTGCGAGGGATGGCGTACTCTCCCCCCCCCACCCGTCGACCAAAGCAACACGGATCACTTGCGGGCTTCTCATGTACGCGGAACAGGGCAGATCAGATAGCACTTTCCTCTGAGTGTGCTGTGCTGCGTTATGAGCAGCAGTCTAAAAAAAAAAAGCAACAGTAGCTGGCTTTTTCTCTCAATCTGCCCTTTTTCCGCATACACGAGCTCACAGATGCCCACAAAAGAGTAAACTTGGCTGTACTCTCTAGATGTGAGGGATGGCTTTACTCTCTCTTATTAATCAAAACAACTGTGGGTGTCTGCAAGCTCATGTAAGTGAAAGAAAGCGGATAGTGCTATCCTCTGAGCGTGTTACACTGCTCCGTGATGCAGCAAGAGCAGCAGGTTGAAAAGATGACTGGCTTCACGTGTCTCACAGGAAGCATTTCCCTAGCTGGTGGCTGTCATGTGCTGGGGTGAGCTTGCTAATATATGAGAATTGGCAAGTGATCAAAATTGGGAGAAAATGGGGTTCAAGTTCATTTAGAAGCAAAAAACCTCTGCCCATGTGCTTTTCTCTGAACATGTTCTTAGCCATCTAAGATGAAGCTGATCAAATCAATGCAACGTCAATGACTATGCTAATAACTTAAATCGCTCTTTTAGCTGTTTGCATAAGCAGAATTTAACCTTGAGTAAAAAGTGACCCCCGTTCACAAAAGCAGTTTACCTTAAAGCATGATCGATGTGAGCAAGCCTTCAGCATTCAAATACCAAAGACTTGGCAACATGTTGAGAAGCTAGGAAAAAAAATCTTTGAAATTAGGTACCAGAATCAGTCAACAACATATTAATTCTCAGACCAGAGTTCTTAACAGCTTTTATGGACCAGAGAGGAGTAAAACAGCGGCACTGCTCCACAGTGTGAGACTGCAGGACTGATCAAACCGCAGTTACACCAGCATTGACAGGCTGCTTTCTGAGCTGTTTAGATTTTTTATTCTTTTTCTAGGATAAAACGTCGTGCGGCTCTTTTCCCCTGAACCAAGGATCTCAGAGAGAAGAAAAATTAATATTCCACAAAGGCACTCTACAGATATATTGACTATTCTGCTGTGTAGCTAATGACCCCGTGAAGTGCCTGGGGGAAAAAACACAGCAGTCAACACGCAAACTCACTCAGACTGGTCAAAGCTGACAGGAAGCAGAAAGCCTCAATGACAGCAAATCCTTGCTTCGGAGAAAGCAATAGAGCTGTTAAATGGTCTCACACAGGTAGATCAATGACCTTCACCTTCCTTTATGTGCTTTCATTTTCCCGTTGCATTTTTATTTTCCCAAATATCTGTGTTTAGGGCCAAAATGTTAGAGTAGAAATGCTCAGAGACAGTGGCTGAGCCGGGCAATAAAAATAGCCCATCGTATGTCGCGCTGCTAAACAAACACCAGCCAGAGCTGCTGAAACAACCGGAATGACAAAAGAGGAAAACAGCAACCTTGCCAGAATAAGGGAAGGAAAATGTCTAGTTCATTTCCTGCATAGAAAGTCTATCAAAGGTCTTACAAAGGTTCGACCAATTTTGGAAATCAAGATAGCTGAGGCATTTCTGATCCATTAAGAAGTGTGTATAAAACACTTGCTGTAAGGAGTTAAAAATAATAATTAACAGATTGTTGAAATGTGGATGAGTTTATATATATAAATGTGTGTATGAAAATAGTCAATAATAACTTGTTGTGATTTACCACCTTGAATTCCTAACGTGTGTTTTATTCCTCTTATACCACGGAAATAATTTTACGCTGTACGCTTTATCCATTTATAGATCTAGATATCCTGTGATCACAGTTATAAGCAGTCGTTCCCTCACCAGCCTCTCTTTTCTTTCTCTTGAAAGTAAATCAGGCAAAAACTGCAACTTGTCATGTTACTGAGAAACCACAAAGCCCTCCACCCTCAAGACTTTCCTGTGTCAGGAACTAACAGTTACAGCTTTACCTCCGACTGTTACAAAGCTCAGAAACTCTTACCATATCAACAATTACCCAGAGGTTTTAAATATCTGTTTACGTGGAGTATCCGCAACACAAGTCCCTGTGTGATTTGTTACTATAGAAATGATAACGCATTAGAACGAGCACTTTAGTATGAATTTGTGCTCTGACTTGCAGTCAAACTCTTGTCAGAGCTGCTATTATAGAAAACACCTCAACTGACCAATCAGTACTGAGAATTCAACAGCACTGTGGTATAATAATATTAAGAATCAAAATCATTTCATTCTAATATTAGTACTATTGATTATTCTTATTTATTGAATTAATCCTGTAAGTAAGCTACATTTCATGCATTCAGTCCAAACTGATGGTAGTTTTCATGCTGTATCTCTGCAATCACAGTCAAGAAGATTTCAAGTCTTTTGATTTTCACTTCACTGCAATAATTAAATGACAACAAGAAGCAAAACAACTGTGTCTTTTTGTCAAACCTATGCAATTGTCCTTTGAGAAAATGAGTTAATCCTGTCATAAAGAAAACCATGAATATAATTTACACTTCGATATTGTGCTTAAAGTTGGATGGAAAAGAAAAACTCTAACGCAAACGTAAAGTCAGCACGACTGCATTAATCGCCTGGCCTCTTCTTTCCGCAGCACATTCCTAACGCAAACTAAAAGCACAACCAAAAACAATAGCGGCTATTAGGAAGTCCAATTACCTTTAGTTTTCGTTGGCTTTCATTTCTCGCATACAGAAAAGGGAACAAAACTATATCCTATACAAACAGTCCCACTCTTCTGCTTCATTGTCAGGCATCGTAATACGGTCCTAGTGAGATTGTACATGGATTATATTAAACACAGAATAACTGAGGACACATCCACATGTGCGGTAAAAGCTTTTTCCTGATAAAGCTGTGAACAAAGCAGGCAGGGCATCTATTCACTCAGGCCAGGCTTCTGCCCTTTGACTATAAATTGGTCAATTTGTTCAATAAAAAGATACTGAGTGAAGCAGACAATGAGCACACACATGACCCTAGACAGAACAAAGGCTTAAGTAAAAGGCCACATCGCCCACTCAAGGGTGAGTGGAGTGTCCAAGATGAGAGAGTGATATGAAAACTTTATTTTAAACAGCAGAGGTGTCAAACAGCCCTCAAGGCTCATCTCTCTTCCTATACTAGCACATCAAATTCAGCTTAAGCCTGAGTTTTGTTTTTCAGAACAGCAGAAGGATTTGTCAATCAATTGTTGGCTTATGAATTTTACTTTTGCCTCATTGCACTGATCATTCTATCTAACCAACAAGAAAAACTGCAACTTGGAAGGAATAAAACATTTTGAGACGTGCTGATGTGATGCATTACCTCCCCAAAAGTGATTATTTTCCTACAGCATATTCCTCTTATACCACAGCAATGGGCTATTGATGACATCTTTGCATTAATTAAACAATGGTATGTTGGATTTTTTTGTCCATTTATAGTTACATGTAATGTTGCGGAACGTCCACAACACAAGTGATCACTTACTTTATAACAGTTTAATAAGTTAATAAGACAAAAACAGCAGCTTGTCATGCTGCAGAGAAACTGCAATGCCCTCCATCCTTAAGACTTTCTTGTGTCATAAAACTTACAGTTACAGCTTTAACTCTGACTGTTATATATAAACCTTGCGGTGGCACTAATCTCCAAGCAGTGCTGTTATAAAAAATTAAATCAACACATTCTGACCAATCAGCATTGAGAATTCAACAACGATGCCACATAAACGTGATGTTAGAAACTGAGTAGCGAAGATAAATACATTACTTCTAATGGACTAAAAAAAAAAAAGACTTAAAAATGAAAAGATATAGTGTCTTATGAATAATTAGAATTGATTAATATTAGAAGTAATTTGCCACACCCAGCAGAGAGCTCATATGCACTCATTCCCACTGCTAGGTCATTTTTAATGATTAGCTAAATGGCTGATTAACTGCGTGGAACATAGTAATGGACTAAGACCAATGGACGTGCCACTTTGCCCAAGCTTGGTAGACTGGAATTGGACTAACTGACAAAAGATAAAGCGTATGCATACAGAGCACAGCACTGGGTAAGAGCCTCCATCAGATAGCTGTCAATCATAAGTAGAACTCTTAAAAGAAGCTAAGCCACAGCCAAAGTATTTTTTTTTCAGAGCGTAATCTGATCAGGGAGGCACAGACAGCCCGAACAGCTCCTGGTTCCTAAACAGACAATGCTTCAACTTTCATCAAAAGACAATGACTTATTTAAGTGTCCAAGAGGAAAAGAACTTTAATAAGACCAAAATAATAATAATAAAAAAAGATAAGGTAAAGGGTTCACGGACATTTCTAAGGTAGCTCCGAGCATCCACGCAGGAAAACGGTTATTACCGATAAACAATATCAGCTTATAGTGTGACCTTGACTTTGCCTTCCTCTGTTTTAAATGAAACACAGACCAAAGTGATGAGCACCGTATCCGTACAGTACACAAGACTCCAGAAGATTATAAAAATTACCCATTAGATAACATGCACTCGGTTTGTCTGAGAGAGAGAGAGAGAGAGAGAGAGAGAGAGAGAGAGAGACAGGAAAACAAAGCATTTTCTTGGAAGTTCGTGCACCCACCTTCGTCCATTTCCAAGGAAACAGAATGAAAGAGATTCATCATTCATGACTGTCGGCTGAGAGACTTAAAAGCGAAGCAGGAAATGACACCAAGTTTTTCCTGCTGCACTTCTATTCTCAATTCAAGGGCACACACATCTTTACAACGTGGGGAGAGAGGCGTCTCAGGAGATTATATGGGGCTGTCTGTCTCTGCTCCAATCTGTCATGCACTTACTATCTTGACTCTACTTGCTCTGTGTGAGCATGTGAGACTGACAAAGAGAGACTGCTACAGAAAAAAAGAGGAGTGATCCAGTGATGTGTGGGACTAAAGCACTCACGAGAAAAACTCTGTAGGCATCTTTCCGTCTCACTGGCCCCCAGCATGCCTCCGTGTCGTTGTATTTTATACTCCCAGCGCTGCAGGAGTGATTGCCACTGTAAGACACAAACTCAAAAATGTTAATGCCATTAAAATAAAGTTCAATATTAGCAAGCAGCACATACAAAAAGTGCTCTCGCAATCAATGAGTGAGTATCGTTGTCTACTAAATTGCTGCAGTAACAGACAAATGGAGGCAAGATTTCAATCTCTGTCATCACTCAGGACAAGCTGAGTGAGACGACGAAATTATCTAATTCCAGCCGGCTGAGTGTGCTCTTAACCCACCTCAAATCTCACTAATTTACATCAAAGTTTCCTTAAAGAAAGTGTTTAATGGAAATGACTTCTCAATACGGATGTATCAGTATCGGTCTGATACCATGCTCATTTACCTGTACTCGTAACAATACCGACCTCTGATACATCTTATGGAGTTTAAACAGTATCTTTAATAGATAAACCTGAGTGTATTCTCAAACTGTTGCATATGAGAGCAACTCAGTTTGGCGAGCACTGAGTACTGAGACACATGCACTTCTTTCCTAATTGCTCACCAGGATCTCTACTTTGCACGTTAGTCAAGGTGCAATTCACGGGCACCTCAGTTTTAATTACCACACTTGCTGATACTGCTCTGCGTGCTTAGATACTTTTTAAACTTCAAACTCAGCATGAGAACTTCACTGAGGCAGCACACAACAGCAACAGACATTAATAGAGCTAAATAAATACAGCTAAATAAAATGTTCCATTACACCCTGACTGCTTAACATCATCTAAGTTGCTCATTTCTGTATTGGTACTGCCAAGAACGACCTGCATTCCAACATCATAATTTATCTGCCAAATAATTGCTGGTCCCAGTTTACCGTTCCTCTTCTCAGCCACCATCGTTTTGCCTTTCTTCTCCAAGTAGGTGAGGGTCAGGATCACCCAAGGGTAATGGTGACATCTTAATAAGACAGAGACTTGAAAAGTGTCACCTTAGGCTAGGCCCTTTAGAGAGTTTTATTTATAGGATTTTGGGCAATGGGTTTCTGTGCAGTTAAAAGATGTCTGGGAGCCAAACAATAAAGGTCAAATGTGAAGAGCCACAGGAGGTAGTCATATAAGCCCAGTGAGGCTGGCAGACATGCAGAGGTAGGCAGTGGTGTTTGGTGGGGAGTGTGAGGAATTGGCTGAACTCACCAGGCCACTTCCATCAAGGACACGGGCACGGCAGCGGCATAGATGGCCAAGTCTCCATACAGGTATACAATGATGCAGATGTAGAACATATTGACGCCAACTGTAGAGTAACAACAACCAAGGAAAATGATGTTAATCCACAGGCTGATAACATTCACAGCAAGCCAGGCTGATGTTTTTTCCCCCACACGGAATGACCAAAACCTGAATAATTTCACAAACGAGGCCAACTGATTGACATTGCAAATGAACATACTGTACAGTGGACTGTTTTCAAACCAAAAAAAATCTCCTTGTAATCACAGACTGTTTCCTCACTGAGAGTGCTTCTATTTGGTGCAGATATTCAGTTATAGAAGTTTATAGTTCTGGCCATCTAAGTGTACAGTTCACATCAGATAGTCTCTGGGTGAAGCATCTTAGGCTGAGACTTGGTTGGTAATTGTGGTAACAAAATAAGCATGGCTAGGAACAAACATCATGCGTGAGCATCATCCTACAAACATCATCCTACATTCTGTATCTGCTTGATTTGGCAGGCACTTGAGCCAAGTTTCTGCATAAACTAGTATGGCTGCATCGTTTTTATTGTGTGTGTATATATATATATATATTTGTATGCAATATCTTCCCTGAAATCAACTACTCACCCAATTAAACTTTTAGCCATAACCTTTGTACAGTGTCAGCATACATCACCCCTCTCTGCTCTTCTTATCTGGAGCTGTCCAACACAATGGAATTTATTCCGAGACACAGTAGGCACCTAGTGCCAAAATATAATAAATGTTCAAAAATTATGAACTCTCTCATGAAATTTCTTCACCATAGTGCAATCTTTCCTCACCACTGGGAATATTAATCATCCTAATTAAGAAATTAATGACTTTTTGATAAACTCTCCTTTGCGCTTCTCTTCCTCATGCCTGACCGGCCCTTGCAGCCTCCATCCATCCCTCGCAGTGCGCATGCCAAACTGAGACACCCAGAGCTGCTGAGACGGAGACGAACTCTGTATCGGACATCCATCAAGTACTGGAGCTTGTGAGGTTCTCCAACAGCACTGCTGGCCTCATCAGCTCATTCATTACTGCCAAGCAAATTAGCGCTTACAGTCCATTAACGCTAAATGAAAAAGCTAACATTATACCCTTTTTACAGGTTTGATAGATGTAGCTTTTGCCAGAGGAAAAAAAAGGGCAATGCTGCCACCTGTTTCCCACCAATCATCGAAGACGAGTGAAGGGGGAATGAATTCTAACGTGCCAAGTCACACACCATACTGTAATCCATAGTTATTACATACCTGTTGAATGTGCATGAAACCATTTTGGACATGTTTATTAAAGCATTCATGAAAATATCTAAACTGGTACTGAATATTTTAAGGTTTTTCCTTACAAAGTGCTCAAGAGCAAGAGGAGCTGCTGAAACAGAATTGCTTTAAGCCATTTAAGCCAATTAGTTTTTACAGCTCTCTGTGTCACCCTGCATTAAGTTTAAAGTTGAGATACTAAAAAGAAGTCAATAGGTAAAGACTTTATTTCAAGAAACAGCGCTTGGGGCTTGAACATTAAATCTTTACATGGCATAAGCAGTGGTTATATTAGACAGATTTAGATAGACAAGCCCTCTTTATTTGTCACTGTTCACGGTGCAGAAGTGCAATTAGTCTTTTCAAGACTGTAAAAGAAAGTAAGGTTTCCATGTAAATGACAGGGAAGCCACGCAGAGGTCTTAAAGATAAACCAGTACTGGGTTCAGTGGAATTAGTATGACATGTAGTCTCTCTGTTTAGAATCTCATCATGAGGCGGTCACATTCAGTTAATCATTTCATTTTTCTAAATAAACACAATGCAGAGGGAAAAGGAAAAACCCTCCACCCCTATTCAACTGGCATTAGGTTCTTATCTCTAATAAAATATCTGCATTGCTCCCTTTTGATAAAACAACCTCCTTCAGACAGACATAATTCAACAAGCAAGTCTTCCCCAAGATCTGGATCTTCGCTCCATCTTTTGTTGATTATTTGCACTAATACGCAAATATAAAGTGAGACTGTATGCTAGATTAATATTCCTTCAATATAACAGCCAAGTGATCAAAATCTTTGTGTTTTTTTTTTAAAATGCTACAATTCAGAGAAACCATTCTGTAAGCTTCTTCTAAACAAACCCATTTCATTATATCCAGACCGTGTTTAGCAATTTGCATGAGATGAAAACTCACATACAGGATTTTTCCTACCACAAAAGGCAGTATTTGTAGAAAAGCAGTCAGTAATCTGCTTTTGCTGGATCTTTCTTAGAGGAGGAGGGAGAGTTTTCCAAACAGATTTAAAAACACATTATTTTCGACTGGCCAGTCGTTGTCAACAAAAAACTTTATAAACACACAGCAGACCAGCACAGAAAACACACACAAAACTGCTGTCAGTACCTCTGCTTTTTCCTTCTCTGTCTCTCTCTCTCTCTCTCTCTCTCTCTCTCTCTCTCTCAGATACAGGCTCAATAAGACCCTTCACTAAAACTCGCATCTCCTTCATAAGCATAAAACCTCACAGGAAGGCTTATCTTAAGCCCTGTTCGGACGGAATGAGGTTTACATGGAAAATGGGATAATTCCATCATTTGAAGGTGCTAGAGTGTCATTTCATTTCCATCTAGATGGGCAATGTTTTTCTCCATCCTCCCCTAAGCAAAATTTCCCTGATTTACCAACAATGGTGGTCTGATCATATTAGTCCCGTCTGGATGGACATCTTGGATTGCATATGGACAAAGCTTATCTAACATTCTCTTCCTCTCTCTCGAGCTACACATCCTACTTCTGAGATGCCAGTGATCCTGACCCCTTCTGCTCCTCCTTGCTGCTTGACCCATCCTGATGCCCCTTCTGCTCCTCCTCACTGCCTGACCCATCCTGATGCCCCTTCTGCTCCTCCTTGCTGCTTGACCCATCCTGATGCCCCTTCTGCTCCTCCTTGCTG
>CM074957.1:10480481-10509559 GCA_037577455.1 Pangasius macronema
TCAAGGTTTCTTCCTCATATCATCTCAGGGAGTTTTTCCTTGCCACCGTCACCACTGGCTTGCTCATTATGGATAAATTCGCAGTGATAAATTCAAATATTTACAATATATTTTTTGTGAATCCATTTATCTCTGTAAAGCTGCTTTTTGACAATGTCCATTGTTAAAAGCGCTATACAAATAAAACTGAATTGAATTGAATTGAATGTCATCTCTTGCTTTAAATGACTGCTGCTACTCACTGTATTTATTTGTCTTTGTGGGTAAAAAGAAAATGTTTCTGGTCAACTTGAAATGACAGATGCTCTTGAACAGTCCCTAAAACATTTAGTTGCTATCACTTTATGTACTTGGTTCTATGTATAAATTCATGAACCAAAAATATGAAAATATCTGTGATGCAAACATCCAGGTTCATGGGTGTTCAAAATTTGCTCTTCCCATGTTATAGCTGTTCGAATGCAATGAATGAATTTTATAATTTCATTATTTATATTAATATTTTATTACAGACATTGTCCTTAAAATCTATCCGCATTCGGACAGGGCTTTTCTTTTGCTCTTCATGTGCAGATTCTGCAACAGAAGTAGAAGCATAGTCCGAGAAAATTAAACAAAAGGAAAATGTGCAGTCAAGGAACAGCTTAAGTGAAAAGAGAAAGAAAGAGGCTTGAACACATGTCTGTGTTGAGATGGTTTCCTGAGTTTAGTGTGAGTCAGGGAGAAGCCCAAGCCTGTGGTCCTACAGCATCACATCATCAGCTGAGGCCGCTTAGGATCAAGTGACCATCTGATTGTCTTTCTCTGCTCGACCCCTTATCACCAGGGGCTCCAACATGGTCCAGCAGTCTTTGCCTTTGCTTAAACAAAAGGTCCATTAATTCACTGGAACTTTAAGTACTTTTCCTCTCACAACAAAGGTGTACACACCACATGATATATACATCGGACAACTTTTCTATGAGGTGAAAAACTACATAACCTTCCCTCTGAAATAAAGGCCTGCCACAATTGCACTCTATGGTGCAGTGAAATTGCCCATTTTATTTTATCTACAGTCCCTAGCTAGGGGATAGATCTTGTTGATGCACCTATAATGGAGACTGTCTCGAGCACATCTTTAGGGAGATGAATGAGTGCTGGCGTGATTTCTGGAACTACTGCATAAAGCATACGGAAGACAATACACACTCCGTGCCATCTTCCTCAATCTTCCTTTCTGATCTTGTTTTGCAGCGGGCCGCGCGCCCTTTCAGGTCATTTATGGTTAAAGAAGTTGAGCCCGGCTCTACTGGGAAAGGTTTTATCTCCTGGGCCGATCGATACTGTCGTGCTTGGGCACCTGGGTGAGGATGAAGCGGTCAGTTCACTCCATCCAGCGTGGGAAAAGGTTAGAGCATAGGGAGATATTTCAACACTTCTGGCTTTAATAGAATAATGCAGACAAGTGGCGGAGTGCGAGACTGACGCTCGGAGAAAGCTCAGCCCTCCTGCTAAAAGTGCAGACTGTGTGTGTGTGTGTGTGTGTGTGTGTGTGTGTGTCAGGGTACAGAAGTGTGAAACAACTGCACCACCTAGTGGATAATGTATACAATCAGGAGGAAACAGTAAGGCGTGGATGGGAAGGCATTGCAAGTATCTGACACTTCTTTGCGAAGATGCCAGAAGCAATGCTGGTGAGATATTACATAGTTGCACCAGAGTGCCGAGTCAGCTGTTGGCTAACAGGACTATCATAATAAAGTGAGAGAAAGACAGAGTTCTGGATCTGCTGTGAAAAGAATACACCTGCAAAATAGATTGCATCAATCTGGGCCTCAAGGTGAATGTCATTCTCCTTCTAATTAAGATTTCCATTATCCTGGCTTTCAGTCTCTACCTGCATCTTTCGCACACCGGTGCAGCACCTAGATGAAAGATTAAACTAAGCACCAATGGTGTGCGAGTCTGTAATTACAACCAAAGGCAATTTAACTCTCTTTAATTATATTCCATTAGCAGTTGAGAGCTCTTCTCAGTACAACTAAAATTAGGAGGAAAACAGAGACTATGTATGACCTTCAGGACCTACTGTGATTTAAAAGAAAGTTTTAACACCTAAACTAATTGCTTTAAATGTTACTCCATCTTAATCTTAACGTGCTGATCACAACTCCGATTTACAGAGTACGCAAAGCTAAAGGGTGAAAAATGTCATTACAAATGAACAAAACTTCGCTGATTTTGCTTTACATACAAAACTTCAACTTGTTTAGCGTGTCTGCTGACAATCTGTAGCAGAGCTGCAAAAAAATAACACTTTAATAGTCAATTATTATTTGAAATTGGTTAATCAGCTTACATGTGGCTTGTAAATGAGAGCAGCTGCAATAACGATAATTTGGGTGTTTTTTCATTTATCATTTTATCAGCAAAACTGTGAGGAACAACTTACCATAATGTAACATCTTGTTACTATTCTAAATAATTTCTAATTATTATTCCCTGTTGCAACATACTTAAATTACAAATAAGGAATTTATTTTAAATATCAGCACAAGACACCTGAAGATTTTGCATTTAAATGGATCTTTCTCACTACTGCTTTATCACAATCACAGACATCACTAATCTTAACAAGCCAAAAATTAAACAGGGTAAAAACTAAACAATAGCCTTAATCGCCTCATTAAACACTGAAATTGCTAAACATATTTTACTACTACATCAAAAAATATATATGTATATGTAAGCAGGAGTTTCCGGCTGCTTTCGTTTTTAATGATTATACATTACCGATGTGCTGTTATAACGAGCCACTTCTAATATCCATCATGTTTTTACTTTTTTTAATGAAACCATCAGTGTTTAAGGTATTGCTTTATTAATTCCTCATTAATAGAGAGA
Source organism: Pangasius macronema (assembly GCA_037577455.1). Taxonomy (NCBI): domain Eukaryota; kingdom Metazoa; phylum Chordata; class Actinopteri; order Siluriformes; family Pangasiidae; genus Pangasius; species Pangasius macronema. The sequence goes on from CM074957.1 coordinate 10,483,368, forward strand.
GAGAGAGAGAGAGAGAGAGAGAGAGAGAGAGAGACTCTCACATTTGTGGTCATGTTCACACGAGCTTGGCCCAAAATGGCATTAAACCTTTTCCCGCATTCTGGTTCAGTTTATTATAAGTAAGAAGTCTGTATGCTGTAATTGTTTTGTGTGTGTGTGTGTGTGTGTGTGTGTGTATGTGTGTGTGTGTGTGTGTGTGTGTGTTCTTTAAACTGCCTCAGTGCTGGACATGAAAACAGTGTTGTGCATAGTAGTCTATGCACAAGTCTGTGCACTCCTATATTTCTGTTATTGGTGAAGTAAATTACAAATTACACAAATATAAAAATCCACATAGATCATTTTTCAGAATTATTTATCCATTATTTAGACTAATTGCCACAGCGCTCAATCTGCAGACCTAAAAGTGTTTTTTCCCTGTGTATATCTGGCTACATTAAGAAAAACCAGCTGCTTTTTCATTCCAGCAATGTCAAAATGAATCACTATGGAAGGACAAATCTTACAAATACACTAGAGGGATAAATAAAGTATAATTCACCAGGTTTTCCCCAAAAAGAAAAAAATGTGTGGAAATGTGGGGAAGCATAAAAATTCTTACCTTTATTGAAAAACATGGAGGCCATTTGTCCCATCTCAACTCTCTCCACTATATCAAAATGATCCACTGACCCTGCACGCTCTCAGCATCGAAACAACAAAACAAAACGTCAATGGCAAAGTACCTGCACACAGGAAGGAGCGAAAGTTACAGACAAGCCAAATACTCACGGACAGAGAGAATGGGTCGAGTCTCCACTGGATTGGAGCGCCCCCTGCAGGTGACCTCCTCATCGTCCGAGTAGTCAGAACTAGACTCACTATTGATCTAGTGAGAAGAGAAACAAAACTGAACCCTTAATCCATTCTCCTATAGAAATGAGTTATGCATAATTTTCAATCATTTCCGTTTTTGATGATGATTGAGAGCACTGTCGAACACATCAGTCTAAATGGGCTCAGATCTGATGAGTGTGAAGGTCACAGCATATGATTTACAGAATGTTCATATTCCCATCAGGAGAGAAATGCTTCATCATTGGATAAAGACCATCCGTCAGAATACGCTTCTCTCTAAATGTCCATGTACATACAAACCATGTAGCAAAATGCCCCCGCAGCATAACAGCATATACAACTACACAAAAACATTGTACATTACATTTTTGCTTGTATTGTTTTGTTAGTTCATTTGTTATCTAGCATGACAACAACTGGTACCTCACTTACACATAGAAAGTTAAATAATGGCTCTTTAATCTAAGCTATTACTTATAGCTCGTGCGCTAGCATTACCCCAAGCAAACATCACTGGAGTAGATATACAGAGATATATACATTACTACATTAATTTAAACAAGGACTGAACAAACTGACACTACATTGAGGGGATACCAGTGCAGTAGCTGAATTTGACCAAGACAATCTAGGTAACTAGCTCAGTGCTGTAACTGGGATGGAGTCCTCAAGGGTCCTTTTATAAAGACCACAGACAGCACACCTGAAAATGCCTTGTAGAGAAACCTACAGTGTTTTGAAGTGTCCTATACTGAAACACATTCCTCAGCCTCAATCCCTCTAGGACAATCCCAAGCACAAAAACAAACAAACAAACAAAAAATAAATGTATATGTGTGTTTAAAAAAGGAGCAATGAAGCATACCTTGGCAAGGGAGACAAAGCTCCTGTTAAGTGGAACAGAGATGATATACAAGAACTGTTGCTGGCTTTACTGACAGATGCTCAGACTGAGTTATACAGCTTCAGCAGAAAATTTAACTACTCATTCTTTCACAAACAATTAATCTATTACTGTACACTGACTCTGGCATCAGTACCCTGTTAGATCAACAGAGACCTGCCGAGAACTTAAAAGAGCTGAGAGCAGTGTGTATGACTAAATGTGCATGAGGACAGTGTGTATGACTAAATGTGTATGAGGACAGTGTGTATGACTAAATGTGTATGAGGACAGTGTGTGTGAGACTGAAAGAAGATGTCCAGGCTGTATCTGCTGTATTAGACATCACTCGCGCACCTCTTCCTGCTCTCTCCTCTTCCAGCGTAGCTGGGCGTTGGCTGCAGCCATGGCCTCGATCACAAACGTAGTGGTCATGTAACTGAGAGCAGGCAAGAAGAAAAGAACAAACACTGTAAGACTGGATTCCCAGGGACATATAAATACTTAATTACTTACTTAATTGTCAAAAAAAAAATCTGATCAATTAAGACAGCTTAAATAATTAAGGCAGCGTAAAAAGAGGGTCTTTCCAACATTACAGTGAAACGCAAAGTGCTTTAGGCTCCTCAGAATATACGGCCTCTAACAAGTCTGATTTAAAAAAAACACAACAAAACAACTGAAATATGTTTCCCCACATAGACTCATTTATCCAGTGGATATTTTAAATTTAACAGTGTCAGAGCAGAGCAGCCCCGCTCCCTCAAAACACCCATACAAGTGCATTAAAGCTCTTACAGGTGATTATATATATTACAGAACCTACCTCATGAAGGCCAAAAAGGAGAGGAGCGCCAGGCTTACAACCCAACCAGCAGTGGCGAAGGCTTTGGGCATGGTCAGAGCTCCAGTGCCCACGATTATGTTGAACATGTACACCAAGCCAACCTGCAGGTCCACACACACACACACACACACACACACACACATGAATAAAGAGCAGTAAGACTTGAAAATGTGATAATGTGTCAGCAAAAAAAATGCGATCAAAATACAGCACAACAACTCTGATGCCAGTATTTACTCATGTATCAAATTCGCTGACAAAGAATGAAGCATCTTACGTAATGCTGAACCATTTCCTGAGAAGGCTTAATTGTAAAGTGAGCAAACAGTGAATGGTTTACACTTAATGCCATTTCACGTCTCTAAAGTGACTTACATACAGTGAGCCACGTCTTGTGTGCAACGTCTGTTTCAGTTCTCTGTTTTGTTTTGGACAGATAAATGAAGAGTTTCATTCCAAAATGAAATATACGTATTTGTGGCGTATTTGGTTATTTGTGCTCTTTACATATATTTAAGCACAGACATGTGTAAGGACACACTCAGATTTATGCAAATATATTTTTTGCATATAAACAAAAGAATATTATTTTTGTCAAAATGCTATTCCCATAAGAAAAAAAAAATAAAACACAGGATTAAGGAAATCCACCGATTTATTTCATGCACTGGATTTAGGGCAAATCCAATCCCTAGCACTGAGACATTCCTGAGATCCTGCTGACGTCAGTTCCTTAAAGCCTTTTGCTATAGCAGAAACCTTTTTGGAAATGTATGCATGTATGCAGCTACTGGCTTTTGTCATCTGTGCAAAAACATGCATGTGCTTTGCATTCAGACCTTAGCACTTCCTCTTTCCTAGCTGATGAGTAAGTAACTTGAGTTAGTGGTTCAAATCACATGCTTCATCTGATACTTTTGCTCAGACTGAACTCAGCCTCCGATATTGCTTATGAAGAAAGTCTGAATATCGAAGTGTTTACTTCTGGGGCAGAGCTGGCTCCCTGGTTAAAGCTCTGGGTCATTGATCAGAAGGTCAGGGGTTCAAGCCCCAACCGCCACTGTTGAGCTCTTGAGCAATGGGACCTTTAACCCTCTCTGCTCCCGTATCATGGGACGCCGTATCGTGGCTGACTCTGAGCTCTGACCCCATGTGAAGAAAGGAATTTCACTTTAATGCAATGTTTATGTATCAAATAAAGTCCTCCTCTTCTGAATTTAGAGTTAACTTAAAAGACCAATTACATACTGAATACTACATAACAATTATAGCTCTGTAACTGGGGTTGTGTTACATTACATTGGCTATGGATAAGAACTGGTCAGCAAACCTATAATTTAGTGCTGACGAAGACTTCTTGGGTTCAAAAGAGAAATAGCATCATCTGTGGCATCGCTTCCAGTGAACACCACAGCAACTGTCATTATTTATCTGGGTTAGAACAGGACACCGAGTCCTACACCCTAATCTCTACAAAATCATGTATCATATCCTGGAACCCTAAACCAGACGGTCTGTGATTTCTTCATGTGTGACAGTGGTGGAAATCACAACCTGCCATCTTCAAATGTATTAAACTTTGAGCGTGGCTGAGTTTTGACAGTATGTGGATTGATATTTTCCTCAGTTAGAAGAATCCCTGTCCTAGGACACACAGATTAGACTCTATGAGGATACTTGATGTTCCCCTCTATGCGTTTGGACATGGCTAGAAAACAGCAAAATGCTGCACGATATAGTGAATATTGACTTTTCTGACTATTGACAGTTCACTGACTTTGTGAAGTCACACAACACACAGATAATAATTACACACTAATAACATGCATTAAAGCAAGTCAATAAAGATAGAAATAATTTTGAGTACGTCAGTGATTTTCTGTGGACAAATAGCATATCTTCTATTAAACTGTAGTAATAACATCGAAAATCAACAGAAAAATGTTTATTTGACTACTTTTGTCCACTCCTGACCAAAGGATGATCTGAAACTTCGCATCTTTAGCCCTATTCGATTGGAACTAAATGTACACGTGGTCCTGGGGTAATTTCCTATTTTACAGATGGTCCTCTGTGATTTTATTTCTGTCTGGATCAGCCTTATCTGCGTTTTTCTCCATCCTCCTCTGAGTAAATGACAGGCAGAATCACCTGCTGTTTTTCAACACACTCTGTGATAACTGTACTCCTGCCTGGATACATGTCTGTGATTTTCTGTGCAGATGTTGCCTCACGCAGGAACTTCCTAAAATGTTGCTTCCTGTTGGATTGTTAGATTTGGTGTAGAAAAATGGCAAGAAAAAAAAATATAACAGGGTGTGGTATTTCCCTGACTAAAAATAATAATAAATAAACAAATGACACTTTGATATCTATTGTATAAAAAAAAAATCACCCTATTCACCATCTCCATGTGACTTTTCTTAATGAGGAACTACAGACAATAAACAACATCCTGACAAACATAAAAATGTAACAGATAAACTCTGAGGAAAAAGAAGTTAAATTAAGAATCTCTCTTTTCCAGTATTTTAAGACTTGTGGAAAGACTTGTGGAAAGACTTGTGGAAAGAGTTGTAGCTTGAGTGAAACACTTACAAAAGGGGAGTATGGCTCTCCTGTGTCTGTAATGCCACCAGCCATGTTGTCAAAGTGTTCAAACACAACACAATTCACAGAGAATACCTGCAGAAAGGTCAGTATTAGTTAGTTAGTTCAGTATTTAATGTGTAAAACTCCTAACACTGTGTCCACACACTGACCAGCAAAATAAGCGATGCGTTACACAAAAACAAACACTGTGCTCAAAACAAGTTCAAGTGTCCTGTGCAGTCTAGCTAGCTAACTTCCAATATATTTAATATACAAGCATTATATATAATTACATTTATAGACATTTAATAGTAACTTAGGACAAGCACTCACCCGGTGCTTCCTGACTGCTGTGTTAATTCAGTTACTGCACAGCTCATCAAATCCGCTGCTACGTCGCCAACTGGCTAGTCATGGGTTAGCATGCTAGCTAACGAGATACACAAAAACAAATGTATAAAATATAAAGAGTGGCTTTCGTGTGGCTTAATATCCACCAATGGGTCAGCACTATCAAGTAACAATCTTACAAGTGCATGTCAGGCGAGTACAGAATAAAAAGCGCTGTGTATAGTTCGCCATATCTCCGGCAGTTAGCGAGGGTCTCTAAACATTCAGGCTGGCCGCGCAAACCCACACCGCGCATGCGCAACCGATGGGCCAAGACGATACTCCGCATGCTATGGTATAAGCGTTACAACATAAAAATAGTATAAACTACACATACAGGTGACAAATTAAAAGGAAAACTAGTGGCCCTGTAGGACATTCTGCTGCCAAACGTCACTACATATTAATACATAGTTATTCTGGCTGAGCACCTTCAAAGAGTGATGATGAAACGTTTATATCCTGGTGGGCGTGGTCTCTTCCAGGAAGACCACGCCCCCCACCTGCAGGTCACGAGGGCTCACTGAACAGTTTAATGAGTGTGATGTAAATCATGTGCTGCGGTTTTCACAGTAATCAGTGTTCAAGACCTATGAGGGATTTTGCTTAATAGTTTAATAGTTTTCTTATTGAAACCCAGTTACAACTCGACTCAAATGTTGTTTGCCTCCCCGTTGGCAAGCTTAACTTCTTCCTTTGAATATGGCTCAGTAAGGTGTCTAAAGTCTTAAAACAATCAACACATTTAGTCATGAGGCATGAAGGGCTCAGGCTCACACACAAGTACAGTATCNCATCACAAGACTTAAAACAGGAATCATAATGGAAATTAGAGTGGGAAAATAACAACAGATTCCATTTAAAAATCCTCCGAGAGACATTAAAAGCTCTTAGAGGCAAGTGGAATAAAAGCACAGATACAATTTTGAGTGAGTCACTATCAATAGTTTCTTATAATGCCCAAATAAGCATCATCAAATATGGATGAGGAAATTCTTCTACATATACAATCCCAAGAGGATTCAGGGCTTAGAATCATAAATGTGGTAGCAAAAGTTCTCAGCACATGAGTAGAGCAATTATCAAGAGGTTCCCCGGTCACTTTAATAGGAACACCTACTCATTCATGCAGTTATCCAAACATTCATTCATGTGGAAGCAGCACAATTAAAATCATACAGATACAGGTCAGGAGCTTCAGGTAATGTTCACATCAAACATCAGAATGGGGAAAAGTGTGATCTCTGTGACTAACTGTGGTATCATTGCTGGTGCCAAATAGGCTGGTTTGAGTATTTCAGAACCTGCTGATCTACAGTCTTTAAAGTTTAAACAGAATGGTGCAAAAAAACAAAAGCATCCTGTGTGAGCAGGGTGTGCAGGCAGAAACACCCTGTTAATGAGAGAGATCAGAGGGGAATGACCGGACTGCTCTGCTTCCAGGAAGTCTATAGTAACTCATGTAATCATCCCATCCATCTCAAGGTTGGTGTTTTGTGCATGCTGAGATGCTTTTCTGCTCACCACAGTTGTAGAGTGATTATGTGAGTTACTGTATCCTTCCTGGCAGCTTCAACCAATCTGGCATTTTCTTCTGACCTCTCTCAACAACAAGGCATTTTGAATATATGTATATATATATTTATATCACACCATTCTGTGCAAACTCTAGAGACTGTTGTGTGTCAAAATCCCAGATCAACAGTTTCTGAAATATTCAAACCAGCCCTTCTGGCACCAGCATCATGCCCTGGTTGAAGTCACAGTGATCACACTTTTCCTTCATTCTGATGTTTGATGTGAACATTAGCTGAAGCTCTTGACCTGTATCTGCATGATTTTTTTTGCATTGCTGCCAGATAATTGGCTGATTAGATAACTGCATGAATGCGCAGGTGTACAACTGTTCCTAATAAAGTGCTCTGTGAGTATATTATAGTATCCCAATGAGAAAAAAGGAAGCAAGTCCACTTAAATGAGTCAATAATTCATTAAACAGTGTGAAAATTGCTGGTCATCAACATTCATTACTAAGTACAGTACCTTAGGTTAGGCTGACTATTTGTAATAAACAGTCATTTCTGAACAGTCAGTCAGTCAATCTCTTTCATGTAAATCAACAAACTGGAGTTGGGAACCGCTGCCATACATCAGTGTGAATATAAACAGTATTTCGTGTACAACTTTTTGGTCACGCTGAATAACAAGACTAACTGTAAAAGAAAAGATGTTCAAATATTCTACATGTAATGCTGCAGTATCATAAAATATAAAAAAAAAATAAAAAGCAGAAAAACTGTTTGTGTTGACTTTTGTAGGACTTTAATGCACTTTTTTAGGTTTCAGAAAAAAGTCCATATGCACTTTCATCAACTGGATTATGTTCTCAAAGTGAAACATTTCATACATCCTAAATTAATCATTTCTAAATCAGAAATCACAACAGTCTTACTGTAACATGCACATGTTAAACATTTGTTCTAACTGAAATGAGACGGTACACTTGTTCCCCCATTGGTAGAAAAGAATTTATTTCCCCGTTTCACAGAATTAAAACAGAAAGGTGATGAGAGATAAATGAGTTTGCACCACAGTGTGGAAGAGGAAAAAAAACACTACATCATTCAGCAGATTTCTTTTTTTTTTCTAAGTACACAGTACAGGCTCAAATGCATTCCCCTCCTTCCATCTTAATTGCTTTTTGGAACTGGTTGATTTAAAAAAAAATAATAATAATGCTTGTCAGAACTGGTTGATAAACAACAAACAAAATTCTTTAAACAAAAAGAAAATAATAAAAAAAACTTTTAAAGTCCAAATAAACCTTTGTGCTTATAAAACACAAAATATAACAAAATAAAATAAAACAAAAAAATAAAATTATATAACAAAAAAAGCACATGTGGACAAATCATATTGTAGGAAATAAGGAGTTTGCTTTGCACTTCTTTTTTTTTTTTTAAATAAAATGTATTTCTTATAACAGGGAGCTCACAGCAGAGTTTCTGTCTGATTACAATCGGTTTGGCCGGCCTGCACACTTTAGGATGGTCTTCAAATTCTGTACTTTAACATTAATGATTTATTAACCATAGACTGATTTATAGGTAGAAAATAACCTGCACAAAATCTTGTACTAGTTGGTGTAATTCCCCCTTGAAAGCCTATTGACCAACACTTGCTTTGTCCTTTACTTATTTCTCAAGTCCTGAGGAAGGAGCAGTTTGCAAAAGAGTAGATCGTGGAGATTAGATTGTCAATGCTATTATTGAAGAAGCAAATCGATTTTAAAAGGTATTTCAAAAAATCACCTATTACTGGCTCAGTGGTGGTCAAATGATCTCATCACAGGAAGTAAAATCCAGAAGAAAGACATTAAACAAGCACCACACTGAGTCTTCATTTCATGCACGTTACAGTTTTACTTTATCTCAAGTTTGACTAAGACAACACGAGCCTGGTGGACCCTGAAGACACACAAGCGTCTGCAGGCTAGCAGAGACATGGCTATTGCTTTTATGGCTATATAAACAAACAGCCTCTGCCTTTTTGCACGTTTTTTTTTTTTGGTATTAAAGCCAAATATGTGGGATTGTGCAGAGATAAATCAGGTGTGCGCATCCTATAAGGCCTCGGTCAAATCAGCTTAATGCAGCAAACACGTGGTGAACAACCTGCGAGTTTCGACGACGGGCTTTGTCTGGGAAACAGTGCAACGCTTTATACGCATCTCATAACCTGTTTCTGTCTTATAAAGATGGTCAAAAAAAAAAAAAAAAAAACTAAATTCAGCATATTGTGCCTACCCACAGCTATACAAACAAAACTTTCCTTCATTAAAGTTCGAGTCACTTATTTGCTTTTACATTAAACTACAAGTTGGGTCACAGTGCATGAATTAGTCATTTAACATCGGAAGAAATCTGAGACTTAATTTAGACTATGCAGTTATCATCCACACGCCCTCGTCGACTGTACGAACCTGTCTACTGTGGACACGTAAAAGCTGTCGGTACAGGGGACTACCGGTTAAATGGTTTACGCGCTTGTGATAAAACACTGTGTGCCTTCATCTCATGTTTATTACACTGAAATAGCGTCGTTAAGTGGAGCTTGCCTTTAACCAAGTCGGACGTTAATGCAGCCTGCTGGATCGCTGCGTGAAATTCCTTATAAGAGAAAGTGCATTAAAACCCCTTAATGGGTTCTGACACCTTAACATTTAATTAATAACATATGCTTTTAAAAGCATTAGCAGCACATTCTCTTAGTTTACAGGGAGTTCAGGCTGCAGTATGGTTTCTTAATGGAGTACGTCTAGATGTGAAACACGGCTCACAAAGTACTGCTGAAAAAGGAAATGGAACATCGATCCACACCGACCTAACAGAAAATTCACAATAAAGCTACGCCTGCTAACACTGTACAGTGAGAAGCTCTGAATTAAAAAGAAATTAAAAAAGAAAAAAGAAAAAAAAAAGAAAATCTTAAAAAGAAACAATAACCTGACACCTGCACATTGCACAGATTTGTCCAAGGGTCCAGAGTCATGCAAACCTTTATCATTCCCTTATCTAAGCAAGCATAAGAAAGGAAAAAAACAGTGAGCACTAGAGTTACAGTTCCTGAAGGTTGTTCTGGATACAGCAGAATCAGGGTCAACACGAAACACTGACGGGGAGAATAATGAACCTTAAGTGCCAGCTGCAAAGTGGTTACAATGACAACAGCCTGGAAATATGCAAAACAGCCTGAAAGCGAGACAATATGCACTGTATTTACTGGTAATGATCACATATTTTTTTTTAAAAGGTGCTAGTACTTATCTCCCTATTGTTATAAATATCTCGTGCCTTACCTCTAGCCAACAATCCCTGTGGTTAAAAATCATTTTAGTATTGATGTGGTCAACCAATACCTTTTAAGATATTGTAGTTTTTTTTTTTTTATGTATGCATTATAGAAACACCACCCGGGCAACAGGTCGCCTTAAGCTTGTCTAACGAGTGTGCCGGTCTACTGAATGCGCTTGTGTGCTATAGGCGTCTAGCTGAGGTGCCAGGGCTTAGACTAGACTGTACTATTGGTGGGTGCATTGGTGCCACCCAGCCTCCCCCCTCCCGATAGTGCTCTCCCGCAGCAGAAGAGAGCAGTGGAGTTATCAGGTGGCAAGCCCTGCCTACGAGTTCCCTCCCTCCCTCTATCCCAGCCTAGATCCCTTTTTTGCTTCCATTTTTATTTAAAATTCCTACTCAGAGCGCGGGACGCTAAACCGCAGCGTTTGATGCAGAGGTTGGCTCCCCCTAACCCCCTCCCACCCTTCCCACCCTCCCTCACACAGACACAGGGTGCAGGGATGATCGTCGCGCCAGCCTCCCCCCTCCAGCAGCAGGGCAATACACACACATGGATGAGTTCCCCCAGTGACCCTCCCGGAGATTCAACCTGGAGAAAGGATGGAAAGGTTGAGAATATAAAATGTTACAATTACTGTAACAATTACTGATCAACAGTTACCATGTTAAAACATTTTCCTATCCAATAAGGCATAAGGGGAAAAAAAAAATCCCCCAAAAGTAATTCATATCTAGGACCTACACTGATGTAAAATAACATATTTAATCAGAAAAGCGATAAAACAAAAGCATTGATTAGAGTAAGTGGGCCCATCCATTAAGTAAATACTCTGCATGAAGTATTTGCAAAATCGGGAACAGTTACATCGCTATTCTTTATATTAACGTTTGCTTAATTAGAGTCACTGATCAACAATTGGGGTGAAGCCTGCCAGTTGAAACTGCTGCTTCAAAAATAAAAACTTCTCCAAGTCACTTCAACTCTATCTGACCGCCTGCTTTGCTCCAAAATGTCCAGAACGCAGATTTCACACTCAACCCAACACACAGAAAAATATGCACGTCTAAAAGTGAGTCAATGTCTAGACTCCTAAATGCAGCACTTCTTTCTAGGTCTGGGATTATGCATTACTGAACAATTCTATATAGCAACATTTAATAAAGGCTGAGGCAAGTATGAACTCTGAGAGGCTGTACCTAACAGGCGTGTCCTGTGTCAGTGAGGAGGGGCATCTAAACGCCGTAGCAGGCCGATAGCCGCTCCTTCAGCTGTGGGGGAAACTGCTCACAGAACTGCTGCCAGTTCTCCTCTCCAACCTGGTCCTTAAAGCCATGCAAGATCTGCAACGGATCATATTAACATTAGCATGCAGGAACTCCTTAGCTTTCCTTAGCATATAATAATTTTTTTGGTGGTTACCTTGTAGAACATGTCTCTCAGGTCTTCTTTTGGGTTCACCCAAGACGCCACAGCATCGCAGAAGAAAATGAAGTCCTGTATGAAACACACAGCGGGTTAACATTCAGAAGAAGACACTATTCGTTTGTTATCAACGATGCACTGGCAAGCTTCTGAATTTTTATTGCTAATTGTGGAGCAGTGGTCCATATGATCTATGGCATACAGACTGAACAAAAATTACAAGAATAGCAGGTCTATTCTTATAAAAGCATGTATGAGCCAAGATTGAGGACGGAGACAAGATAACAGAGCAGCAACATAAGCAGAACATGTCTATAATGTTGCTTTTTTTTTTTTTTTTGCTTATATTGAACTGAAAATTCAGATGTTGAGGTTCTCTTCGGGAGTGACGAGGTTGGACAGGATTAGGAACGAGTACATTAGAGGGACAGCTCATGTTGGATGTTTTGGGGACAAAGTTAAGGAGGCCAGATTAAGATGGTTTGGACATGTTCAGAGGAGGGAGAGTGAGTATATTGGTAGGAGNGAGGATGCAGAAGATAGGGATAGGTGGAGAGCGATGATTCGCTGTGGCCACCCCTGAAGGGAAAAGCCAAAAGAAGATGATGATATAGAACTGAAAATTAGTACTGTTCAATTACCTGCACCACACCTCCAGGATTTACCGGTTAGTAATTTGTCTACGGAGACTTCCGACTTAGAAAGAGGAGTAACAGGGACTACAAAGACTCGCTGACTGTGGAGAATTACAGGAAAAATACAAAACCTTCAAGAACTTCAACGGTGAAAAACCGCATTTTAATAATCGAGCTCAAAAGTGCATATATCTTGTGGGCGGTTGGGAGCAGGGCTCAAAGACTCACCAAGGCCGTATGAACTGAGGCAGCATGGGTGCCACCTCCTGAGGACAAACGTATCCCAGCCGACCAATCGTAATGGCTGTTTCAGACAGAATGAAAAGTGTAATCTGAATGTGAAATTCCACAGCCCTGATTTTGTTCTGGGTCTGCTTCACAGTTCATCATAAAGGTCAGTGTGGCACAGAAGTAAACCTGAAATCACGCTGCAACTGTCGTACCTGTGTTCTCCAGCAGGGTCTTGGGGGTATTGGGTCTATTTATAATCTCCACCAGGTTGTTAAGCACCAACCCCACATATGGCTCCATCTCTGCACCTGAGATTGCAAGACAAAACAGCTCTGAGTCACAATAAACAGGAAAAAGAGGAGAGCATCTAACCAGTACTGAGTATCACTAATCACTGGGGTAAACCATTTCAGATAAAGTAAAGCAGTCCGTTTTCACATAAAACGATCAGCTTCCTTCCTATCTCACCTGTACAATCACCTCCCTGCTTCCTGTCACCTGAGCCTGTAGAGACACCAAACACTGTCACTAGCCTGTCTGCAGCCTAGCATGCACAAACGAATGCACACACACACACACACAAGATGCCCAGCAGTAGGACTACAACAAGAGTACACAGGACTAGGAGTACACACAAACACAAGCTGTCTTAGCATCTTTCTCAAAAGCTAATGACAATTTTATTTTCATCCTTTAACGAAATACACTCACTGGCCACATTAATAGGAACACATGCACACCTATTAAAGTCATTCATACCAATCATGTGCCAGAAGTGCAATGCATGAAAACATACAGATACAAGTCAGGAGCTTCAAGTAATGTTCACGTCAAACATCAGAATTGGGGAAAAGATATGATTAGGAATGGCTGGCTAGATAATTGCATGAATAAGCAGGGCTACTGGTGTTCCTATTGAAGTGGCAGGTTAATGTTTACCTGAGCATTTTCAACTTATTCTCCACCTACTGCATATGTAACATGTGTGTGATTACCATAGGCAAAGACTGACAAGTCTGTACTGAGAAAAGAAGCAAATCGTGCATTTTTGACTTAATTCATGAGATTCAGTCAAAGCTGTGCGAAAAGACCAATTATACAGATTTAGGGCTTAATCCAGAGACTTATTCATTTTCAGAGGGAAACATTTGTGGTTGTATTCCCAACAAACTCATACCTTAAAGCTGCCTGGTCATGCATGGATACAAATAAAAAGAAAGCCCAAGCAACTAAAACTGATTTTTTTTTCTCCCATATCTGTTTTGCCCCATGACTAAATTAACAGTTAAGTTTGAATTTACATGATATAGCTGAGTTTTGCGTAGATGCGATTTCCATTCTTGTCTCAGAAAATTTTAATTGTTTCATGGTAACCACACATATTACAGATATGTGGTGGATTTAAAGAGTATTCTTTTAGACGTCCAAACTCACCCATCTGTATGGAGATCTCACCGATGGCCCAGGTGGCGTTATTACACACAGAAATGAACTCTGGGTTCAGGTTTAGCCCCAGAATAGGCATGAACTCAGCTGTAGAGGTGTGTGTGTGTGTGTTTAGTCATCTAGTATGAGTGACTTGTGGGGAATGTGAGACGTACCATAGTTGTGACGACGTATGACTTCTAACATCTAACAGGAGAGCAATTGCCAAGGCAGGACTCACAGATGCAGGGTTTGACATGAAGGAAGCAGGCCTTGGTCAGGTCTCCCAACAGAGCAAATGAGCTCTGCCTCACCTCCGGCATAGTGTCCTACACAGAAAACGTTTTAGCCTCCCAAACACATATTTGTGTTTTCCATGCACAAGGTTTTGCCTCTTTGTGTACCTGCATGCACTGGAAGAGGAGGGTCATGATGTTGCTGCGAGCCACCAGTCTCTCAACGTGGCCTCCGAGGCCCTCAGCCAGGCCGCTCAGGAGATCCAGAGCCACGATCATGAAATCCTTATCAGGAGCCTCGTACTGCTCTGGGTGCTGGTTATACATCTATAAGGACAAGGGACAGATCATGAAGTGCTCCAAGAAAAGACATCTGTTATTTGTTCATTTCACAAAAGCCAAAATGGCATCATAATGCTTTGACATTTTCGTGATTCATTAAGATATTCCATGAATAATGTATTCATGTAAACCATGAATATTCAATGTTCTACTAGCCTTTCATTTTAAACGTGACTATCCTGCTTCCGGTGCAATGCTACTTGGTTCCTCTGTAATCGTTTGAACCGAGACCCTTCACATAATATATTTAACCTGAATAATGTAATAATACATTATTATACATTATAATATACTATTATATGTATTATTATTATTATTATTATTATTATATCATACCTGTGATATCTATATCTATATCTCTATATCTCTATCTATCTATATATCTATATATATACAAAACACAAATTAGGCCGCATGCATGTGTGAGATACACACTCAAAAACGACACACACACATAAGTGGTAACGGACTCGTTCCCAAAAGACGTGGTCTCACTGTGTCGCGACATACACTGGTTCACAGTAGGGCAGGAAGCCACTCTGTAGAGCCGTGGCCACTGATGAGAGACACTAGAGGATGAGAGAGAGAGAGAATCTCAACAAAAATATTCCCACTGGGCAATACATGGCACTGTATATAATGCAGCATTTAATTCATCCTCACCTCTAACAAAGGGAACAGATCCTTGTCCTCATCTTTCAGCTCATTCCATTTCTGGATGAGAGGAGGCATCAGCTTCTGGATATATTCCTGTGAGAAAGTCGAGTAAATATTGCAAGACTAAGCAAATAGGATGTTCGATTGATTAAGAATTTGAATATATAAAATGTAGCCCAAGAAGAACAGTTTTCTTTTTAAATCAGATGTCCTTAAGTCAGTGCTGAAAACTCACAGGCTGGTTGAGATGATGGCCCACAGAGTCAGCCAGTGTCCCAATGGCATCATACAAGATGAGCAGGTTTTTGTGCTGGTATTTCCCGAAAGCAAAGACCAGTGTGTCCAGGATAAAGCCGAGATAAGGAACGAGCTCTGTGCAAGCCTCCTCCTCCAGAGTCGCAAACGCACTGCGGGGAAAAGAAACCATAAGAGTGAAGCTAGGCTTCCATGATACAGATGTGTCTCCGGCTCATGAATAATAAATAATGATAAATAAAATCCTGAATAACAATTTAATAATTGCCTAGTAAATCAAACCCACTCAAATAAATGTAATTATGTAATTTGTAAACCATTGAGAGGCACTGTTGAGTCTACTCAGCATCAGTTTATACATAAAATACAATGTTAGTTCATTTATCAAACTTGGACCAGAGCAAAATTGGTTTCACAATTTAACACATCAACCAACAAAATACTTTAGCTGAGGGACATGGAATAGAAGACAGGGCTGGAAAAAAAAAAAACTCCTAAAATGCTTTCATTCATTAGGTAACAATATGACTACAGAAAAAAAGGTCAACCGCTTTCACGTACATCTTTAAGTTTGTGCGTGTCTAATATGTCTCACGAATTCTTTAATTTATAATATTTATTGATCAACAAAACATCAGCTTTTTTGCTGTTGTGCTGTGCATGTAATCTGAATCATGTACTTGCAGCAAAACTGCCTGAAATGCATAATATACAGGATGCTTGCTTCAGTTCCGACAGTTGGGTCAATCGATGGTCAAATAACTATAAATTCTAACAGCTCTAGCTGCTTCATGAACGTGACCAGCTGGGTCACGCAGTAGTGAAGTGGTTGTTACGGTCCGCACTGAGGTGATTTCTGTTTCAACAACTATGAATCAACACAAATGAACGAAAAAAATAGTCTTGATCAAAGAACAACACAATTTAATAGGCTGATATACTTGAAACACCAGAAGAAGCTTAAATAATGGGCCATTAGCCCCATATTCACACTTCACACTGGGGGCAGTTGAGGCCTAATAGTCGGATTTGTAACCCGAAGGTCGTGGGTTCGAGTCTCGGGTCCGGCAGGGATTGTAGGTGGGGCAGTGAATGACCAGCGCTCTCTGCCACCCTCAATACCACCACTGAGGTGAGACCCTTGAGCAAGGCACCGATCCCCCANTGTAGGTGGGGGGAGTGAATGACCAGCGCTCTCTGCCACCCTCAATACCACGACTGAAGTGAGACCCTTGAGCAAGGAAGCAACTGCTTCCCGGGCACCGCAGCTAAAATGGCTGCCCACTGCTCCAGGTGTGTGTTGACGGGTGTGTGTGTGTGTTCACTACATGGGTTAAATGCAGAGCACAGATTCCGAGTATGGGTCACCTTGGCCACATATTATCCTTCTGTTCTGGCAGTCTGATACAAATCTGGCACACACATGCATGTATTTTTACCATTTAAAAAAAGAAAAGTTTCTATGGTGATTAAATATATTAATCATTAAATCATTATAGATTAAATATATTTATATTGGAACCAAATGTCACCGTGTATGGTAGGAAAGATTATACCAAGCCTAGAAGACCTTCATCTGAATTGCTCTCCTAACTAAAACGTTGGTTGACAGAAAGTCAGCTCCACCGATATTGCGGCCATTTCGCACACACATACCTGCAGGCAGCCTCTTGCACCCTCTTATTTCCATCAAGAATGCGTTTGAGCAGCTCTGTCATGAGCGGTTTGAGGTAGGCATCAGGCGGCTGGCTCACCACCCAGTGAGCGTAACGGCTCAGCGTCCAGCAGGCAATGGAGCGCACCAGAGCTTTCTTATCACACAGACACTGAATTAGGTGAGGAATCAGCTCTGGCAGGTAGGGAACCATTCCCTGCACACACCCTACACAGGGGAGAGTGCAAACACGGGAAACAGTGAGTGAGCAGCTCTACTTTCTCAGTCATAAATATTCATGTGCTACAGTTTGAAGATCAGAATGGTAACCACATAATGAAGAAAAAATTCTGCATGTTAAATGACTGTACATTACCGTCTTGAGTTTATGGGAGTCGCTACCGGGGGTCCTGGTCCTACGGTCTGAGGAACTAGTGGGTCAGACCCAGAAACAGCAAGTCCTTCAGCAGAGGGAGTAGGTGGGGTAGCAATTCGTCCCGGAACACATTCGCCAACACATCCAGTGCTGCAGCTGAGCATTTTCCTAAAAATGGAAGGAAGACACTCATTTCTTATGCCATGCTATCAAACAGTTTTATATTTTATGCTAACATTTTGAATCTGTGCAAAAGAAAGCTTCCTATAAAAAACTGTTAAAGATATTATGCATCAAGCTGGTGTGTGATGGGGAGATATTTTCTGATTAAGTCATTGTTCTGCCTTGCAGCTTTAGGAATTACGAGCATGGAACAGATGGATTTGCCTCACTGGCCTGAGTGGATCAGACAGTATGAATACTTGA
Source organism: Pangasius macronema (assembly GCA_037577455.1). Taxonomy (NCBI): domain Eukaryota; kingdom Metazoa; phylum Chordata; class Actinopteri; order Siluriformes; family Pangasiidae; genus Pangasius; species Pangasius macronema. The sequence continues at coordinate 10,501,433 of CM074957.1, forward strand.
ACATCATGGACAGTCAAAGTATAGCTTGTCATCACTTCCACTGAAACCTATAAGGCCCTCATCATCGCATTTACATTTAGTCATGATCACTTTTCTTTTGGCACGACACACTTATTACCAGCGTACAGCGATCTATTAACTGAAAATAGATGCACTTTAATCTTCCATGGAAAATAGGCACGACTACACAAGAAATAAAATGTAACCTGAGAAGTGTAGGAATACGGGTATGCACTTACGTAGATTCCAGTCAGACAGCGTGTCGTCGTCGTCATCATCATCTTCGTCAATGTCCTCCGGGAGGAGAGGGAGCGGAGGGAGCACGACGTCACACTGACACGCTCTGAACACCTTTGCACCAAACTACAGAACGAGGCTGTCCGGGATAGCCTCATCCTCCTCCACATCGCCCTAGGAGTTTAAACAAACAGTAGATTGTGCCTGACAGCTGTTGTGGTGCTCAAAACAACACTCTTTCCTCAAATAATCAAATTATGGCTGTGCTACTGTTAATCTTACTACTTTCTGCTCAGTGTGAAACAAATATCAGCATGGGAATGCTAGACATTACCCTGATACCCAACTTTACTAAATAAGTTTGCACATTTACTTTTCGTTCTAGATTAAAATTGACGTACAGCATTTTCCAACAAAGCTGCCTGTGATGCATGACAAACGAGTTAAGAGAAATCACACGTTCCACCCACACAGTAAGATCACATTAGCTGTAATATTTAACAGTCTGCTTAACGCTGTGCAGCACAGAAATGGTTCCATTCCCACAAACACGGATATTAAACCCAATGAACTGCAGACGTGAGGCCTCTGGGTCAGACAGTATGAATACGTGAAACATCATAGAAGAGTCTCAAGATGAAAGATGTCGTCATTCCCATTGAGAGGCCACAAACTAGACAAGAGTCTTCAGCAAATAAAAGCAAATGTGTGCTCACCTTCAGTAAGATTATGTCGATTTCAGAGTACTTCATTCCATTTACCAGGATAGGAATCAGTCTAAAAGGAGGCAGATTTGCACCATATGAATGTGTTGAGCTAGCAGCTGCACATGGGTTTAAAATAAATTTAATTCATACATTCATGGTTTGATGTCCAGTTTTACCACAGTGCCTAGCCAAGCTTACAAATAAAGCATCAACTACCAGCTCCAGAGATCATTTTTAAGTAGTCAGTACTGTTTCATTTTATAGCATACAGTTGTGAAAGAGTAATGACTCAACAGCACAATCTGCTGCCAGGGTTTGTTCGTCCCCAAGGGAAGACTGAGTCCGAGGAGTGCTCCGAAGAAGGAATAGAGTCCCTCTAAAGGAACGGCGTGGAAGGCTCTTTACAGACTGAATCACATCGATATGTGTAATTCTGTAAAGATGCTTTGTAAGTAAGTTTTTTGGCAATGATAATTCACCTATTCTGTATTAATGTCCACGATCAATGTTGAAATTTCTGACTGTAAAAGCAACAACAACAAAAAAAAAATGCTGTAAGGAATACTAAAATAAGCTTTCTAGTACTCATGTCGCAAGGAAGGTGTCAGTGGGTGAGAGACACTGGGCTGCAGTGGATCAGACAGTATGAATACACAGAGCATCACGAACAGTCAAGGACTTCGGTGTCGTCATCTCCATGGTGACGGGATGAATGTGCGACCTACACATCACCCGTCTCCACCCAGCATGACTCTCAGCCACTTCATACGCCAGTAAATTCCTTACACAACCTACCCCATTTCAGATTAGAGAAATTGGAAAAGAAAAACAGGAGGCCACATTTTTGCTAAATGAGCCTAATATTTATAAGGTGATTTTGCCCTCTGAATAAATAACAGAGAAAGCATCACAACTGATGTGCTATTTTACAATCTTTCTTTGAATCCGCCTCCCCAAGCACCAGGAGTGGCTCCACAGAGCTAAACCTTAAGCAAAGGAGTCTGTCCTTCGCCTTGCTTTTAGAAAGGATAGACATCGCCCTAGCAGGAAGACTCCGATTGCTTCAGAAATCATTCCGTGGCATCTCACCTTCCTGAATTACATAAAATGTAACTTTTTAACCTGAATGCATTTTTTTAACATATGAAGCTCATTAGGCTACATGCTAACACTAGGATGTTTGCTAGTGAGACTGAGCAACCAGTTGATGCACTTGCTTAATAAAACAGACTCAGTTTCTTACTGAAACTGCATAAAACTGGACAGAGGTGACAACATTGCTAACAAGAACACCCCCCCAAAATGTGGGCCAAACAACCTTTCCTACTGGGTGAGTTTTATTCATGTTTGGTCAGACCACTGATTTAACTGAGAAAGCAGAAAAACAGTTTTCTGGTGTAGAGGTCAAAGTGTAAATGCTACAGCGTTTGTCACCTACGACCGTGGAGACTGAACTGTAGTAAAAGAACGTCTTCACAGTGACCGTGAATCGGTGTTCTCCGTACATGACTACGAGGGGGGTGGGGGCTAGGCATAATCAGACAGGGATGAGGATTATGAGTTCCACGAGATTGGCTAATTTCTAAATATATACATTTTGAGCTTATATTTCACTGATAACTCACTGAACCAGATGTCCAGACAGAACTTCTTTACAGATGGGCTGCTCAGCCAGAGTGAGCCAAAACTCACAAGCCTCCAGAGCCACGTTCTCATCTGGATCCTGTGTGCGCTGCAGCATGTACTGAAAAGGCAAAATAAATAAATAATTAAATAGATAAGTAGGTAGGTAGATAGATTTGCTGACTGGTCAGTCCAGTGAAGGTTGTGTGTGTGTGTGTGTTTGGGAAGAAGAGGCTTACCTGAACAATGCTGTGCATGTGTGGGATAAGGCGGTCGATTCGGACCTCAAGCAGCATGACCAGTGCTCGACAAACGTTCTTCCTCACCTCAGAGTCTTCATCTGCAGCCAGTGCAAACAGACTCTATCACACCACACAAAGACGAGTCAGACATGAAAAACAGCAGCGGGACAAACAATCATTCACAGCCACCACAGTAAATCTGTATCACGAGTTACCTCAATAAAGGTGTCGATATTGTCCATCAGAGCTTGAGCTCGACCAATGATAAACTGGTTCACACAAGCAATAGCATGAGATCTGTAGAAACAAAGTCATCAGTTACAAAAGATTTCTCTGTGCAGTAGGTACTCCACAGCTCTAGCAGGATAGATGATGAAACAGCTGTGGTTAATCTCCTGTGATTTACCTAATCTTGGGACTACAGTGCTTAAAGAACTGCAGGAATTTAGGGATCATGATGTTTAGAGGCCGGTTCAATGCATCACTGTCCAGCAGCTCAGATGAGTCTTCGCATATCTTCTGCAGGGCACCAAATGATCCCTGAGCACACATGAAAAGAATAGCAGAGGCAGACCATGTTACTGTATGTTACCGCAAACTAATTTTATTATACTGGATTACACTCAACACCACTGGATGTGCCAAAACAGTACACTACCTGTGGTCAACAGTGGCACCAAGAATGTTGTACATTACTGGTTGTGTACAAATATAATCTACTGAGCAACAAGAACTATAAAAACAATTTAACGCATTGCAATCCATTTCTTAATGCCAGAAAACAAGCTACCGTGGCTTTATTTCAAAAAGGAGTGCTCGTGCAGACTTGCTCTATTTAACTGATGGGATTTAGCTCCCACCCTTTCACCATTTCCACCCACTGGTCGTTCCTGCCCCCAGGCTTGCTCTGATTAGCTGCTGGCAGCCTGAGATAGAGGCATTACAAATATGAAATGCCCCCATCTCATGTACTACAGATACCACCTTTATAGTTAAACACCACAGGCTAAAGCTCAGGGAGAGGCATGTGGTGAGCATTACAGACAGCTTTTATATCTCTCACATTCNAATGAGAAATGAGATGTGAGATAATGGATTGTAAATGAGAAAACATAAGTGCAGACCTCGCAGGTGTTGTAATCTTCCGAGTTGAGCAGGTTGCAGAGTTGAGGCAGCAGCTCGGGCCACGTCTGCAGCTCCCCTTTAGAGGCGATGGTTGTGATCAGGATACCTGCGTGGGAGACACCATTACATGCCTCTATCAGCATGGCACCATTTCATGAGCATGGGCTACTCAGCAAATACGAGTCCTTTTTTATTACCCTTTTCAGCCACATAAATAAATTATTACTTAGCATATTATGTATCCCTTTAGCAGAGGGAAGCAATTCAATACCAAATCTATATCAAGGCCTTATTTAGTACATGATGGTTCAAATATGGCTAAGATACATTAGTAATAGAAAGGAAGCAATAGTTTTGAGGTGGAGACTCCAGTAGATAGAACAATGACAGAAAATACTGAGCTTTGTCTTTTTGGCACAGAAGACATACCAATTGTAGCACGAATGAGGGGAGATGGGTCCCCAATGTTGCTCAGACATTCCTGCTTGATGAAGAGACGGTGACGACCTCCCTTCAAGACCATCACTCGAAAATGCAACAAGAAGTCTTAATCCGGCGAATCACTTGCACACGGCTCATCTGTGAGGGGAAAAAACATACAGGTTAACCATAAAGTGGTTCCAACTAGGAAGATGGAGGAACATGTGAGGAGGACAAACAATAAGGGTAACCAGGAGAACACTTGATGGGAGGATTAAAAAAAAAAACACAGAAGGGGGGTGAAGAAGAGGTACAAGGCCTCAGATCTTATCAGATCACAACTTACCCTCGGATTTCAGTCGTGTCAAGACAAAGATGAGATAGTTGTTGAAGTCTGGAAACTGGTTCAGCTGCTCTAGTTTCTGAGGACGTGGTTAAGGAAATACAGTGTAGAGAAATGCTCATGGGCCAAGCACAGAAAGAAAATCTGCTCTTCCACCAGTGCACCAGCTGCACCACCGTAACTGATTGCGAAAAGCCATAATTCACAGAGTAAAATTTCGCAACAGTCTGCACAATCCCGTGACTCCGCCCAGTTCAAAATCTAAACATGTTAATAAGGAACAGAGATGAGGTTAAAAAGAAAATTGAGGAAGAGAGATTGTATCATCTAGACAAACTACAACCACAAAATTTACACCTGGTTGTATCATGCACATTAAATATCAGGACTAAATCTGGATAACAACACACATGTAAAGGCAGTGAAGAAGCATGTAAAACAGATTTAAATCAAATCCCTTAAACCGTTTCAGTATAAAACTTCCACTTTAGTATAAAAGCATCTGACCCCTCAAACCAAAACAAAAACAAAAAAAATCCTCTGAATACATTAAAATCAAGATTTTTGATGTCTTTGGAAGGAAACAGGGGAAAAGGAACAGCACAGAAAGCTGGTGGTTAAGTCTTAAGTCCATTTGCATATTAGCAAAGTGAATGGATTTCCTAGGTCCACGTGCTAGGGACTCTGTCGGTCCACGTTTGGACCAGTTTTGTTCGGGTGGAGGGATAGCAGAATAGATCTGTTTCTGTTTTTTTAAAGAAAAAGGCCCAACAGTGCAGTGCAGTGGCGTGTTGTGCAAGCAGGAGAATTATAACAGTAATCCGGACATGCTACTCAATCAGCCCAGTAAAAAGCGCTCTGTCTGAGCAAAAGCACTTCAGTGTGTAGTTGATGTGTGTAGTGCAGTAGGCTGTGCAATTCAGAAAGAGTAGCCTGAGCTACAGTTACAGCAACGAGGTGTGTCATCACTGAACTGTGTCACGTTTAAACATATACACCGAATGAACCTTTTTGTTTTGTCAGCTGATAGTAGAATTTATTCTCTTTCGCCAGTTCTTCAAACTAATCGTCAGTCAGTCAACTGCCAATAAACATTAACAGCCCAGACATGACATCTGCTTGCCCTGGGCTGCTTATTTACATTGAGTGAGACAGAGCCACTCAAACATTTAACAACTTCAAGCTCCAGACAAGAAAACGCTTTCCAATGAGTAGGATACTTGCTGCACAGCTCTCTGTGTGGCTGTGTTTGGGGACTGGGAGTCTTTCAGGAGCTGAAGGACCTGCTGGAGTCCCTGTTCATCCGGCTGCCACTCCATCCTACAGAGAGAGAGAGAGAGAGAGAGAGAGAGAGAGAGAGCGAGAGCGAGAGAGTCTCGTAATCCGTGCCAAAGGGTCGGAACCTCATAGGACTTAGGATAGGATATATAAAGTCCCATAAGGGACGAGTGAACACACCCAGTTCATTTACATTTTCACTCATTTGCTTTATCCAAAGTGACAGGGGTGGAGTTGAGGATTAAAGGTCAATGACCCAAGAGCAGCAGCTTGGCGATGCTGGGATTTGAACCAATAACCTTCTGATCAGTGGCTCAAATCCTTAACCACTGAGCCATTACTTGGTGATTCAACTAACCAGCTAACTAACATCCTGATTTGAAGATGGTGTGTTAGAGCAGGGAAACACTAAAATGTGCAAGACACCAAGAGGACCTGTGACCTAAAGGAGACTTATTATATTAATAATAAAAATAAATAAATAAATAAAGACCATAATGCTGGTTAAACGGTGATATTCACACAGCGAACCGTAATGAACTGACAGTGATTGCACAGTGTCTAAACAATTTACTCTGATGATCGATGTTCATTAGGATAAAGGCCGCGAGTCGGGCGCTAATGGAGGCTGAGCTAACACACGGCTCATAGCGGTGGATCTGGTCAGTGTACAGCCTCCTGCTCGTGACTTATTCACCGCTGGAGGATTTGGGGATAAACCCAATGCCCCAGAATGACTTTAATCCCCGAGTAACACCATGCCGCCTATTTAGCGGATACCGGCTGCTAGCTTAGCCTCGTTTCATTTCCTACCTAAAGACCGACGCTGGTGTTAGCGGACTGACATGCTTTCAGAAGCGCGCAGCTAGTGGCTATTTATTGACTACTACATTACTGAAGTGCGCTGAGAAGCTGATATAGTAGGCTACTTTCAACTAAACCTGAATACTAAACTCGTGAAGAGTAGCTAGTTGTCCTAACTAGTTAGCAAACCTGAGGTCAGGAGAGTTTCTTGTTAGCTGGCTGGCTAAACAGAGCGGCATGTTTCTGTCAATTCACTAATTCAGGTTCATTACACATTCAGCTCGTTATTACACGATATTAAGCGCCGTGTATAAGTTCAGCCGTTAGCCTGGTGTCGTAGCACTGCTAGTTAGCATGTATCGTGATCGCGGCGCCGGAGCGTCAGGCGGCCTCTGGTACACCTCCCTCGACTCGAGCGGAGCGGAGTGTAGCTCGTCTAGGCCAACTCACTTACAGCGGGAGGAACTCAAAATTCCTCTCAAATATCTCAAAAGCATAGCCCAGCCACCTAAACACGTCGAGTAAATATTAATTTCCACAAACATACACTGCGCTGTTACAGAATTAAGTCTAGGCGAGACGCGGTAAATCCCACAGCACTGTTAGCTTCACTGCTAACCGCCTCCGATTACAAAGCTCCGTCTGAAGTCCGACTCCACACGACGACGCCTCTGCTCGCTACTTCCTCACTCCTTTAGCTACTGTTCACTTAAACGCGTCTATTCTTTACGCGGAGGTTTATTTCAATGTACTTACAGACACTGTATGCGGAGGCCTGTTGAGCCGAAAGGGATGCATGCAACAGTGTGCGAGCGAATGAAGCCGCACAGCGCCGCAGTCTAAACACGCCGCGCTCACAAAGCCTCCGAGCCGGAAGCGCTTATAGTCTTCTAATGGTAGCGTGCCGCCATTTCCAACCCGTATTCCGACAAACCCCGCCTCCTGCGCTCCGATTGGTTAACACTTCACATTGAGAAGCATTCGGGAGAGCGCGTGAGCCGAAATACAAACCTATCATAGTACGTGAATAGGATTCGTTCGAAAACGGGTAGGGTTTAAAAAACCACGGGTGGGTCCTGGGCAAGTGTTGCCAAGTGTTTGGATTTCACGCATAACTGGGCGTTGAGCATGTCTGAGAGCATTCGACCTCAAAGTGGGGTCCGTTATGTTTTTTTTTTTAGTTTACTTACGGCGGTAGAACTCACACCCCAACATTATGAAACCTATTATATTTACATTTGTTCTTATATTGTAGTTATTAGCTTATCTGACTTCTTCTTCTTCTTTAGGCTTTTCCCTTCAGGGGTCGCCACAGCGAATCATCACTCTCCACCTATCCCTATCTTCT
>CM074957.1:10549710-10562659 GCA_037577455.1 Pangasius macronema
CTCTCTATTTTTTGTCTCTTGCTCTTGTTTCTTCTTTTGGCATTTTGAAGAAGTTCTTATAACCTGGTTACAATCCAGCAGTGCGAAGTGTGAAAAAATATATATATATACACACATATTGGTCATGGTATTTCAGAGATGCAGCTAAATGCAAAAGTTTGCATACCCTAATGCAGAAGACAAAGACATTTTAATTATACAAACAAGATATAGTGTATTTGGTTTCTCTGATGTTTATCACCACAAGTAACAAAAATGGTCTATGTTAAAAGATCACTAGCAAAAGAATAATAATTAAATAGTATCAGTTTAAATGTTTGCATCTCTATATCTGAGTGTGATCTAAACATTCTCTAATAACTTGGTCCCACTTTGCCTGACTACAACCCTTTATTGTATCCTCTCAGCAGGTTTTAGTTTCTTAAATCCTCTTAGTTGTAAACTGCATTCTTTAAATCAGTTCTGCAGACTGAGAGGGTCATTCAAGAACGTTTTGCTTTTGGATCTTTCCAGATTATTATTTTTTTTTTTTGGTTTTGCCTTGTGTATTAGATTTTTTTTTAAATTTTATTTATTTTTTGTCTGAATACACCCACATTTCATTTTGAACTTCCTGGAATTATTTGTAGTTGAATTTTAAAGTAGTGATTCATTGTTCTCCTATCCATTCAGAAACCATGGGGTGTGCAATCGTTGACCTTTTGCTGTATCAGTTTCATTCCGGATGTGCGTATTGGAGCTCCAAATTCACAAATGTCGGGTGTACATTTGTACATTTATTAGAAAGCACTGAATGAAGTGAGTCAGTAAATAAGCACATGGGTGCTGGAGAGCATCGCTCTTACTTTAGCAGCTATCTCAGATGAAGCCCTAATGAAGATGAGATGCTAATTGTTAGTCTAACACAGCATGACATTAGCATATATTGACATAGCGATAATCAGGTGACAGAGTCGTGACCCGAACCATTTGCTCTGTTGGCTAATTTACATAGCAACTTCTTCCAGGTTGTGATCGGATCACTGTATTTGTTTCGTGCTCGTTTGTTTAACGATTGGCTCTGTGTATGTATTTGCCGGACAGACGGATTACTTCCACCTCTTTCTGTGCGTGGCCATTATTGTTCTCTATGGTGATGACGTCACGGAGCAACAGCTGGCAACAGATCAGATGCTGCTGCACTTTAGCAACCTCTCCATGCACATGAATGGAGAACTGGTGCTGAGGAAGGTACTGTGAACCCACACACACATTCAAGCACCTTTAAGGACCTTTAATTTAAACTGTGGCTGAATTTTCTGCCAGTGTATTCATTTTTGTATATTTTACAATGCAACTCTTCAGCAGTTAGTAATGCAAGTCATCACACACTTCATGGTGTAAATCTAGAGCCAGACATAGTAATCTAAATGAAGACATAGAGTGCTTTGTTTGTATCTAGTGACCTTTCAGAGCTTTGCAACTTCTAAATGCCATGATCTGATTACATTTGACCTATAGTCCTGCAGAACTGTGACTGTTAGTTCACGCCTGCCTCAAGCTCTAGAAATTTTGTTCTCTCTGTTCCCTTCTGGTTTTCAGGCACGAAGCCTTCTCTATCAGTTCCGGCTGCTTCCCAGGATCCCTTGCAGTCTGCATGACTTGTGTAAGCTGTGCGGGCCTGGCATGTGGGACAGCCGTTACATCCCCGCCGTAGAATGTTCCGGAGAGCATCCGGACTCTCAGAGCTGCCCCTATGGAGGCATGGCCACCCCGCAACCCCCGCCATCGCCAAGCCAGCCTAACGAGGGCAAGCGAGGCTCTAAAAAACGGGACATCTTTAACTTTCGCAAACAGCCTTGACTCTAGGCTGAAAGCTACACTACCCATAATGCCTAGCTCCAGAGGTGCCATTCAACAGGTAGATGGGTGAATGCAGACTGCAGTGTAATTATTAGTCATCTAAGAGATATTTGAAAGGATCACTGCCTACTCCAAACACATTTATGTGTAATTGATATCAGAATCAGCATTGAAGGGAAGGCTTTGCTCTCTTTTCTGGATGAAGTGAGGGGACTCGACGATCAGTGCTGGATCAAACGTCATCTGATGAATATCCAGAGACTGGCAACTCAAAAGAAAAAAAAAAAGGATGGATTGTGACCTTTGTAATTGACAAATCAAAATATATTGATACTCTTTCTTATTTTTCTTTCTTTCTTTTTTAGACTGTATGCATGTGTGTGAGTGAGAAATGTGGAAAAATTGTCTTTGGAGTTTATTTTATTATACACTTTCTGCACCCAGTGATCTCACTGCAGCAATGGGAGCAATTTGTCCAGTCAAACTATAGCTGACATACAGAAGGATGGGGTTCATGATGCAAAAAAACCCTATTTAAGTCCATACCTCACCATTTATTGGCATACAGAGAGTATAGATTACATACAGTATGATATTATATAAGTTGTGTTTTTTTGTTAACAAAGCAATATATATATTTACAAATTTTGGACATAAAATATTGGACGTATTTTATCACTAAACACATGAGCAATACTTCCTGTTCCACACACAATCGTGCATGCTTTGTCTTTCAATAGTACTAATCAAGCAGTGATCAGATATTTGGCTGGTTACGATGCAATGTCAGTCCTACCGTAGTGCCGTCAGGTCTGTGCTTGGATGGTGGTGCCATTGCCTCATGTGTTAAAATCACGACTGTGGCAGAAGGTCTTAATCCGCTCCATAATGCCTCTCAGTGCCGCAGGGGAGAAAAGAGCTCCAGTCCAAACCCAAGTGGGACTTTGTCTATAATTACTTAATCTGGAGACGTTAAGCCGCTGGATGGATGGCGTTCGGGTTGTGTGTCTTCGATGACTGAGTTAGTGGGCTGAAGATGGCCCGCAACTTAAAGGTTCCCCAGAGTCTGTTTGAGAGCAGCTCAGAGAGCAGCAAGCCGCAAATTGCCGTTAAAAGGCAACATTATTCTGCGGGAGCCGAGCTCATCCTCTCCACATGCAGCCTCGGTAAATGCAATGCATTATGGACCCTTTTCAAACCATTAGGCATTTGAAAGGGTTTCTCAGATACCCAGGAAGGCCAAAGGGATGTTAGCATGGTTGGGAAATAATTGGAATATGACAGTGACAGCTTACATATTTTGGTGCGTGTTTGTGTTTGCGTATGAATAGTTTTAGTTATGTGATAGCAAACTTTGTCATTCTGTTTTGAAGCTTAAACTTTAGCGTACATACTCAGGGGTGGACGAATTATAAATTCATTAGCTAGCCCACCAGGCATGTGGAACCTCGAGTGTGCCGCCCAATTCCATGTTTTGGTGCATAGAACCCTAACTCCCAAGACTAAAAGATGGTTAGCTAACATGATATTATAACCCGTGTCCAGATAGTTAGCTAGCTGATTGCAGACAGACTAAGGGAAATGAACGAGTATATAAATTCTGAGTGAGAGGAGTGCAGCTGTGTAGCTGTAGTGCTTATACTTTCCTGATAAAGTTTTTGATGTAGCACATCGTGTTTGGACCTTAAAAAAAAAAGAGTTCTCCAATTTGTTGGTAAACATTTCAGCTATGAGCTGTGGTGTTCTCTCCTCGCGCCGCAAGCAAAATGTTATCCGATTCTGGCTAGTGTCTTTATTTTCTTTCTATATTTATATCTAAATGTGCCGGGACCTGTTGTGCATGTTGCGCTAGCAGGGGAGTTGTGGAACAGCTTTGTGCTTCACTTAATTTTGCTCAGTTTCCACATACCTGTGTGTTCCTGATTCATGAGAAATCAGTCTCCTATCAGGGCACGCTAATTAATCCACCTAGAAAGTAGAAAGTAAAAAGCGTTCTACTGTCAGGCGCTCATTTTGAATCCCACCAACTGCTGAAATAAACACATCAGCTGTGCCAGATTGTGCCTCGCCTGAGTGTGTAGTGCAGCAGGCGGTGGGATTCAGGACAAGTAGCTAATTGAGGTGCGTCACATCACTGTGAAACGCATTACAGTTAAACATGAAATCTGTGTTTTATATAAGTTAATAAGTAAGGTTCATTTGCTTTTTCTGGATGTTGAAGTTCCTTGTCTGCAGGGCAGCTACTAATAAAAACCGAATATCCTGAACATTCAATCCGCTTGTCCCAGGCACCTGGGTAAACATTTTGCCTTCACATACTTAACATTTCATTTATAACGCTTACATAGATGTTTAATCAGTACAGCCATGTAAAGCCAGATTTACAGGTTTGCTAGCTGATCTGTCACATGCTTTTGTCATTTGTGGTAAACCACTGTGCATAATTATAAAGAAGAGAGGCGTGGACACCTGCAGCCATTTAACAATTCTTGTCAAACCTGACCACTCGTTGACCTTTTTCTGTTACATGCAGCCTTAATTACATGAAGAGCCATGAGTGCGCACACATGCATACATGAACACACCTGCCTGCTTGACTTAAGTTCACTTTAAACCGTCAAGACGCGCACATCTGTAACATGGTGAAATGTCATGTAGATATGTGGCTATCTGATCTCCCTGCCAAACCTCGTTTGCTTTCACTTTGTATGAGAGTCTGGCTGCCTTTGGTCTTCTTCTAGCTACAGGGAGTCAGACAGAGAGTACTCGGTGTACTGCTTCGCATATGACGCTCATTATGCGGCTGATCGAGTCGAGCCAGTTGCTTTCTGGGCAAACAAATCGCATTAATGCATGATCAAAAGAACGCACCGATAATAAAAGACGAAATAACAAGCCACTTAACATCCACCTCTGCCTGTATTCCTGAGCATATTGCTCCTTTTATCTGCGAAAATAAAGATAATGAGGATAATGAGTTGTTTTGTATTGTATCAGAATTGCATGGGGAAAAGGGCAGAAGCTTGATTTGTATACTGTGTCTGTTGTCTTTTTTTTTTTTTCGTGCACCACAGGATCGAGACTCGTCTGAACTCTCTGTCGTTGATTATGTGGTTTAACTGTAAGGCCTGTAGCAGAGATAGTAGTTTAAGAAAAAAAGTTACTTTAAACCCCAAGATGATTCATATCTCTAAAACAGTTGCATTGTGTGCATGCAGTAGCTTATTTTTCTTTATTTCTTTATAAACCTCACCTTTGCACATGATGCATCAGTCAAAGAGATAGAGTTCTTACATTTCCCTCTAACCTAGCCCCCTCAGTCTCCATCTCGTCATCTTTCTCTCTCTGCATCTGTCTATCTGTCTGTCTATCTGTCTGTCTTCCCCGTCCTCTCTTTGAGCAGCAGCATGGGGGTCGTGTGAGCCCCCTGCCGCTGCGATTGCATTGCCTGCTGTGCTATTGGCCCTAATTATCAATTACAGAGGCCAGGCGTCCCCACCTGGAGCAGGCCGAGGTGCTAATAAGCCTGGACTGCTTCGCCTGTCTCGCTGGTGCGTGTGTGAGTGTGTGAGTGTGTGTCAGCGGGGCTGGACGGGCCTCACCGCTGAGCCGCTAATGGATCCTGCACTGTCACACTCGGAGCCTGTAGTCATGCAGGCCAAACCTTCCTCATTAACACGCCTCCTCTCGCTGCCTGATGCTCCAGTGCTCGGTTCTGTCATTAGATTTTCCTAACGTTTTGCATTAGTAATACCACGCACGGTGCTTAGCTTAATAGCAGAAAGACTGGAGGTGTGTAGTAAAGCCGTATGCAAATATGATTTGTCTGTGTGAGTGATAATGGCAAAACTGTCATACCAGAATCGTAACCTTTGTGGGGATTGTAAATTTGGATGGGCAGCCTATAATTTTGTTTCAAAAAAAAAAAATCACTGATTCTCATACCCAAGTGGTTTCTGTTCCTCTAAATACAACATCTGATCTGATTTCCAACTTAGACTTTACTGAAAAATAACAAGCAAGAGCTTGCGGTTCTCCAGAAACAAAACAAAAACAAACTTTGACTCCTCCCTCTTTTCATGTGTAAAAAAACAAAACAAAACATGTATTACGATTATGCATGCGGATATAAACTCAACAAAGAGAATTATTCGTCTGAGTGCCTGATTGCATTGTACACGTTCCGTCTCTTGCTGACAGTTTTCAGTAATCACTCAGTAATCCGACTTTCAGTTGAAATGTAGCTTTGCTTCTCAGGATGTGCAGGACAGCCGCTTTTCTGTCATTTCAGGATTCGCAAAAACAACAAAATGCCTTATTTTTTATTTATTTTTATTATTATTTTTGTTTAAGTTGTGATATAATGCTTATAGCATGATCTCAATACATTTGCATATACAACAAAGTACAATATCTGGCACATGAATCCCCAACCTCCTGATTTTGATTGTCAAAATGTGTGTAAAATATGACTGTAAAACCACCCAAGATATCTGAGTATGGAAGTGTTCAGGCACAGTGTTGTATAAGACATGCTTTCAGATTCCACATTTAGTCTTGAATGTTGTAAATTGTTACACAAACATGGACTGTATTTCCAGACAGTTCTTCAATACACCAATCCAATTTGCCTCTGCTTCATTTGTGGCTGACACAATCTGAGGGAAAAAAATCATGTCCTGTGTGTGTAATGTGCATCAGAGCCGTGCATAAATCATCATGAGGAAAACTGTATGAAAAGGGATTATATTTATTTTTGTAAGATCTGTTGTTATGACGATTACTGTAGAATTTAGCAAAAAAAACCTGATGCAGGTGAAGAACTGATTGTTGGTTGTAGTGTGACATCCTTAATAAATGTCTCTTGTGTAATTCTTAGGTGTCCAATCCTATCTGCAAAGGGCCAGTGTGTGTGTGCAGCGTCCCTTTACGGATTAGACTGCTCACCTCTGTTGTTATTTGTTGCCTATTTTTTTTTTTATTCTGCATTTTGTGGCATCAGTTTGTTATTTTATGGCAGGTTTGTTGTTTTCAGTCACCACAGCGGCCATCTTCCTCAATCCCAACGCAAAGTAGAACCTTTTCACGTTTACACTGACGACTCTGAATGATGCACGACAGCGGAAGTGTTCGTACTGTACTGTAACTGTTTGCACCACAGGCCTGTGTCTGATTCAACAACACTCTCGGAAAAAAAAAAACAGAGGCCCAGGACACAAACACAAGCGATTGTTGTCACTTTTATACCTTATTTGAACCACATCCTGTAGATATCATTATTATTTTGCAAATAAAACGATGAATAATGAACATAAGAATGTGTGGTTGTGTTTTTTGCAAAAAAACAAAAAAAAAACTTTAAAAAAATCCCCAAAATCATTCAATCTGTTTTCTTACAATGTCAAAAAAATTCCATCATCGTCTCACGTCTCACGTCTCACGTTAACTGATTTTACTTTATATTATTATTACTTTTTATCACTGATTAAACAACACGCACAGTTATTATATTACTGTTATCTTTTTACACTGTATTATTGAATGAAAATTATATTAGATTAAATAATTGATGTGCTCCTTGGAAAGATTTTTAATATAAAAAAAAAAGTTCCATGTGAGTCATAATCAAAAACTGTTTCCTTCACTTGCCTTTCATTTTTGCTCCATAAATTCAAGCTGCTTCCTCCACTGTTCGATCTGCCATTAAAACCTGTGTCCCAGTAAGCACAGATTTTATTTCTGTCTAATGTTGATTACAGTAAATACTGTACCTGTGGTACCTGTGGTCGAAAATTATTATTCGGTTCTTAAAGTGGAGCCTTTACCCCAAAATAAATCACCTCCAGCCTAACTACAGTACTACACAGACAGATTTAACATCTCAACATTAGCCTTTATGTGTGTTTGTCTGGTTGAAACTTTCTTATGATTTTCAACGAAAAATGAAGAGAACTTTCATTTTCAAGAACATTTTTCCTGTCCAACCTTCAATTTCATTTTATTCAGCTCCTGTATAGAGTACACACTTAACATTAAACACCAAACAGCCTCCATTTAAGGCTTAGGTTTAAATACAGTACACACACACACACACACACACACACACAGAGGTGGGAAAAGTACAGAAAAAAGGCACGCTTAAGTCGATGTACGGGTATTGTGTTAAGTCTTACTCAGAAGTAGTGAGTCACAATTCAATGAAAGAGTAAAAGATTTCACTTGGGATTAGACGTCAGGTGATTTTTTTTTTCATGGTCTTGCACTTGTAAATTCTGCTCACAGAATGATTTGATGATGTTCATTTGGTTTCTTCAGAATATTCCATTGAATCAGATTTGCATTAAAATAACCTTTGAGTATGAAAAAACAAGTAAGACTAAGAAGCCATCTTTAAGGGCTTGTAATATGGTGTGGATTTTATTTTAAGTTTAAATTTTAAATGTAATAAATGAAATGAAAATGTGCCTAAATGCTATAGATTGATTTGGCAGATAGACAAAAAGAAAAAAAAACAACAAATGCCTGTTTGTATCATGTAGAGATGACACCATACCACCTTTCCTTTTCTGATAGCCACACTCATACTGAGACTTTGTCTATCAGCTCATATTGATTCATCTGATTTTTTTTTTCTCGTTAAAAAGCACTTCATTTAAAAATACAGGGCAAAAAACATGGCATACACAGGACTGACTTTCACACAAAAATTACTTACGAAAATAACTGCAAATAACAAAATAATAAAGTATAAATATAATAAAAGCAATCCTAACAAAAAGTACGGTCACGTCTCTTCATATGTTAATATTTTCAGTTAGAAAATAAAAAAATTACCTTTTTTTTAAACCTGCTATTTATGCTGTTGTGCTACAAGCAATTCTTCTTCAAATATTATATTTGTACATGATTCTGTCTTATTTTAAAGATATCTGATCCACCATTTTATTGCTTTGAGTTTAACGCAGGATTAGTTTAAAGGGCCTATGAAAAAAATAAGAAGGAAAATGTAACTGATGAAAAACATTAATTTTCAGTTGTACGCAAGTGAAGTATGACTCCTCTAAAATGAAACTTGAGTATATTGAAGAAAATACACTTACTGAAATGCGTACATCATCACCTTCTAGTGAAATTTACACAAATTTAACTAAATGTACTCATTACACTGACATTTAATTAGTCGGAGGCAATTTGTGTAATAATCTAAATTTCTCTGGAACTGTCCTTCACAGGCTGCCTCTAATCATACTTCTGCTCTGAGAACACGTTCCTACTGCTGGTCAGTCAGGTGCACTTTTGTGTGTGTTGGAATCTTTTCAAAGAACTTAAACATTTCTATGTCTCTCATAACCCACAGGGCTTTCTGATGACAACAGGTCAAATCCAAATCTTCCATGCCTTTAAGGGGTTGTGATGGGCTCTGCCCATGTCTCACCCAAGACTGGCATTTGCAGGAGGGACATAAAGCTGAACCTCTTTACCACAGTAAACATTTCTCACATAACAATGGCTTTTCTCATCTCGAGAGGCAATTATACCCTGAATGTGTCCGACAAATACCGCATTTATCATAGGTGCCTCTCATTCTTGAATCATTGTCTCGTAGACACGGCTTGGGCGGATGGACTATTATTTAGCTTGGAGTGGTTTCTGGTTTCAGTGACTACATCAGAGTAAACCATTGTAATGTAATGATTCACTCATAAATTCAGTATTGCCTTTAGACCAGACAGTTCTTGGAAGCATGGAGTTCAGCCCCTCGTCTGGTTGACCGTAACTGAAACTTACGCAGATGGCTCGAACTGATCTGAAGCCAGATGAGGAGATTTGGTGTCACTTCATTTAATCAGAGCTGGCTGTGTGCTCTTGGCTTGGAGTCAGAAAGAGCTGCTCAGGCTGTCCTGGGGAGCAGCTGTGTGAGATCAGGCATGCTGGAACAGCGAGCATCCCTCTAAAAGACGCCCTTTACCGTGGATTATTCGCAGCCGCCCAGGCCTGGATTATGGCCTGAAAACGCACAGTCAGCTCTTTTTCTACAGCTCCCCTAGATTAGCATGGCAAGATGAAGCCTGGAGCAGGCACTCCATCCAGCTGACACATAAACACACATTCAGTGAGCCTGCTGTGTGGAGATATATGAATGCACATAGACATTGATTGAATGGAATGACTGAGGAGAGGTTATAGATTTCTACTAGATACGAGGAATATTTATTTTGTTGCTGCTCGTCATTGTCATATATGGTCAAAAAGCCAAATATAATGTATTATGTAAAGTAAAAATTCACACCAATTCATTCATCTTCTCTAACTCACTGCAATTAGATGAATACTGTACAATTAACTAAAAATACATTACAGGAAAGCAACATATTGATTCAAGAATGGCTCTTTGAGCAGCCGATTTCTGAGAACATATGAATTTCAATAAGCTGAAATGAACAAGCGCAAGTGAATGAACTAATGAAGCCTCTAAGCTTGGGAAATTTCCCAGCGGTCTTGCTACGCAACTACCAGCAGGCCATTTCCTTGGCAATGGTTACCAGGGAATTCATTCTGTAGGTCCCTGGCCAAGTCTCACATCAGGTCCAACAACAAGTAAACACTCATGCAGTTACCGAATCATGCAGTCAGGAAAAAGAGAAAGATGCTGGGGCGCCGACTAGTCTACTCAATCTGTGTGTCACTGTGGCTAATGCTTCTCTCCGCCAGTTTTACCAGTTCAGCATTTTCTCTTTACCGCTTTTTAACTGCAAACTTCAGCATTAAGGCTTGTTTAAGAAAGGCAATTGATGGTATGTTGACTTCATTGCTTCTGTTTTGAAATAAATATGCACATTTCTTTAGAACGAATCATTAATTTGCTCAATTAATACATGACATATGGATTATGTTGATCATAAAGACAAAAAATGCTTCCTCCCATTTTTCTCTCGACTTGTCTCATGCATAATTAGCTGGCTATGCATTGATCAAAGGACTGAAATTCACAATTCACAGCAAATGATGTATGAGGGATAGTTCGGACCCAATATTTGTGCTGTACATTAAACCTAACACAATTTAGAAAGAGGCCAGGCAGTATTGTAAATATTATAAACAGTGATTTTTATAATACCACATGGCCAAACTACTCATAATGTGTCTTCATCTTTACCAGTAACACCGGTACTTCTTATACTATGACTCATTTTGTTTGTAGATGTTGTAACAGAAATCTAGATGTAGATTTAAATCTTTAATGAGCAAGCCAGTGTCAAGACTGGCAAGGGAAAACGCCCTGAAATGACATGAGGAAGAAACCTTGAGAGGAACCAGATTTAAAAAGGAACCCATCCTCTTTTGGGATCCGATTTTCATGATTACAGCAACATTACTTCAGTACAAATCTACAGTATCCAAGTGAAATCTTCCACTGAATACAACAATGAGACTCATGTAGCAAAGCCAGTTTCCATATATGGACATAACCATATAAGGGTATGTGAATGCTAGCTTGCAAGACTGAAGGCAAATGGAAGAGAGACTGTGGCTCTGTGTGTGTGTCTGTTTGCCGTAGCAGAGAGCGAGGCAGCTGTCAGCATGAGGCGTACAGACTGTGTGTCTCTCTCTCTCTCTCTTGCTCTCTCTGTCAATATGGCTTGTTTTTACGTGCAGACAAGATCTATCTCTACCCCTGTCTGTCTCTCTCTCTCTCTCTCTCTCTCTCTCTCTCTCTCTCTCTCTCTCTCTCTCTCTCACACACACACACACACACACACACACACACACACACACACACACACACACACACACACATATGCATGTGTATATCACTGTGAGTTAGAGAGCTGAGCTGTGTGTCTTGAACAAGTGAAGATTTCTGTTTGTTTTTTTTTATTCGTTAATGGATAGAATGAGACCTCACTGAAGGAACATGATTATTAAATGACTGGTGCTGACATTTAACCAACCAATTTTAGTGTAAGGTTCTATAGCATGGACAGCAGTGAGCATTGCTCTTAGATGTGTGTGTGTGTGTGTGTGTGTGTGGGTGTGTGGGTGTGTAAGAGTGTATGTGGGTGTGCATGCCAGTGGTGACGTGGTGACAGGCCTCACACTTGGCCGTGCCAGCTCTCACAGCAGGGGGTTTCCGCAGTCATTAGAGCCGCTCACAGGGAATCCTTTCAGAAAGAAAAACCAAGCTTTTTTCAACTCTCCCTCTCTCTCTCTGTCTTTCTCTCTACCTCCCAGTCTCTCGCTCTCATCAAAACAATTGTGTCTTACCCGCTGCGTCTCGCCTTTCCTCCTTCCACAAATATCTCCCTTTATGTTATTTTTTTTTTTTAGACTGGCCCTGAAGAGGTGCACTCTGACTATGCTAATGATGTGGAATGTCAAGGCTTCTCACACGTTCTTGAACAAGAATGTGCTCTGGAATCTCATCACGGGAAAAATAAGACCATACACTGCCCATCACTGGTGTGTGTGTGTGTGTGTGTGTGTGTGTGTGTGTGGCTAAGTGGCAAGTGCATTTATCCACGCTCCACACAAAACAGGATAAGGGCAGAAATCTTGAGAGGGTACAAGTGTGCATCACTAAGTGTTTTTCTGTCTCCGCAGCCTGAATGCTGCAGTGGGAAACTGAGGAAATGGCACCAACATGAGACATTTGTAGCTCAGGCTAAGCTGGAAATGGCAGCCTGGCACGCCTGGCAACAGAGTGTGTATGTAGGCATATGTGCAGATGTGTCACACTGTTTGTGCATGCCTTTTAATGTATCACCATTACCACACCATTCACACGCTACACTAATCTCTCACATCTCATAGTTGTTGCTCATTAACAGATATCAACATATAAAACCTAAAACATATAAATGTTTTATTTAAATCCTAAAACATATAAATATATAAATATATATATACACTCCTGAACAAAATCTTAAGATCAGGGAAAATATTACAAGTATTCACACTTCGCACTGCTGGATTGTAACCTGGTTGTAAGAACTTCTTCAAAATGCCAAAAGAAGAAACAAGAGCAAGATACAAAAAATAGAGAGTCGGCAATTTATTGAAAACTGCATTTAAACTCAAACAGGCTGGTCATCAGCTGATCAAAAGT
>CM074957.1:10562759-10572759 GCA_037577455.1 Pangasius macronema
CCTTACTGATGCTGACTGCAGCCCAATAACCATAAGACGGCATCTGCGAGAGAAGGGCTTAAAGAACAAAAAACGTCAAGTGAAAAAAAATTTCAAGTGAAATGTACCAGTGCTGTTATACTAAATATCAGCGCTCTTGGAATGCCACTTGTCCAATCAAATTAGTGGACGGAACTAATTGTTGTATAATATTAAAGCTCATCCTGTGTTTTGGCAGCTTGTAGCTGGCCAGACAAAGCTGTATTTTTCCATCTTCCCAAACCACAGCCAACAACCAAAATCACACTGCTGAAGTAAACACTTAAAAACGTCCGTTTTTGAAGCTGCAACAATTTATGACATAATCCAACTGATAATGAGGAACAACACCGGAAGTTAGCCGTCCTGTATGATGTGAACATTAACACATATAGTTAATCCATTCCAGTCTGACTGATCAGAGACAAATTGCCTACAAGTGTAAATGTATGTGATTCAAATCATATCAGAATACACTCAAAATACAAAATGTATGACAAGACAAGGTGTAAACATGGTCTTTGTATCTGAGCTATTACTATGTCTTTACCTATTGTCTTACATATGCAGTGAAATTCAAGCTTATACATCATACATGACAGAAGGTGAAAATTTTATAACAATATCCTAATTTTATTATAAACTTTCTTTTTTTTTAGATTGGTTTATGTAGCCACAATAATGTTTCCTGTTGCTGAAATTTAGGTGCATTTCTTAGGCTACCAGGATCCACAGCAAAGTTTCTGCAGGTTGTATTTACAGGAACATACAATAGTGTTGAAAAGTTTCAGACACCGTGTACACTTCTTTTAGACACTTCATTTCTACGGAATTTTTTTATTCCTTTACTTTCGAAAGATATTATCAAATCCATTGCTATAAGTGACAGTAAATGAAATCAAATCTATATATGGTGTTATCAGAATTTTCTTTAAAACTGCCTCAATTTTTTTAGGTACACACTCCTGCAGTTCTATAATGAAATCATCTGGTACATTGTTCCAAACATCACTGAGTTCTGCTTCAGACATTGCCTGTCTTAACTGTTTCTGCAGGTAACAGACAGCCTTCATCATGTTTTTTCTTTTATCTGAAAAGTGCTTTCCTTTAACAACGTACATTTCATTTTTTTGCTCTCTTCCACTGAAACACTAATGCAGAACATATCTAAGACAAAATTTTTAAAAGAATGAATGAACACCTAAGACTTTTAAACACTGTAAGCCCCTCCAACACTTCCTATTCACTCTTGAACAATATATTCCATACTGTTACCACAACTCTTTAGGTTATGTTTATATTATGTGAAATATGGATTGTCTTGTGTGTTTAATATTTACCTGCATGTAGAGTGATTCCAATGCTACCTACTTACACGTTATATCACTTTCAGAACACATCCATTGTTAATTCTTTACATTCAACTGGGAAATTTGTTACTTTTAAGTATACATATTCAAAACAAATACACCTATTCAATAATGTTGTTAGTCATGTTTCCTCTCAGTATAGACCTTACGTCTACTGTAAAGACATAACAACTATCTTGGAGTTCGAACCGAGGAAGTCTCTAATCTTTATAGTATCTAGAAAAAATTTCTTCTTCTTCTTCTTCTTTTTTTTAATCAATTAGCTAATTAACATTGTCTTTTTAAATACAACTTTGTTTATGGTGTCTTTTAGTAGCCAACTCATCTAAATCAAGCCATTTGTGAAGAATGTTGGTTAAATATATGGCTGCTAAGTTCTTAGCCAGCTACGTCTAGCATGAGTGATTGCACTCTCACTTGTAGTAATAAAGCCTCATTGGCCCATTTGTGCCAGTTTTTCTTATTTAGTCAAAGTAAGACACTAAACAACAATCTTGGTAGTCATTTTTATTATAAATGATTCGTGATCGACCGATTTTAAAGTCGACGGTTTGACTAGCTACTAGCTGCTAAAACAAAGACTGAAGTCGGCCAGCTGGTAAGTTCTTTTCCAGCTTCTTTATAACTTGACTAAACCGATTAATAAATGTTTGAGATTTTGAATGCAACACTGCTGTGTTATTGTCTTCAAGTAACTGAAGTAACTAGTAGCTGTAATTATGACTTGATTTCACAGAGCACATCAGCCTGTGTTTTGGAAGCTGGTAGTTGGAACAAGCTGAAGAGAATAAAATTATGTTTGACATGTGCGACAGCTAGCAAGCTGACCCTTGAGAATTGTATCTTTCATACTCTGGCTATTGTGTCACACATCTCAATCATAGACGCAAGGACATACTTTAGTCTTACAATCTTGCTGGTACCTTGCTATTCAAGATTCAAGATCTTTGCAAGATTTTTTGCCTTCATTGTGTGTTTGTGAATGCATAATCTGCTTATATGACCATGTGTGCATGCTTGTGTGTGTGTCTTTGAACGTGATCTGTGTGTAAATGCTAGTTTTGCCTGTGCATGCATGTTTACCTAACACTAAGACTCCAGTCTCTCCCACAGTTCTTGCAGACGGCACCATCTACCTCCGATGTGCGCAGCTGGTGCAGTCCGGCAGGTTTGTCCTGCCCCGTGTCTGCCTACTGCTGTTATCTGTCTCTGTCTGTGTCAGTGGTGTGTCTGCTAAAAGCCTCTTTTGTGTTCTCTTGGGCTGCAGCAACAAAGAGGCGGGTGTGCCCACTGCCTCTGACCTTCAACACTCAGGGATCGAGAAATGAACGAGACCTCACTGCACTGTATGGTCACAGCCTTTCCTTGTTCTCTCAGCTGCTCTCTCTCTCTTTCTGTTCCTCTCTCCTTTTCTGCTTTCTCTCTGTCTCTCACTCGGTCTCACCGCACATACCCCTTGTCCTTTCTCTGCTGTGGCATGTGGAGTCGAGCCAGCGGCTGGGTGAAGTACAGTGGACTTGTGTAGTTGTGTATGGAGAGTCTGTTCCTGATAAGGTGCAAACACACCCTGTGTAACGACACTATTGTTTTCCCATTAGAATTGTATGAGTGGGTAAATATCAGCATGCTTTATAGGTACACATTGTTATCTCAGATAGTTCCCAGCCAAACACAGTCTATCTTGCATTTTGGAAATGTGAATTACTACATGAAGGCTTGTAGTTAGCTTTTGGAGAACTGCAGGGAATGTAGCACTAAACTATAAATGGAGCGCTGATGATAATACTTCCAAAATGTTAGACTTCTAACTGTGAAAGAACAGAGAAATTCTCTTTTAGCATTGGTTAGGAATTAGCTAGGAAAATTCTTATCAGGATTATATTGGTGAGATCTGACGCTAGCTGCTAATTTTCCACTTGAGAGGATTTCTGATCTTGACATGACTCACTGTCAATCAATCAGTTGGTTCTTGAAGCGTCTCTCAAATAAAATCATTATATATCTATGCACATACATACATACTTGGTTTCTCTATTCATTAAAAGCACTAATGGCATTTTTCACATTTCACAGCCACTACGCTTGAGGAGGCACATCGGGCTACCTACCTTTCATACCTATGTTCAATATTCAGGTAGTGAAGAGTTCACAACTTACATAATTGACCAATAACAGCCATGAATACTGGGATTTTAAACATCTGGATGGAGACATATCATTCACACATGCACATATAAACACAGAAAGGTCTTTAAAACCAGTGTGACTGTGATGTTTTTTTTGTATTAGCACATGACAATATTGTCACACTCTCCAGTCCTGGATATAGAACAGTGATATAGTCTATGTTCAGACAGCAGGGCAAATCTAATTTCTTAAATCTGATTTTTAGTCTGAGCGTCCGCATTACAAATTACAAGCGACCAAATCTGATTTGTCAGTTCAGACTGTAGGCTATTGTTTGTCATAGTAACAGCGTAGGCGTACATACAATGAAAAGCCTGGTCCAGGCGAAAGTTGGAAAGTTAGATGATTCAGAGTAGAACACAGATTCTTTAACACTCTAATGAATATTTTTTTATGTTTAAATACATAGTTTAGATCAGTGGTACTCAAAGTGACACCATGAACCAAAACCAGTGAGTATGTGTTTTTGTGTTATTATTATTTTGTTACAGAGGTGGAAATCAAAACCCACAATTATCAAAGCAGTTATAATTATGATCGAGGTCTCATAGTTATTATTCTGTTTGACTGATCACTTGAGTCGAATGGGTTTAATCCAAACCTCAATAACTCAAAAGCAAGCCTATAAATAATAGCAAACTGGCCATAAAATGTTCTGTTGTTGGGAATTTCAGAAATAAAAAAAGAAGTGCCAAATTATTATTATTATTATTATTATTATTATTATTATTATTGTTGTTATTATTATTGTTGTTGTTGTTGTTGTTGTTGTTATTATTATTATTATTATTATTATTATACACATTTGAATAATGAGCCTGATATCTGAATGCTTCATTTTATTTTTACTTTACAGTTAAATGGGTCTCTGACTGCAAAAAGAACCCCTGACCTACATATAATAAAATTTCAAAGAGCATTCAAATAATAAAATTAGCTCTAACAGCACTGTTGTGGATTATGTTTTACATAATGACAACGTTCAGCACAAACACCACTTAAAAAAAAAAAAAAAAGGGTCACACATGCTATTATTACTGCTGCCTTCACTGTGGGAACTGAGAGTTTTTTCCCCCAGTGATTGTGTACATATACAATCGAATGCTGACTTTGTTCTTGTTGCAAAAGCGTGGAGCATCGAATCGAATGGCAAAAACACATGCAATCTGATTTTAATCTGATTTCAAGCCTCAATCTGTTTTGCAAAAGTCAGATTTCATAATTCAGATTTTTTCCCCCTGTTCTGACTGCAGAAATGATTTCCTGCACAAATCAAATATTCAGCTTGGAACTGCTTTGCAGAACAAACCCAAAGAAAATTATTGGGCTAAAAATGAGCTCTCACGAAGCTGGTTTGAAATGCATTAGATAATATTTTTTAGAAATCAATAAAGAGCAACAACAACCATAGCTATACCCAGTTCTCTGTGAAGTGGAAGTGAGTGACCCATGATTTGTCTATGAAGAGCTCAGGCTATATCTTATAACCTCGTATAATCTCTAGTCTTCATCATCTCAGAGACGCTGCTTATTGTCTCGACTATTGTCAAAGCAAAATTGGAACAAACAGCCTGATCTATATAAGATCTATGTAAGGATATTAGAGAATACATTAAATAGTACTCTGTCTGTGTGTGTGTGTGTGTGTGTGTGTGTGTGTGTGTGTGTGTGTGTGTGTGTGTGTGCATACCTGTTTATAAATGTTTGCCTATGAGTATGAATTTTACATGTATCTGAATGCCACCTGTGTGTGTTCTGTTTGCGTATATGCGTGAGCTTGTTCAATATTTGATATTCCCAGATTAGTCTTGCTGTCTTGCTGTTCTCTCGAGCTCTCGCAGGGGAGAGCTCAGTCTGCCTCTGCAGCTAATTCAGGCCCTGTAGGTGCTCTTGAGATCCTCGGATTTTTTAGATGCTAGCCACAGGCCACGGACACAGGTGAGCTGGAGGCCCTTTAAATCAAATTTATGTAGAGCTCTTGTCTTTCAGGAAGCCTGCGGAGTGAACGACCGCTGCAGTCAGACTCTCATGTTTCTGCTAAACAGGCAGCTTATTTCTCCCCAGCGCAGCACATGGGAATCGTGCATGCAAGACAAGTAGCTTACAGCTGACAGTGTTGATTTCTTCCCCTGAAAAATCCCTCCTTTTCCCACTGTCGGATTAGCGTCTTTATTGCTCTTAGGCTAGCACTGAAAATCAGTGCATCTCACAGACACATTCGAGATGCTCATTTCAGATTTGTGCGTAACCACGAAACACGCCAGTGTGGAGCGAATTGTGTGTATAACAAGAGTCTGATTGCTTTGTTAAAATCCTCCACAAGATACATTTGACAATTGGCTGTCAGTTTGTGTAGGGAAGAATAGGCAAGGGTGAGTATGAAGTATGAAGCCCAGGAAGTGTTTTGTGTTGATCTTAAGCCTGTTAAGCAAAAGAAACTAGACGATTCCAGTTTTGAAACAGCTGAGTGCACCTGGCTCCCCTCCCCATCTCTTGTTCCGTTGTTTTTCAGTTTCATGTGTCTCCCGAGACCTCTCGTGTCTCCTTTGACTCGCTGTTTCTTTCACTTATTCCATAGTGTGACTTTCAACCAACCACAGTGACACTATTGTTTTTGAGAAAGATTTCACTACATTAGTTACAGAGCCTTCAACAGCAAGTGACAAAGTCTATAGGGAAAAGTAACTGTTTGATGAAGAGAGATTGTGTGATAGAATATCAGTATCAATAGATACACAGGTAAAGTTCCTTGTTTTGGAGGTGTTTGTGTCAGAATCAGGGCAAATACATATTTGTAGTGACATTCAGCGTGGGTTGGAGTACCGTTCCCTGTTTCACTTCCCTACATTCTTGTCAACTTTACACCCTGCTCGTTTGTTTCTTCAGTCAACCATCAGCACATATTTGGCATACCAGCTTCTGTGTCAGGAGTACACAAGATTTCTGTAAGGTGCCGAATGGAATGAGGAAGAATTGAACAAGGCCCTTTGTGGTCTTGGTTGTATTGATCTCCTGCGTCTATTGATCTGCGGAAGGAAATTGATCCATCATATTGTATGCTTTCCGTGAGACTTTGTGCCTTGTGCAGGCAGAAACTGACTGTTTAATGGGGGTAGTAAATGTCAGAAGGACTTCGGAGACCTGAATCCTTTATAGCTGTTGAATTCTCAAATCTGTTTGGCCAGAAGGTGTTAATTAATTTTCTATAGCAGCAGTTCTGGCAGTATTTTCAGCTGCAAGGCAAATCATAGGTTTAGAACAATGCACTTGTTCTAATGCATTAATGTTTCTGTAGTAACAGCTCATTCACAGGGACTAGTAGGATGGATGCACCACATAACCTAAGACTAAGATCTGATGGCTTAATGAGTTATTTATTAAAGAAAAATATATAATCATTGATACAATGACAGTTATCAGGTCTCAGGTATCAACGCTTTGTAAATGTCAGTATGATTTCTGACACTGGAAACTTATCAGGACGGAAGAATTTGCACTTTCTGGTTTCTCAGTAACATGACAAGCTGCAGGGTTTTTTTTTTACTGACTTGGAGTGATAGGAGCACACCCTGACATGTTTTATTCCTTACATAGTCAGTGCCGGGTTTGAGGTCATTTATTTTTGGGGATGGAGAAGGAAAGGTCAGTTGAATTATATATTCAATGGGGCTGGTGAACAGGAGAGTGAGTCATGCATCTAGAAAACCTTCAGGGAGTTTGATTCATCCATCTATCCATCTATCCATCTATGCATCTATCATCGAGCTGAGAGTTTTCCTCCTTTCTGCCCTTCCCTGTCATTTTTATACTTTCTCTCGCTCTCTCTCGAAAATGTCTTTTTTCTTGGTTCATTTTCATTCATGTATTTAAACCTGGGGATGATCTTAAGTCAAAATATTAGAAAATAAGCCATTAATGGAAACATTACAGTACCTCTTCCGTAACTGATTACAGCTATCATCCAATAATACTGTGGCCAAATGCACTGATTATGAGAATCATGAACTAGATTTAGTCAGACTACTCTATGTGTCCATCTACTTATGTTGCTCCTGCTGGGATAATGTAACCCAACGGTGAGTCAGAACATTTATTGCCATCTGGATGCACCAGTTCAATTCCACAATATCCATGGAGATGGAAGATGAGGTTCAGCTAGGTGACACCGCTCCAACTGGCTTCAGCGTGAACATAGCAGTCATGCTGGAAACATCCTGACAGCTTCAACTGTACCATCTGTCTTGCCCATTCAGTTTTTATTTTAGAATTCAGTTTGTATAAAATGCGACTTTATTTAGCTGTGAGTGTGCTGGAGGTCTTTATGGTGGCCAATTTATAAGAAAAAATAAGGGTTTTTTTTCTGGGAAAAATGAACTAATAAGATGCTCTGGGGTTGAAGCGCAGGTGTTAGACTGGGAAAGGGGAGGGAAAAACACTTCGCTCTTTTATGGACTCTTCTCAAGGACACGCTGATAAGGGCCATAACGGAATGGGGAATAACTTGAGGAATAGCTGAACAGCTGTGTGTGTGTGTGTGTGTGTGTGTGTGTGTGTGTGTGTGTGCGTTTATATAGATAGACAGCTTGCCTTACTGTAGACCCCATTTTGATATATGCACTTGGACTGTGCCACTACTTGACACAAACAGCTTGGTCTATAACACGTGTCAGCCTAATGGTTTTAATGTGCTTAAATTAGAGGCAGGTTGCTTGTCATGTCATACTCAGACGACACACACACACACACACAGAGGCAGCGCGTGGTAAAAAAGACAGGCCTATTAACACTTACTGTGTTAATAACAACCACTGCACATGTCACTGGCTGCATTTAATGGGTGTGTCCGTGTGCATGGGTGCTGCATTTAAGACTAAATAGAGGCACTTGTGCAAGGAGCAAAAGGAGGTAAGCTATAATTAATCTAAAACCCGTTTGAGTTGTGTGATGGATATGATTGTGTGTACATTTACATAGCCACGAGTGTGTGGGTGTGTGGATGTGCGCACATGGCTGATGTGCAGGGTTGGCATTAACCTGTGCCTCAGCCTCATTAGGGCCGTGTCTCTGTTGCCATGGTGGTCTATTAGAGAGCTGAGATTAAAATATGATTTGCATGTGAAAGCAAGTGTGTGCGTGTGTGTGCGNGTGCGTGTGGTTATAGGGGGAGGGTAGTCTGTACAACAGAATGGTAAAGTGGCACCAGTAGCATACCCCTGTCCTCATTGCTAAAATAAGTCTCACTCAACACGGAAAGACTGAGGCGTTCAATTTTAGATACATTGGCATGTACGAAAAAAAATGCTGTTTCATTTATTATACTGTAGCAAGTGTTTACTTGTTTGTTTTGTGCTTAGTGACTATATTTGAGTTTCGTTTGCAGGACTGCACCTGTGGTTTCATCTCTCTCTCTCTCTCTCTCTCTCTCTCTCTCTCTCTCTCCCTCGATGAAAAATGAAAAGCACTTCTCTGCGGTGGACAGCTGGCTCTGCATATGCAACCACTGGCAGCTGCTTCTTTTTTTTTCACTTGTTCCCAGGTCACACATGTGTATATCTATGTGTCTGTGCATGCCCCATGCATATATTTAGGGGTGCTGAATTAATTATATTGAAAAATATAAACGTCTGTAAACATTTGTGGTTTTACTGTTTTGCGAACAAAAGCATTCTAAGTAAATCTATGATCAGTGAAGCACTTACATGATGTGTTACCGCTGCTTAATTACAGTTATTAGTAACTTAAATGGCCTGTGGGTGGATCCAGATTTTCATTCCTCACTCTGGTAACTAAGGCATGCACCTTTTCCAACTAGTTTCACTGCAGTTACAGTATGAGTCATTGTACTTAATGAACGATGTGCTTTATACCACAGTGCTGCTGAATTCTCGAATCTGATTGATCAGAAATTGACAGTAGTGCAGACTGCGAGGAAAATCGCAGGTTTTTATTAATGTGCTAATTCTCATGTGTTAGCATTTCTAGTAACAGTTTGCATGTGCATGCAAGTTTCTGTGAGGAGATGATTATTTAGCTTTTTGGGAAGGAGTCTCCACTGTCAGAGGCAAAGTGATTCCTTTACTTTTTGTTGAACAAGCTGCATTTAAAAAAAAAAGAAAAAAGAAATGTAATTATAAATGGGTAAACCATACAGTGTCTTTCTATAATAAATTACAAATTTGTCGTGTTGGCCAATTGCTGTGGTAATAAGAGGAATAAAACATTTCGGGACATGCAGCGTGACAGCACCTTACCTAACATCACACCTTGTCATAGTTTATTCCTCTAGGACTCTGAGGTTTAATACTGATTTTGCCCTAATGTGCTTTGCTGGACATTATATTATAGGTTGTTAATTTAAAAAGAAACCCACAAATATTTTGACTTAATTATAAATTTGTATTTTGATTTTTTTATATTCAGTATAT
>CM074957.1:10577759-10584314 GCA_037577455.1 Pangasius macronema
ATTCCATTAAATTTTGATTAACTGACATAATGCGGACACAATATGATCCGAAATTTGCATGGAAATATGATCTGAAATTTGCAAAAATCATTAAACCAAGCCACTTGGATCATACAGGGGAAAGATCCTAATGCAGACGATGGGCGTTATTTCACACCCTGGGAAACACAGTATTGTAGAATCGTAGGGGCAGCTGATTAAGAGGATTGTGCATGGTGACCTGGGTCAGGCTGTCATGGCAAGCTCTTTCCCAGACACACCGACCCCTTTCCTTGTCACTGATGTATGGCCTCTGCTGTATGTGACAGCTCTGTAAATCCTGACCAAAGGGGGAGAGGTTAATCATATATTTGGGTGAGAACTTTCTACTAGTTTCTTTCTCTGGACAAAATGTCCTTTGATTTGGTGTGTTTTATTTGGTTGGTTATTAACTAATTAACATGGAAAAGTTACAAAAGCTTCTGAGTGTCTTTAAGGTTAACAAGAAGCATAATATACACAAATTGTTATGACACTAGTGAGAGGTTTAACTCAATGAGAATGAAACACGATGAACGAGTCCTTTTTTTATACCCAGGCTGATCCACAATAATGTTGCTTTTGTCAAGTGTAACTTTAATTACTTTAAATCAGTAAAAATAATCTGTTCTTTATAATTACTTATTCACCATATTTAAAGAAGAAACAGGTCTTTATTTTTTACTGGTGCTAATCACATGGAAGCCTTAATAAAGAGTAATTTTCTCATTTGCCCTCATCACTGAAAAGAGGGAATTCCTAAAGAAATTTTTTAACCATACATACAAATCTATTTTTGTTATCTCTGATATTTGGCCACATAATTCACACTAATTCTACTTAATGGTTCATTAAATTGGCTGTTTTTCTTTTTAGGTCCTCCAGTGGGTAGGTCTTTTGTAATCGGTTTCTGTAGAATCTCTGTAACATGTCAGCTCTGATGCTTTGGCCTTTTCTCTGAGCCTTTGAAAGAGCAAGCTGTGTAGTGGGGCACAGCAGAGGTAGTGAGAGCCTCTGCGCTGGATGGGAGTGCGAGCCAGAAAAGGAGAGCTGAGAACAATAGGCATGTTGCAGTATTTTGCATCACACCTGAGTCATGCAGTCGATCAATTTCAATGTGCTTTGGCTGTCGTCGTTTGATCTGCAGGGAGAATTTGAAAAAAAAAAAAACATGGAGTAAAAGCAGGCAGGACGTATCATGTTTCTTAATTTGAGGTTTTCGCACTGGGAGACTCTTTTAGCCTTAAACTGCACAGTGTGCCATTTTAAAATGGAAGATGACAGTTGAGTGGAAAGAGCGGGTTATGGGTTTCTCTCTTATCTGGATGTGAGAGCGGGATGGATTTGTACTGTATGTGCATGTGTGTGTGTGTGTGTGTGTGTATGTGTGTGTGGGTGTGATGGTTAGCATGACTCACCACTTTGTGCAAAAAGGAAATCCCTTCAAAATTCATTAATTATGTTTCATTATCAGCTTTATCAGTTGACCCAGAGGAGTGGAAATCCAGCTACCGGAACTGGATGTCAAGGGGCTGCTGACAGAAGGGATTCATCTTGGGAAAGACAGACACTCTGAGATACACACACAGAGCCAAGCAAAACACCTCCACCCATAGTGTGCAGAGATTCGTTCTGGGACAGACCTCTGCTCAGTGCATCAGTCACACTGATTTATGTGAGACCGTCGTTCTAGACCCCACTAGGGCTTGGCAAAAGGCTTTAGATCCAGGAAATTCAGTCATGTAGGAATACAATAAGAGAATTGTCAAATGAATAAACTTTTCTCATGTTTTAATATGTTGGTAAAAAACAAGATCCACATTCCTAGGGTTTTCTGCTACAGTGTACAGTCTAAGTAATGCCTTATTGATTTACAATTAAGTTCAATGGGAGGAAAAAATCCATAACCTTCCTTTTATATAAGCATCAGGCACTGGCTTGTGCAATACATTCAGATAGAATTAAGCTCTAGGAAATTAGATGTAGATAGATTACCTAATGTGTGTGTTTTTTTTTTTTTTTTTACATTTTGCAAAAATAACTCTACATCCAGCTCAGGTCCCACTTTTCTAATCATATGTATTTTTCTATTTTTCATTTTCTATATTCTCGTTCATATAGTTGTCTAATTTAAACTGTCTACTCTGATACATCACCTATGAGGGAGTTCTCAGACCAAATCATTAAACCTGACACATAATTAATTTTTCCATAGCCTATTTTCATACTTGCTGTCAAATTACCAAATAAGGTATGCAGTAACCTAATGTGGCCTACATGTGTCACAACATCCTTGAACATTTGCGAAAAGAGATAGGACTTATTATCAGCTAACTCTGTATAAAAGGTAGGTACAGAGTGCAATGCATGTAGTACGTATAAGCTATTGTAACCTAGCCCTTGTATGGATTATGTGCATCAGTTAGAAACCTAGAAAGGATGGAAAGAAAAGACTGCCTTTGTATCTCTAAATACGGTAGCTTGTGGTTTTTAAGTGATGGAAAAAATGTTAGGCATTCCATTCCTACTCTCATTTCCAGATTTAATGCCAATTCCCAATCATCATTGTTCTTTCATCTAAAATAAGACAACCCTTCTCATCTTTGAAATTTCTGCTTGAAACACACTGCGCTTCCAATCACATGTCACCCAGAAGCAGTGGAGTGGATTTCCATATAGATAGACCAACGCATTAAAGTTGTCTGCCTGCATCCAGCATCCCTCCTGTTAGGCACTGATTGAGGGAGTGAGAGATGCTCCTTTCATCTGTATCATCGCTCTCACCCATCCAACCTCTCTAGCCGACACATCCACAGCCTGCTTTATTGCTCGTGAACTATGAGTAACCTCCTTCAGTTGAACAGGCCAAACTGTTCTGCCAGCATGGAATTTGGTTACAGCTCAAGAACATGCAGCTCAAGGTTGCAGTGTAAAATAGCTTTGTTGGCAGGCAGAGCTGGTAGTTTGTTGTCACGAGAAGGAGGGTGGCCTTGCGCGCTGCTGATGGGCAAGTGTGAATTAAAATGCAATTAAAACAGGCAAATAAGCTCTCCCTAGAGATGCTATTGAGGAGGGGAAAGACAAGAGTGTGTAGTGCTTCAAGGGAAGGGCTTGTGCCACTCTTGATTTGCATGACATTGGAGTCAGCAGTTGAAGAGCAGGAGGAAAAACAGAGGATGCAGAAGAGATGCCTTCAATGTAGATTTTACAGAATTCGTAGCCTTACCGTGGTGGGTGGCTTTTTTTTAATTCTCAGATCAAATGCCTTGGTGCCCCAAGACAAGCATGTCACTATTGTTCAGTCCAATCTGCTCTTTTTTCAAGGGCTGGAGCATTATGGTACTGTTATTTCAGAGGGAAGACATGCAGCACAGTGTACAGAGACAATAAAACAGACGGCAGAATGCCCGAGCCAGTGCTCGATATGGTATTGACAGATTCACCAGTACAATCCTGCAGGATCCCACTGCACCAAGGGGAGCTGCACTGTCTGTGGCAGCCCCCCTCCCCCTTGCTCAACCCTATCCCCAACCCCCCTCCCTTGCTCTGGGGAAGGCTCGTTGGGTGAAGGGGGGTAGAAGGAGCATCATGCCGTGGTACTGGAGGGTGCTCTCCTCCACACAGACACACACACTCACTAGCTTGATAATGACATTGGCAGTGAGAGACGGTGGTTTAATTGTGACCAAATACTATAGTTGATTGTAGTAAAGCTACATGAATTATGCCAACAAATACATCATTAACTATGGCCAATACTGAAAGACCTGAACTGGGGTGGATCTATACAGTTTATTGACTTTTTAAGCAAGGGTGTTACAAAGTGTTGCAAAATATAAATCTGGGGAAATGATCTTGAAAATTTGATAATAAAACTGTTGTTTATTACATTCTTTCTTTCATACTTTCAGTTATGTGAATAATGTTCTCCATGGAAAAAATACCACTATCCAAGTTTACTGAGGCCAGAGAACAAAGCTAAAAGAGTAACACTTGACTAAAATATAGCATTTTTCACATTGTGTGCAGCTTTAATATCTGCCTGTTAGGTGACTGGGACGTAATGACCTCCCACTAAGCTGAGTTAGAATCGCTGCAGGCCCCTCTTAACATTTTCTCCTAATACCCCTCCAGCGCTGAACCAATCCTCTTCTTTATCCCTTTATGGTAGGATAAATGTGATGCTTGGCTGGGCAATGGAGGCTTCTCTCTCTCTCTGTCTCTCTCTCTCTCTCTCTCTCTCTCTCTCTCTCATTCTTTCTTTGGCACTGTGGTGCCAGGCACTCAATAAGCAGACCCGTTTGTGTGAAAGAGCCTGCAAGAGTCCATACTTGGAGACACTGTGCAAAGGTTACAGTTTAAGATCTCCTTGTGAGCTCTGATGACTGCAGTCCAGTAAGGATATTTTTGCAGTATAAAGTATTACAGTTCAGGATAGGGTTAAAGTAAGAGGTGGACAAATGGCAGCACAAAACCTTATTTATAACAGGAACAAATTATAATGGTCAAGTCAGAGTTTTCTGGCTTGCCTTATGAACAACTGGCATGGTGCTGTTGGAGGTATTCCAATGGACGTACTTGGACCGTTAAATCAGTTTGAAAATTAAGTCATAGACCATTTTATTGAATGAACATATCACTTGTTCAGTTTTTTTTTTAAAACTAACTGTTTATTGCTTACAGTGAAATCCTTCTTACCATGAAAATGCCGTTATCTAGAAAATCGCATATATATATATTGGTTTTGCTTCCCAAGGTTTTGCCCTATCATTGAGTAACATGCTTAATAGTGTTTTGCAGACCACTGTGCAATTCTCCCCCTATATCCCTGCAGAATTGGATTAAATTGGGTTATACAGAGAATGACAGCTGATAATTAAGACACTTAATAGGATCACAAGATATTTTAATAGTCAAACTAATTTATAAGAGCTGAGATATAAGCAGGGGGGGGGGAATGATGTCCATGTTGCTAGTACTTATTTTAGAAGCTCCCACTACCCACTGAGTGTGAAATGGCCAAGATCATGCAGGAAGACTCCTCACACTGTGATGCTCTAAGGACAGTATTTCCCCTACAACGCCTTAAACCTTGAGCCAAGACATCAAGGTCAAAACAAAGAGAAGGTTTTGTTTGGCTGTCGGTTATTTTCCATTAAGTTGCTGCCTGCGTGTGTGTCTATGTGTATGTGTGTGTGTGTGTGTCTATGTGTGTGTGTGTGTGTGTTCCTGGTCCTCTTGCAGCGAAGATAATGTGTAGTTGGGTACATGGGGCTTCCTGGAAGCATTTTTGTCCCCCTGTTAGCGGACCACATGATTTTTAACATGCGATACGCCTAAAGAAGTGAATGTACTACATTAGAAGTGTACACTCGGGTTTAGTGTGCACTTGGTTTTTCTCGTTCGCCTCAGCGGCAGCAGGGCGTATTCACTTCTCATCCCAGTGTGAGAAGGCAAGAAAATATGAGCCAGCGAGTCATTTTCTCTTATTGGAAACCATTTTCCACACCAGGGAATGGTTTTATCGTGATTAATTGATCATATATTGTGCTTTTGGTTGAGAAACTTGTGCTTTTAATCACAACTAATGGCGATATTTTGGCAGTTCTTGTTCATGACCATATAAGGTCGGGTAGCGCTATGGCGTTGCTGCTTCGCTATAGGCTGACTGTTGCCACCTCGCGCAACACTTTAACCCTTTACTTGCTAAATTTTATTCGTTGGCTGTCGTCGCAATATAAAATTAACTGCCTCAAAACGTCTTTTTTGCTACGTATTAATGAGCACACCACCCTGTAATGTGTAATACACTGTGTGGTATGTGTTTCAGTGTTAGTTTATTAAAGCATAGCGGAGCCTGGACGCGTGTTTCTTTGCGCACTTCCCGGAGGTTTCTGTCTCTGAGGCGAGTTAGTGGATGAACCGCACATGCAGTGCACATTTCTCAGCTCTGCTGCCTTAATTCATGCTCAAGCCTATTTAGCTGCTCATGAATGGTCTGATTGCGTTAAAATCGAGTTTGAAAGACTATATATATATATATATATATATATATATATCAAATAGACCCACATTATATCCAAAGAATAAATACACTGACCTACATTTCTAGTGAGTTGCTTGTATTAATACATGGTTATTTAATAAGGGTTTGTTCTGAATTAATAGAAGTAATAGAGTTCAGAACTAATATAAAAACTCATTTACAGAACAGGCTACATTCTCAGAAACAAAGGTCCCAAACTGTACTTGTGCTTGTGGCTGGGGTGGTACTATCAAGGGCACATCTTTTGTACCTTTAGTAGCCTGTATATCTGTTACGGTTATATATCTGTTATCTGTTACTGTTATATATCTGTTACTGTAATATTTCTCTTATCTATTACTGTTATATATCTTTCATTTATATTCTCTATCTTTTTTTTTTTTGTATATATCTCGGTCTATCCAGAGCCTATCCTGTTAAAACACACACACACACACACACACACACACACACACACACACACACACACTTTCACCAAGGGGTAATTTAGC
>CM074957.1:10584414-10596249 GCA_037577455.1 Pangasius macronema
TCTCTCTCTCTCTCTCTCTCTCTCTATATATATATATATATATATATATATATATATATATATATATATACATATATATTACCATGGAACAGTCGAAAAAAGCATTTCACTACAAGTTGTACTGTGTATGATTGTGTATGTGACAAATAAAATTTGAATTTGAATTTTGGTCCTGATAGATGGTGCTGTGGCCTGCCTTATTGTACTGAGTACACAGCTGTATTGATATCAAACACAGAGGATTGTGATCTCAGATACAAACAAGACTGCTGCAGTTTTACCTTTTGCCATAGCACCACGAATCACACCTCCAGTGAGCTGAAACACAATGAAAAGCACAACCAAGAACAGATCAATGCCACTAGATGCCAGGTAGATGACTGGTGGTCTGAACTGTTGGGAACTTTTGGGTGAACATGGAAATCTGAATGCCCTTATGCCTGTTTAATCATTCTGGAAAGTGACAAAACTTTGATTAAATGAATGAAGGTTCAAGACTACAATTATTTACACATTATATGAAGCTAAGAGTAAAACATTATCATTAACTGCAGCTGATCCCAGAGATATTAGCAGTTGAATGTAATAAAGTCTACTAATAAAGTATCAGGTTAAATTACAGGAAACAACAAGAATTCTTGTTTGTATTTTATTTATGTGAATCTGAAGAATGAGTTCATTTCTGTCATTTTGAATCATAAATGCTCAAATACAACTCGTATATAAGCTTTGACATTTCAGGAAAGTCTAATGATGTGGTGCAATTATTAAAGCCGGAGCTTTAAGTTTACCCAGAGGCGGATTCTTTTTTTTCTTTTTCAGAAAATCTAAAGCGAGTTGAAGATTTCTAGAGTTCAACACTATTTTCATAGTATTTGAATAGTCAAACCTTGTGCTTGAAACTGAAGTCTTACCTCTACAACTCACCCCATGACATTTGTGGATTGAAGATAACTTGTTTGAGAGCCAAAAATTCTAATATTTGCATCATTGACCTCCAGACATAGTTTTTATCTATATGTCTAATAGACTGTTCAAACATGTATCAATAGTGTAACTACAAATGAAACTAATTTCATTGGTTTCTCACTTCATCTATGCTACTGTCTTGTCCACCTGGTTCTTAGTAAATCCTCAACTCTTACCTCTGACACTGAGTTCCTAAAGTCTGAGTAGTCTCAGGAAAATCGAGTCTCACAATCCAGTCTGGGTCTCGGCTAATCATTAGTTCGGATCGCAGACCTGAAAGGCAGTTCTTAAATAAATGCACATCTTGGAAGCATTAGGTTTTCAGTTTCAGCTTTCATATGGTGCTTCATTTATTCCAAACAGAATAATAATTTCCAGTGGAGCATCTCCAAGTCATTTCAGCAATTTATTTTGATTAAAATGTTAAGCAGCATAATACCATAGTCTGCCCCATTACTGGTTATGCATAATGTAGATGTATAATGTTTAGAATTATGTTTAATGTTAATTTAGAATAATGACTTGAAAACATAAGTCATACTTTACAGTATGTCCGAACAGCTGAGTCACTGGCAGTCTTCAAACNTGTCTATTACCTCCCCAACCGAGTTTTGGACTGATGGTATTCCTAGTTTGTGACCTAGTCAGCCAATATCAGAATGTATTTTTTGATAGATTTCAAAGCACTTTTGTAAGTCACTCTGGATAAGGGCGTCTGCCAAATGCCATGAATGTAAATATAAGTGCAAATGTAGTAAATGATACCAGAGATATGTTTGTCAAGCTTTCTGAAGGAGTTCTACTTGGAACCCTTCCTGATATGAAAAACACTGTTGTATGGTCTAATCTTTTAAGTTTAAAAGGTTTTATTTAGATGTTTGTATTTTAACTTGAAAGTAATAGATGAAGTATAACCTGATGGCAAGAATAGCTTATAATATATAATGATAATAATGTTTTGTTTTTAAGTATCTTGAATTCTGAGTATTATTTTCTAAATTATACCTTTAAGAAAAAGACAGAGATGAGAGGAAGAGGCAGATGAGTGGAAAATTTTATTACATACAGAAAACACAATAAAAACTGATTCATTGCATAGTGTATATCCATGAACTTATAAAGATCATATACAACACATTAAATTCAAGAAACTGCAGGCATGATTATGAAGATGACAATTACATTGATGGCACGAACGAGAGCAATTACAGAATATATTATGTACATAAGGTCTCATAAGGTCTAAGGAAACCTGCTTGATCCTTTAGGTGCTGCTTTTTAAATAAATATATATATAAGTAGTTTGTATTTCAAATTTACATTTTTAATCAAAATTCAATTAAGTGGAATTTCAATTTAAAGTTAGTTAAAAGTCATAAATGTGAAAATGAAAATTTGATGTTCTCTAACATGATAACTAACATTTTATTAACATTTTGTCACCAATATTTTGAACAGGTAATGTACTTTGATACAGGAAAATATTAATTCTAAATATAAAAGACTCAGAGATCAGGCTTTTTATGTAAATTATCCATTTATTATTTTAAGAAATATATTGTTTTTCTTTTTAAAAAAAATAGCTTAAGCTTTACAACTTGGATCATTTAGCCAATGTCTGCGACTGGTCCAAGACTCTTGAATGATTTAAAGAAAGTGCCACTGGACAAGGTCACGCAGGCCAAAAGTGACCACAAGATTCAAGAACTAGTTCATTCAAGTTCAAGATTCTTACAAACTGAACAATTAAGAAGGAGAAATAAATCTTCTGATTTAGTCTAAATATCTGGATCACTGTACCAATCATTGGTGAACAAATTTGATATTCCTACTTAAAAACAGAGTGATCGCCCGGGCCTGCTTTGCTGGTGACAGAGTTTACCGTTTTTATAAAGAAATGAAATTTCAGAGTAATGTAGTTCCATCAGAATTATACAGTTGGCTATTCTTCTGCAAGATAATGAACTGAACATATTTCAAAACTGGCATACAAGAAAAAAGAAAGAAAAGGCTTCATAGACCATGAAACTGAACACAACAATCAACAGAATCACACTGTTGTAGTAGATGTGTAGTGTGCATTGCTGCTGAAGCTGTGCAAATGAATTATATGCTTTGTGTGAAGTTGTTCAGGAAAAATGTCACTATTTGGAAGAAATTTGAAGATCATGTTAAATTCTGCTTTGATACTCATTAAGTTTTGTTCAGTTTTTTTCCTCATGTGTGCTGTCCCAAGAAAATGTTGAAAACATTTTAGATTCCACAAATACTCAACTATTGACTATATTACGTACTATTGAGTACTATTATGCAGTAGTAAAATTTAAAGGAATGATTATTAATTTAAAAATGACAAATTGGCAGTACTATTGACATATTTTACATTGACTTTTTGTCTATGACTCTTTTCCAGCTTTGCCAATTCACTTCAGTATCACTCTAATCTTTTCGTCACCCAGCATCAACCTGGAAAAACCAAAGTAACATGCGATATAAACAAAGCAACAAATATAGAATATGATATTTCTAATCTGTAAAGTTATGTTCTTTGCTATTTAATATAGACGTTCCTGTTAATAGCTGCATAGTTACCTAATGAGAGTAGCAGTGAGCAGTGCACCAGCCATGGGCCCGACCCAGTAGATCCAGTGATATGTCCAGTAATCTGCCACTGCTGCTGGTCCGAAAGCACGCGCTGGGTTCATGCATGCTCCAGAGACTGCTCCTCTAAGTTACAGAAATGTGCACACTCAGTACATCACGTTAGATCTTATTAGGTCATAGTACAGGCTATCAGCAAATGTTGTCACATCTTCATAGTTACATCCATCTTCATGTTTTTACGTTAACTACAGGGGGTCTGATTTCTTTTCCCTATCTCCTGCACCATTTCAGGTTGTTCAATCATGACATATTTTAGACAGCTGAAAAGAATCATATTAGATAGCTCACAGTGCTCTTTAAAAGACATTCCAGAGAGGCAAAAAAATTCAACTAATTATACAGATTTGTTCTGTATAATTTGTATTGTTCTGTATAATTCAGATTTGTTCTGTATACGATGATCTTCTCATTGGCCACCTTAGAGAAGAGCAGGTACAACACTGAGGTGAGCAATATTTGGAGCTATAATGGAGACATTATAATTAAATTCAGCTTGTTTTGGCCAAAAGCAAGAAAAAAAATGAAATGGAGGTGAATACCAATAAATCAGACAGTGTGAGCTGGCACTATGGCTGTGGGTAATTTGGTTACTGTCCTCTTACATCTTGGGAGCGATTAACCACATGACCCATAATGAAGATAATCAGTGTGAAGGCTCTTGTTCTACTTGATGTGAGAAAAGCAGGACAGGATGAAAATAGTTGCCAGCAAATGTATGAAGGCTGTTTGAGTAGGATTATTTATTCAGGTGGCAATGGTGTGCTCATTCCCACATCATAAGAAAGCTACGTTCCCTCACATTTGAGCTCAGCTAATATACTTTGCTGGGCATTTGAAATAATAGCAGGATACAATAGAGCTTGACATTTCTTTAGAGATGTGCTTTCATTTTAAATCTATAAAATGCAATTATTCAGTCAGGGATATTCAGAAATATAACTTCTAAATTTGATTATTAAAGCAAAATGTGTTTATTCTGTTAATTTAAAGGCTTTAAAGACTAAAGAATCATGTGTCTTTTCCAGGAACAGAAGGAGATGATGTTAGGTAACTAAAAATCACATAATGCTTTAACCATATAACCATTGCATATAACCATAGTATAAAGCTCTGATCCTTGTACGTGGTTAAAGACTTGGATTCTGGATTCAGTCATATTCCCAAGCCTATCATGGGAACGCTGGGAGTAAGGTGGAAATTCACTCTGGAATGGAGGCCAAGTCAAGTCAAGTGGCTTTACTGTCATTTCAACCATATATAGCTAGTTAGTAACCTAGATAAATTTACACCTAGAGGCAATTTATTTAGCCAATCCACCTACATGTATGCTTTTGGGAGGTGGGAGGAAACCAGTGAACCCAGAGGAAACCCATGCGGACATGCAGAGCCAACCAGTTATACAGTAACCTGAGCACAGGATTGAACCAGAGATGGCCAATAGGAAACATATTAACAATAAAACAATAAAACAAAGCAAAGGTTCACACAGTAGATCTTCATATATAGCAAATGGGATGTTCATATAAATAACATCATGACATCAACTACTGCTAAGATTGCTGTACTTTTATATATTTCACGATCTCATTCTGTCACCGGGTCTCATGGAGCCTGTCGGGGACAATCTGATTGCCTGACTCGTTATTGTAATTTAATTTAATGTCTGGTATGTTTCCAGAAAAACTGAGACTGTAAGCCACACACACTATCAGACTGTAAAAACATGCAATTGCTTTTGATGCTTAATGCTTATTTCAGAATAGCCATACAAAACGTTTTGGAGGCTGAGCTTGAACAGGAGTATTCCAGTTCCCTTCCCATCTCTTGCAAATGTGATGTAAATATGATGAGACTGATGAACATCAGATGAACATTGATTTTTTCAATGGTTTATCATGTTTTATATAATCACTCACATATACTAACACATGTATCACAAAAGTACACTCTTTGAAACCAGTGTATGATAAAATCCTACCTACTCTTTTTCAAACTCTGTGACACTTGCCTGATGTGATGTCAGTGCCTGATCCTTACACACTTCTACTGCTGTGATTCCTCTCACACTCTGGTCCTGCCTGAGTTATCCTGATACTTCTGCTTAGAGCTTTCTGCACTTGTGACTCACCTTCTGCTACTTTGCACTTCTCAAAAACAGACACTCACTCTTACTTCAGTCAATCGCACTTGGATACTGTAGATCTGTACCTAAGAACTGTTGCTTTAATGCAGTTGTAGAAGAGCACTGATATACAATCGCACATAGAGGATGAGTCTGGTTCCTCTCAAGGTTTCTTCCTCATATCATCTCAGGGAGTTTTTCCTTGCCTCTGTCACCTCATTACAGATGTACATTTACATTTACAGCATTTGGCAGAAGCTCTTATCCCAAGCTGCCACAGCTGGGCCCTTGAGCGAGGCCTTTAACCTTCAGCTGCTCAGTTGTATAAATGAGATAAATGTAAGTCATTTATACAACTGAGTAGCTGAAGGTTAAAGGCCTCGCTCAAGGACCCAGCAGTGGCAGCTCTGGGATTTGAACTCAGAAACTCACAACCTTCTGAGCAGAAGCCCAGTGTCTTAACCACTGAGCTGCAACCACATCAAATGTTAAGCTACATCAATATTTCTGTAAAGCTGCTCTGTAACAGTGGCTATTGTTAAAAGCACTCGTCAAATAATATCTAAGCAATTTCTACAATGAATTGATTTAATCAAGAAATATGTAAAATTAATGCAAGCTAAATGTATAGGACATAATTGCAGAGAACAGTCTTGTCTCGCATTTTTTGTCCAGGTCCCTTGAAGGTCCTGTCCAAATAGAGGCCCTGAGCATGAGGTTTAATGTTTTCAAGCTGTCCTTTGAAGGTGCTGTAACTATGCCTTGACTGCTCACTTGCTGTGTGTCTGTGTGCTGATGAGATGAGAAATAATGAGGAAGAGTCACAGTTCATTGTAGGTCTAATGGATCTAGCAGCATTTTTTGACTGGAGAGAGCTATTTAATCATTTGTGAATGTCTAAATATTCTTTATTACTCCCTTAATTACTTTCTTAGGAAAAAGGCCTCATTTTAATGGCTCTTTAAGGGGTTCTTTGTATGGTTACAGGTTCTTAGCTTCCTTAAAGTGTGATAGGGAAATGCTCTAACCCCATTTAAACTCAGTCATGTCATGTATCTTGAACGTCAGGATAGTCTAATTTTTTTTAGATGCATTTTATATCATAGAAGAGTAAATGCCTCTGTCTCTCCAAGCCACATTTGACAACAACAACAACAACAACAACAACAACACCAGTAGGTGACATGATCTGTGAATGCTGAAGTTGGTGCCATTAAAAAGTTAGAAAAATTATGACTTTTGTTTTTAATAAAAAAATTAAAATTA
Source organism: Pangasius macronema (assembly GCA_037577455.1). Lineage (NCBI taxonomy): Eukaryota > Metazoa > Chordata > Actinopteri > Siluriformes > Pangasiidae > Pangasius > Pangasius macronema. The sequence continues at coordinate 10,591,436 of CM074957.1, forward strand.
TGTTTTTTGATGGAGCAACGACCATATTCATAAAAAAGGAGGAAAAAGTAGGTGGAAATGGAAACACAGGTGTAGCTGACCATAGACTCATTTGACTCACATACAAATGAATGTGGTTAAAGATACAATACGAGTACGAGATGCATGAAATAGGGTCTCTGTTGTAGGGTTCTACATAAAGGGACAACCAAAGAATCCAGCATTCCAGACCTTTTTTCTAAGAATGCACATAATTGACATGACATAATTGCAAAGCAGTACAAATATTCATGAGCGTAGATATTTTGGCTAATTAAAGACATTTGTGCCAGAGATGCGGCATGCTAGAGAAACCTTCTCTTCTTGTTGTAAAACTATAGTAAAAACAACATTAGAACCACTAAAAACCACTTAAGAAGAATGCAAGTTGAGGTTACGTTATGGTACATTAGCAGCAAATTACTATGTAAGGTCTGGCAAAAGGCACCAGCTTCCTCTTAGGGGTTTACTCTGCTGTATAAAACATTCTGGCATCCCCTCATTCATTCACAGCTGTGCTTTGAGTCACATTTTCCAACCACCAAAAACTATGCCTGAGCTATCAACAAATGTGTAGGTCAAAGGAGATATCAGACCTGCCAAGAGGAACAGGCACTAAAACAAATATCCAACAAGGTGAGTCCATATTTATTCCCGACTCCAAGCACAACTCGCTTTTAATTCCCATTTTAATTAAATTTTCATTTTAATTCCAAAAGCCTTTCATGTATATTAAATACACAGTGTAGGAGAGTATTAGGCTAGGTACGAAACCCTCAGATAGACAAACAATAAAATGCAGGAAATACACATGTGTAGCTGGAGGTGTGTTGTGGTGAAACTGTCTATACAGGTAGAGGGGCCCTCAAGGTGCCAGACTAAAAAAGGCCAGGAGGGGCCTGCATTTGCACAGAGCTCAGAAATCTGAGGAATGTCTGTTTTTGATATTACCCCGAAGGTTTATTATTAATAATAGTCTAGTGTGTGTGTTATCGTGCCATACTCACCCTGCTAAGATATCAGCCGCAACTGTCAGTCCAATACAGAATGGAGCGAGTAAGGTACGTGTCTTGCCATTCACTGCCCCCATACACACTGACATGGTCAGGAACAGCGTCATTACAATCTCAGCTATAACAGCAGGCTCAATCTGACTGTGCTCTTGGACTGTGTTAAACGCACCACCAGATGCATTGTAGTAATTATGTGGTAGTGAGATACTCTAAGGAACAGAAGAGAATATCACATCTGTTTTATATATATATATGTATACATACACACAAACACACACAGTACTGTGCAAAAGTCTTAGGTGCCCTATTTGTAGTACAAATCTTGTTATAAAGTTTTATTTTATTACTTCTTCATTATCAAGTCAGTACAACAACATTTTAGATTTCCAAACAATAGTTTTCCAGCACAAAATTAAATGTTAAAAAATGCTTGTATGTCAGTAAAGAAAGCAGCATATTATGTAAGAGACCACTTTTCAGACAAAAAAACAACATAATGAAGGCTGCTGGGTTTTGCTGCAAAAATGAGAAGTAAGTGAGACAGTCAAAGTCTCCAGAAGAGCTGTGTCTGGTTCTGCAAGATGCTCAGTAAACCTTACCAGCTAATTTCCTTATAAAACCACACAAATTGTACCTGAGTACTACTTCTTTTAATGCAAATATTGTCTTTGTTTCATTTATTAATATTTACTGCGATTTATAGTATTTTTTTTAATGTAGAAATATTTAATTTCATTATTTTTGCTCTACAGCATTTCTTTGCATGTGCCTAAGACGTGCACAGTACTGTACACACACACACACACACACACACACACACACACACACACACACACACACACACACACACGTGAATGTTTGAGTCATTATTATTCTTTCTTATAAAATCTGCGCAACTTCTCTCAGTTTCCTGTTTTCTTGATAACGTCGAGCAGTGCGCGTGTATGAAACGAACAAATACAGATAAGCGGAGTTGTTCTACGATAAGTACAGTGCATGGAGATACACTGGATTTTCAACAGATTTTCAACATTCAAGCTCAGTGAATAATATCTGACTTACTTTAGCCAGACCTGCTCCAATGAGTCCACCACACAGTTGTGCCATAATGTACGGTATCAGTAAGATGACATTAAGACCCCCGATCAGGTAAACAGACACAGAGACGGCGGGGTTGAAGTGACCTCCACTGAAGGAAGAACTTTGTGTCAATGCATGTAGCTAAATTTCTGACATCATTTTAAATGTTCAATTCTAACAGGTTAACAGTATATTGCGTTTCACTGTCCTTGGAAAAAATCCTATAAGAACAGTGCGTGCAACAAATGTGTTAGTTTTAATAAGTATGTTGATTTTGTTTTAGAATTGCATAGCAACAGGACCAACTAAGTCATAAATAAATCTGAAAAAAAGTAAATAGTGTAAATTCTAAGAATAAATTCACCACTAAACAAGCTCTTGATCTTGCAACACCTCACTCAGGAAAAAGATCAAGTCATTGCACCCATGGGAATACCTGATCTCTCCAAACAATGCTATGACGATGCCCAGTGCTAGGCCATGTGCTAGAGCCGGCTGCAGACTCCCAGTGTCCTGCGGATTCTCTATGACGGACATGCAGCCAGTGAAGATGAAAAGCGTTGAGCCCACCAGTTCAGCAATACAGGGTTGGATATAGGGCTGAAACACATGGATCAAGCGGTGGATTATGGCCTCCTCCTCCTCTGGTTCTATGTCGAACCCACTAACTGAGTTACACATCTCTGAGTCGGTTTTTGATTGGCGTCTGCTCATGGTAGCTGTTGATGGATGGAGCTGGCCGTACAGTTAAGCAGGGCAATACTGGTCTGATAAACATGTTAGAAAGAAGGAGGAGGAGAAAAGGAAGGAGGGAGGCACAAGGTGACTTATGCTAATTCGTTTGTACCTAAACTTCTGGTTAATTACAAGGCTACAGAGTTTAATGAATAGTTGTGAAAATATGTCACATGGGTAAAACAATGGAAATAAAATGATACATGAATGGAGTGAAGCGATTAAATTACTGTTACATCACAGGTCAGGCATTTTAGGATGAAAGCCAACCAGCAATAGGTGCCAGCTATAAAAGCATTGTGACAATCAGCACTACGCCATGTGACATAGCGGCATGATGAAACTACAGCTGAGTTCTGCTTGGGGTCAAAGAATTAGTGCCTGAACTGCATATGAATCAGTCAAAAACTCTGAGACAGAAATTCATTCTTAGACAAAAGAATTCTTCAATTATTCTTATCATATCATTAGATGGAAAAATAGATCATATCATTAGATGTAAAAAAAAAAAGAATCAAATATTTACTAAATTATTTAGATGATAAAATTCTGAGTTGCCTTATTTGGTTTAAATGCCTTTCAACAAAAGGTTGTTCTGTTTTCACTTTCAAAAGGTGACACTGATGCTGAAATCTCCACATGAACTAAACTAACACCAGCTGAACTGAAGGTACACTATATCTGCCAGAAAACAGATAAAAGAATCATCTGTGCCCAAAAGGAATATGGGCATACAAGAAATATTAGTTGCAAGTTAATGATTACTGGCAGTAATAAAATGACAAATAAGAAGATAGTTCCATTATTTTTATTTTACCATTTGGCAGACATAAGTGCTGTATTTATTTATTCATCAGACATGACAGTGATGATGGTAATGAGTGAAAGATAATTAGTGAGCAGTGAAACTGATTGAAAATGATTTCCAAAAATCAAAGATTCTTGCAACATTCTTCTTCATCGTCAGCTTTTCCTTGTCACTATTATTATTATTATTATATAATAAATAAAAACAACAACAATAATTAACTAAATCTTTCGAGAAGTGTTATTAGGCTTGTACGGATAATTTGTGTATTATTAAGTGTTTAATGCTGTGCTCCTTACTGCAAAACACATCTTGCTTTGCCGATTTCTGAAATAATAGAAGTTTCATTGTGTGTACTTTTGTGAGACATTGACCATTTGTTATCATTAGAGCTCAGATAAAACGACTTATAATATTTATACACTTGCTTTACATTACAATGATATGTCATTTGTTGCACTATGAATTCATATTATGTATTAATCAAGAATAAACAAACTAGTGGATGTATTTGTAGTTGGGGTTTTTTTTTTTGTTGGTCATGGATTTGGAAATATCTGATTTTTTTCCCACTGCAGTTACTGAATAAATCATAGCAGATATGGCTCAATATGTTTGACGAATAGAAAATATGACTGAATCTGTATTTAGTATTTGCAGGTTGGATTTGCACTGAGATGTTAGCTTCACTCAGCTTTCCAATAACTCTGTCTATCACAGTACATTGAGAAAGAACTCAACTTTATGGCACAGATTAAATTACCTCAGAAATTTGCAGAGAAAATTTGCACACTTGGCCTAAATACAATCATCATAATAAATCATGATAGTGATATGAAGTTTAGTATTGTACACACCTAGTCCTTCCTACCAATTCAGCATTAATTGATTACTATAAATCATTCAAGGGAATACTAGTCAACTCAGCATGGCTTAAAGGTTTAGTGAGCCTCAAGGCAGAAATACAGCACCAATACAATACGTTCATTTTTAAGTAAATGTGTAAGTGTTACTGGATACTAATAACTACTAAGCTTTTCTAAATATAACACAGCAAAGCAATTTTATAAGGTGTTTGTTCACCTAAGTGCATTTATTGCTGCTGTCTGGTATAATGTACTGTAAAATTCCTCATTTATTCCAAGCCACTATGACCAATA
>CM074957.1:10596349-10632441 GCA_037577455.1 Pangasius macronema
TTCCAATAACTCTGTCTATCACAGTACATTGAGAAAGAACTCAACTTTATGGCACAGATTAAATTACCTCAGAAATTCGCAGAGAAAATTCGCACACTTGGCCTAAATACAATCATCATAATAAATCATGATAGTGATATGAAGTTTAGTATTGTACACAATAAATCATTCAAGGGAATACTAGTCAACTCAGCATGGCTTAAAGGTTTAGTGAGCCTCAAGGCAGAAATACAGCAACAATACTATACGTTCATTTTTAAGTACATGTGTAAGTGTTACTGGATACTAATAACTACTAAGCTTTTCTAAATATAACACAGCAATGCAATTTTATAAGGTGTTTGTTCAACTAAGTGCATTTATTGCTGCTGTCTGGTATAATGTACTGTAAAATTCCTCATTTATTCCAAGCCACTATGACCAATACTGACCACCAGATGGGAGCAGACAACACTTTTATGGTAGTCTTTAGCCTTCTTCTTCTTTTTTTTTGCCCCATTAGCTGTATAAAATTCCATGTGCCCCCTCAGTACAGATTTATTTTATGAACTGCTGAAATATTAGGCTCATTATTCAAATGTTTAGAATCATATTATGGCTATCTATTAGAGTCCCAGAGCTTTTTTATTCCTGACTTTTCTCTGACATTATTTTATAGGCCTTGTTTTGTTTTTCAGTTAGTAATGTTTGGTTTAAACATATTTAATTCAAGTAACCATTCAAACAGACTAAAAGCTAAAAGAACTCAATAATACAAACCAACTTTTGTCATGATGTGTTGTGATATTCAGTGCTGTAACAAAATAAAAAAAAAAGTCATGGTCCTTTGACGTCCCCAGGCCCTACATTGAGAAGCACTGGCCTACACAATGCATTTAGGTTTGAATATAGAAGAAATACACTCTGTAAAGCAGGGAGTGTCACTGTAAGCGATACCTCTTTTGGGAAAAATGTAATTAAATAGACAATGACCTTAAAAAAGGACAAAATTGCTTACACTATGCTAAAAGGGTATCTCACAGGAAGAGAGGAAAGACCATGAGAATGTTAACATAAATGACACAGATAAAGTACAATTTCACAGTTCACACTCTCTGCTCAAACAGAAACCTAAGAGTCCGTAGCTCTTGTTCTTTGTTATTTTCCTCTCCACTTCTGCAAAGCTACTTGTGCTGTGCAAGTAGAGCAAGAGCATGTTGCTGCAGTAGTCTTGGGGTTCCATGGCCCTGCACAACAAGTGTCTGATAATTCCTCAGCTGAATCAGATGTATTAGCCACTGGGGAAATCTTATCCTCAAACAGCCAGTGTGACTGCAGGTTTTAATTCCAGTAGGAGACATGCCTAATAGTCATTTGAAGCAACTGTATCTCTGGTTTGGTTGGAATGAAAACCTGAAACTACACCAGGCATTTTGGATAAGATGGCTTTCTCTGGGTGAAAGCTGTGCTTCCGAACCCTTGTCCAGACATTTAACACTGTAACACACCTACAATGAGTGTTTTTAACAATTGGATGCCTTTAAAAGAATGTAATATGATGCACAGATTTGAATTCCTTTGCACATTTATTTCCTTGANTTGACATTGTAGCCTAAAAATCATTGAAGTTGGAGACGAAATTAAATTTGCATAGCTGTTGACTGAAGTGCTGATTGACACATTCTTTGCTTTTGTTTATCAGCATTTAACTGCACTAATAAAATCAGTTATTGCTCTGGAAAAGACGAGTGTGGAAACAACCAAATATGCAGAGTACACTCCAGAACTAGAGATTTAGTGGTTTTGTTAGTGGTTGCAGTTTTAGAACAATTGAGAGGAAGACAAATCTCAGACAATGGCACATAGGCTATTCAGATTTGCTCAGCTTTCACAAAAACACAAAATGGCTGGCTGAAACCCATTTGGCTCGAGATCTACATTGAATGCATAACCATTTTTTCATTTCCTGTGTCAGTGGCTGTCAAAGTGGTGTCCGTGAAGCGTATCCAGGGTGTCCATGATTTTTTATTATTATTATTTTTTAAAAGTATAGAAAACATCAATCCATTTTAATAGTTTGGGGAGCATGGTGGCTTAGTGGTTAGAACGTTTGCCTTCCACCTCCAGGGGCGAGGGTTTGATTCCTGCCTCCACCCTGTGAATATGGTGCTTGCATGTTCTCTCCATGCTTCGGGGGTTTGCTCAGGGTACTCTTGTTTCCTCCCCCAGTCCAAACGTGTGTTGTAGGCTGATTGGCATCTCTAAGTTGTTCGTAGTGTGTGAATGTGTGTGATTGCGCCTTGTGATGGGTTGTCCCCCTGTATAGAGTTTCCTTTGCCTTGTGCCTGAGTCCCCTGGGATAGGCTCCAGGCTTCCCGTGACCCTATGCAGGATAAGCGGTACAGAAAAATGGAAGGTTGGATGGATTATCCTGGATTCGACTGGTCACATGATATAAATGGGTTCAATCCAAACCTCAGTAAATCAGGCCTACTAACAATATCAAATCAGACCTAATGTGTTCTGTTGGTGAAAAGCTCTACAGCTTTAATAAATAACCAAATTATCATTGTACAGATTTAAATAATGACCACAATATCTGAATAGCTGGATTATACTCCAGGAGAATTATTTCCCTGGTTGGAACAAGTTTGAGAAGCCCTGCCCTAAGGAGTGCGCTTATTTAGGGTGTAGAGAGTGATTTGTAGTACAGCCAGAGAAATATGAAGTCGTAGGCTGTGATGGAGCGACGCGAAACTTAGGCCACGTCCAAAACTGCATACTACTGCACTAAACAGTGAAAAAAAAGTTTCTTACTACGCCCCTTTTTGGTAGCATACAGACTCTGGACGCTCTAAACTGGTAATATACCTTACTGCAGTTGTAGGCTTACTAGTGAACTGTTTTAGCATACTGTTTAGGACGTTAGTGTGATGTTAGTATGAGTGCTGAAGGCGGAGGAGGCCACCGGAGTAGGTGTCGGGTGTCAGTGCGCGTCTCGCGGTGCTGTAAGCTCCCGCAGTAGGGAAGTGAGAAGCACTTCCTACTTCCTCACGCACAGTTGTTCAAACGCTGTCGCTCAGAGGGCCGAAAGCGGAAAAATAATGTCGTTCTGAAAAAAACGACGCGGACAACTTTTAAGTGTGAAACAGCCACCCATTTGAGGAAGGGCCGCAGGGAATGAGCGGTGAGGAGAGCAGCTGCGGTTTGAAGCTAGCCGAGCGGCTCGGATGGCTGCGCGCGTGCGGAGAGGAGCTGAGTGACGAGGCGACTTCACACACCGGGCCTCGCAACTTCTGAAAGTTGGACACGGCGAAGAAAAACAAGGCGTCGAGATGAAGAAGCAGTTTAATCGTATGAAGCAGCTCGCCAACCAAACGGTTGGAAGGTTAGTGTCTTTTCGCGACATTAAACCTCTTTTTTTGAATGGTTAAAGGGAGTGTTAGAGTAGTCCACGCTGGTTTGGGAGTGTCACAGTGTCTAAGTTCAGGAGAACAGCACAAACGCCTCTGATTTCTACAACTCACCTCAGACATAGCTTCTTTTATCTTGATTTGTGTTTTACCTCAGACTCTAAATGAAAATGTGTGAACATTGTGTTATCAAGTGAAGACCTATAATGCACTCCAGTACGTGTAATAGGTGAGGTGTGTGTGTGTTGACTCTGTTATAACCAAAGTTATGTTATAAGCAGTTTATGTAATTGTGTGGTCTTGGAGGCCAAATTTAAGTTAAGCTGGAGGAAAGTAGACTGACAAATTATATAAAAATATGCTTATTATGAGATAGTAAACCAGAATGCAATGTATTACAATCTGTACTATACCATACTAGTTACTAATTGTAGCAAATTAGTTAATAGGTGTGTGGGTGTGCAATGGGTATGGCAAAAATAATCATATCATATCATATGATACTTGAAGATGTCTTCAGGGCATACAATATATGTTATGTTATGTTATATGAACAATATACAATATATGTTATATAAAATTTAGTTTTGCTATCAAAGTACGCCATATTATTAAAAATATAGAGATTCAGAGATTTTATTCACCGATTTAAAAATAGGTAGTGAAAAAGATGAAAAATAAAATGGTTGATGCAAAAAAAAAAGTTACTTGTTACTGTAACAGATCTGTAAAGTGTTCATGATGTCAAACTACATATTGCAATATCAATATATTGTTATACTTCTGTCTGGTTGAATAGTAAATGGCAAATAGTATAGCATGCTGAATTTCAAGGCTTCATTACTGAGTCCTCAGACTGGACTAAAAAAGTTATGAAAAAGAAATAATCCTGACAACCGGGAAAATATGAATAAAAATGTAATCATTATCACATTGGTAAATTTTGCAAATAGTATGACATTTATAAGTATTGAGCATTAGTCGTATGCCGGTGTGTGTGTATATGTGTATGTATGTATGTATTTCTGTATAATTTTCAATGTGTAATATTGTTGATAAGATCTGCTCTATTCTGAAGGACGCATAAGGACAGCTGTTTAGTTTAAAGATATTTGTTCTGGTCAAATTTTAAGCCAGGTTTACAGATATATGTTGTAAGCAGGACATTGTAAATCATGATAAAAGGTTAGGGAATTAAAGTGGTAAAAAGTTTATATTGACACATTCCTACTTGCCGTATTGCGTGCGGATCCATTTGTCTGCAAAACTTGATAAAAGCGGATGAGATGTGTTTCTTTCTCCTCTTGGTCCCTACCATAAATTCCTGTTTTTGGTGGGGAGTTTGGAAGTGTAACACATGTTTTTGGGAGTATCACCTTAATAAATTCAGGAGTTTTAATAAAGATTTGTAAAAATGGCGTTCTATTGTTATGAGGGCTTGGCATATTGATGGAAGCCATTAGCAGTTGAAGCCCTTGCATTGGCCCCATTTTGAGGACTCCATAGGGGCTTCCCTAAGGCTATAGCACACAGATCCTTTTTCATTTTGGCTGATGGCTGAGGCATTGTTCCATGTATTATACTTAGTAGGTCTCCTGATCTGTCTTTTGCACTTAAATATTTTAAACCTGCCTGGGAAACTTTGCTGGATACTATAAATGGGTTGTTAAGAAATGCAGAAGAGTGAAGACCCACAGCGATCTAAAATATGCTAGTCAGGAATACCCTGTGGTTCCTGCACGGTTCAGCTTGCCAGTTGGATTTTTTTTTTTGTTGTACTTTTATTCATTTGGCAGTCACATCTACTCAAAGTAGGGTGGGCACAATGGCAAGAACTAGGTGGAGGATGGAACAGACTTAAAATAGGTTTTATCATTCAGTCTCTGTTGGTGAAGGTATTGAATTGATGAAACCATTATACTATCAGAAAAGTGATGATTGTCTTACAGATTTGGACTCACCTTCCAATTTTTTTCCCCCAAAACCTTATACCCTGAGCCACTTCTGCTGTATAGAAGCTGGTGTAAATCTTCACATGCATCTACTTGCTCTGACATTCCAAGGGTGTCCAACAGGGATGTACCAATAGTTTGTTTCAACAGTCACAGTATCACTGACGCAGATCACCACCCCTGCAGCCTGATAAACCGCTGTAAAGTCTGTAAAGATTAAAGGTAAAGATAGCTGTAAAGACATAGTTGTATCACAAGTTCACCATAGTTAAAGATAACACAACAAGAACAGTGTTTTTCTTTAGAGAATTTTGGAAAAGGCAATCCCATAATTCTGTTCACCAGCCAAGAGGTTCATTGTGAAACGAACATCTCCGTCATGGCTATGTCATGCAGGACACAAGCATGGAACAAAAGTAGGCATCGTTTTTGCAACAGACCCACATAAACAGGAAGGTGAGGTGAAGAGGGTCACTGAATGTGCGTTTACTTGGTTGGTATTTTCCAGAGCAGACGTTTGTTTGGGTGGATTAAGGAAATCACAGAACCAGGCGATCGTAAATAACACGAAGGAACTCTGACGTTTCTCTTGTGGCTATTTAGAGCAGTAACATGTAAATACACACAGGTACCTGTGGGAGAGGGAAGGAAGAGGGGTCTGATGTTATGGGTGTTGTCTAACAGTTTTTCCAGTTCCTTTTCCTTCGAGTGATGGTTCTGTAGTAGTATAGATGGTTCCTTATAACACCTGTGTGCAAAAAAAAGTACACTCTTGCAAATTATGCCAATGGTAACCCAGTTAATAAAGATATGGCTTGATTTGTTGACTAATTTTCAGTTTGTAGTATGTACAGGGTGTCCCAAAAGTCTCCATAGTGGGATATGTATGTGGGGGAGTGGTAGCTCAGTGGTTAAGCTGTTGTACTCCTGATTGGAACATCCTGAGTTCAATCCCCAGCACCACCAAGCTGCCAAAGCTGGGTCCTTGAGCAAGGCCCTTAACCCTCAACTGCTCACTTGTATAAATGAGATAAATGTAATTCACTCTGGATACGGGCTTCTGTCAAATGCCAGTAAATGTATGCAGGCACCCCATCGGTTCTTCTTTTGTCAGTGAATGTTCATGGACGTCCACTTCTCAGTCAGTCCTCAACACTTCCAGTCTTTTTGAATTTGTTAATAAGTTTGGCAGCAGTGTCGTTCCTGATGTTTCCTGTTAAAGTCCATCGCAACCTCGGACAGATTCCTGAACCAGCCATGAGAACGATTTCAATACGTGCTTCTTTTGTCAAAGGCATTCTTAAAGGCTAGCTGAGAAAATATCCTATAAACTAAGAATGCAGCCTTTATTCTAGAGCATCAGTAAAACAGCACCAGTAGTGTATGTGCAGTTTTCGAGAGACTGCTGGTAAAATCATCATGTCTCTATTACAGTAAATCAGAGTGTAATGTAGAACGCAGACCAAAATCTGACTCCGGCTCCTCGCTTCGTGGCGCAGCTTCCCAGGCTAGAGAGCAGTGCCAGGTTTTGATTCGTCCATTTGAGTCCAATTATGGCTCCAATCATATTTTGGAGATTGTACAGAGCAAATGTTTCTAAACAATCTCCTCTAATTATAAAGCAGGATGACATTTGAATGATTATGAAATATGGTATGTATTATTAAATGTCACTTCCAAAAAAACCATATTGCTTATGTTTACTAAGTGGAAGCAGTTAAATGATTAAATGATTGGTAACTGATTGGTTCTTGACCTCATTATTGATCTTTTGCCAGGAATCAGTCTAAATAGGCAGATTTATCCCGTCGTTACAGTAAGGTGATTTCAAGCACGGTGTAATCAGGCGAATGTCGTGATCTCCTTTCAACTCTAAATATCTACGGTGCAACATAGTTCCAGTCTGGCATGTGGTGATATTATACTGTGTGTTCGGGTAATAATAATTATTTATGTAATTATTGTATCACAGTTTAGGATAATTACGATATTATTGCCAGAATTGTCAGAACATAATACTTCCACATTCAGATAATCAAAATATTCCACATTCGTATGTTCAAAATCCTGATCAACTTTTATAAATATCGAAACACAGGCTTTCTAAACTTCTTGGCCAAATGGCTTTTACTGCATAACGTAGGAAAAGGGCACTGAATAAATGCAAGCCGTTTATGATGCTTTTCACATCCCTCTTAAATTATTTGTTAGTTTTCTAATTTTACTACAAAGGGAATATGTTTTGCAATGGGAGGAACTTACCGCAATTTCTCTTTGTTTTTTTGTGGCTGAATCTCAAATGATGTTCTAGTGGGCGTATAGTGCACTGTGTAGGTTCTGCAATGCCGTCATATTACACATTATGTAGTGAGCATATGCAGTGCACTGGTGGTAAAATGGTTTCAGTTTAAAAAGGAGTATTGCCGTGTAAAGGAAGTTAAAGATGGGGGATTTTAGTGGCCACGTTAAAAAATGTAAACACTAAATCTCAGCAACAAAACATTCTGTGAACAATTTAAGTTCATGATACAGCACATCTGCTAATGTTATGTTTTGTGATTAATTTCAAATGAGATTTTAAGGAGTTGATGATAATGTTTATTGGTTTTCATTTGCACAGTATTTTAATTGAAAATGAAGCTTGGCAGGCTTTGCATTCAGAACACCCTCCACATTACTATCATCATATGTCTGTGACGCTTTACTTCTTTTATTTTTTTAAAGATACATTTATAGGTGGGTGTACATGTGATGCCAGCTAGTTAGCTGCTTATCCTAGATAGAAGATGCAAGATTATAATTAAAGATATATTCTGGCTGGAAGTAGTGACTGTGTTTTGAAGTGTCCATGAAAAGAATTTTGTTTGTGTTCAGTATTGGTGTATATCAAATGATCAATTTTGACACTTACTTAGTATATGTTTTTCAACACATAATACTGGTTCTGTAATTTGGCGCGCACACACACACACACACACACACACACACACACACACACACACACACACACACAGAGAGAGAGAGAGTATTATCACACTTGTCTTACAGTGGTGCTCTGAACATCATCTAAACACATCAACCTGACATTTGCAGAGTGTGTATCTGACAGACTGGAGGCCAGCTAGCAGCAGGGGGCCCATTCCAACACACTGACAAGTATCATTTCCAATAAAACATGCAGCCTTTTCCACAAACAGAGCAAAAAGACAGCGGAAAACGAGAGGCGAGAGGAAGCGTGTCTGTATACCTGTATGTATGCTCTGCAACTGCTTTCTAGTGAAATTTGAGTTTGGAAAAAAAATAAATGTCAACTCAAAAAAAATGTCTTCTGTCCAAAATGGACACGGAGGGAAATGATTGTATAACGAAATACACTACACTGCGGATTTGGGGTTTTATTTATATCTTGAATTAAATTACAGAACACAAACCATTATCCACTCTTTATCATTCGTTTTATGGTTTTAAAGACTTCACAGCTTGCCTGGAACTCAGTAAACCTTACTGTTGCCATGGCAATACATTCCAAGAAGAACTTCGGGCTACGTGTGTGTTTCTGTTGATTGGGTTTAATCATACACACATGGAGTGTACACTCAGCACTCTCTGATAGGGGTGTGTGTAGGTCAGGCTTTGGGATTTTTTTTTTCTGGAAGACTAAAGGAAAGCCTGCATAGCGTCCATTTGCTGCACTCCAAATCAATGCTAATTCAATATTGATGGGAATCTAAAAATTCCCTCTCTCCTGAAGCTCTCAGCCTATGTAATGGGATCTCGTAGATATTATTTTCTTGTTGCTCAGCCCGTGGCTATCGGTTTCATCTTTTGTGGCTTTCGTGTCAATGTCTATACATGGATCCTCTTCCAGTAGATCTCGCAATGTCTCAAGTTTCAGAGATCCACTCATTTGCAGAGTAGCAAGACAAAGTGATTATTAATCACAGTAGTGACCAGTCTGGCCAAGAAGGTTTTTATATGTGTATAATAAGATGCACAATTTACTCACACAGACATATACATCAGATATATTTATGATACGGTATGAAATTATACCGTATTATTTGACTTCCTCCCCTGTCTCTGCTCTCCTTTTGTATGTCAAAAACTCATAGCAATTACAAATAGGTTTGGTTGAAACAGAGATATGGTTCCTAATGGGTAAGAAGTATTACTTTTACCTCCTGGCTATCGATAGGGCCTGAAGCCTAGTCAAAACAGCATCAATAATACTGCCTCAGGCAAACAGCAAATAGGTGTGGTAAGCTTCCACCTAAAGCTGTTCACCTAAAATGTATTTGCTGCCGAGAGTTTTTTTTTTTTTTGCTCAGAATGGTGTGAATTGGCATTACAGATGGCTGGGCAACACAATTTTCACTATCAAGAAAACTGTTATTACCAAGCTATAGGCAACTTGTCTAGTGGTCCAAATGGCTGTCTCAACATCCAGAAGTTAGCATGTTGCCAGCGCACAACAATATTACTGGTTGAAAAGAAGATAGAGTAGCAAGTGCTACAGTACTTTTTACAGCCTGAAGGTTTTTAGGTAGATTAACAGATTTGATTGGATATAGCGAATGAAAAGACTTTGTTATATATACAGAGGCTAGGGAAAAAAACATGGGTTATATGTACTGTAGAACTACATGAGAAACAGGATGTTTTGGATGGAAGCCATTCCCCAGCTGTACAAGCACTCGGGGAGCAACTAAGCTCTGGTCACTGAACACAGTCCAGGACTACAGCAGCAGTTAATCCAGTCAACATGGTGTTTCCATGGATCAGGGCAGGACAGATCTTATCTCCAGTGCCAGGGGTAAGCCAATTTTATGTCTGAGCTATGAATTTTTTTTTCATTCGGCATTGCCCAGCAGAAAGGTATGTTAACTATTGACTTTTTGAAAAAACAAACCATTTGTTCTTTGATAAGAAGGTTATGTTTAAATCTAACATGCGTCATGTTGGTGCGATCGTATGTCATCATATGACAGCTACCAACCTGGGAAAGCGAAGGACATTATGTGCTTCCTTTGAGACACATGAAGCCAACACTCGTTATGCACTCTAAGGAAAGTTCTGTCTGCCCTCTTCCGCATACATGAACTCACAGATGCCCACGATAGGCTAGTGTCATAATGATTGACAGGAGAGAGAGTATGCCATCCCTCCCACTCAGTGAGCATGACCAGTTTTGCTCCCTTGGCTCATAGCCCTGGATGGGTGTTCAATCATCAGGATTCAAACTTGCAATCTCCCAATAATACTGGTAATGCTTTTCTGTTGCTGAACTCTGGAAACAACTGTAGATCTGTTAAAAATTTCATTCATTTTCAGTATCTGCTTTAGAGAAAATAAAAACAGATTTGAATAATTTCGATGTGAAGCATGAACAGAACACCACATAGCCACAGTGTTGGCCGGTGACTTGCTGACATTTTGTTGAGTGCAAACAAAAGTGCTACACGAACATATACTCATTCCTTTCCCCTAGTCTGTCTAGCTAGCCCAACATACATTACTATATTACATTAGCTACCAATTTGATTTCTGAGCATCCAGCATACCTGTCCGGGTAGCACGTTGGAGCTTTCACTTGCCTTGTGTGCTAGCTAATACATTTGTGATTTGTCCAATCCTGATGGTTGTTTGTATAGGTGAGAGCAATCAAACTACAAACTAGCTTTGTTGAGAGTACCTGTCAAATGTGGTCTAGTCGCACATGTAGTACAACGCTTTTCCAGGCCATACTTCACTCTGGTACAGTAATATTATGTAATGCCTTACACTGGTGTATCTGAACCGCAGTGCAACCCAGACACAAGCAGAGGCCTACTGGGGAAGCTTACAGAGGGAACTACTGTGCTGAATGAGCACTTTTCCAGTGCATAGATCACTCCTTCAGCACTACTGCACCACCCAGCACACTATCACGCACTGCTAACTACCATAAGAGCTAGGGATTATATACAGGGCTTGTGCAGGGTATGTGCATGTCTGTGTCTCTGACAGATGTCTGGTTTTTTTGCTGTTAAAGTTTAGCTAAATTGATTTGCAACATGGGGAATGTAAAATGCTGTTGGCATCAACACACAAGCACATTAACACACTCTGGTGCTCAGAAGAGCAATCTGAAATATGCTTTCTGTGGTACCTGTGTTGATGCCAGCTCTAAATACCTTCAATTCTTAAACTGCTATAAACTGATCAGCCATAGCATCATACCCACTGACAATTGAAGTGAATAACATTGATTACTTTGTTACAATGGCACCTGTCATGGGGTGGGATATATTAGGCAGCAAGCGAACAGTCAGTTCTTGAAGTTGATGTGTCGGAAGCAGGAAAAATGAGCAAGTGTAAGGATCTGAGCGACTTTGACAAGGGCCAAATTGTAATGGCTAGACAACTGGGTCAGGACATCTCCAAAACCACAGGCCTTGTGAGGTGTACTGTTGAGAATCCTTTGGTCCTGGCATTCATGAGGATGTTACTTTGACACGTACCACCTACCTAAACATTGTTGCAGACCAAGTAAACCCCTTCATGGCAAAGGTATTCCTTAATGGCAGTGGCCTCTTTCAGCAGGAAAATGCGCCCTATCACACTGTAACAATTGCTCAGGAATGGTTTGAGGAACATGACAAAGAGTTCAAGGTGTTGACTTGGCCTCCAAATTCCCCACATCTCAGTCCAATCGAGCATCTGTGGGATGTGCTGGACAAACAAGTCCGATCCATAGAGGCCCCACGTCACAGCTTACAGGACTTAAAGGATCTGCTGCTAAAGTCTTGGTGCCAGATACCACAGCACACCTTCAGAGGTCTTGTGGAGTCCATGCCTCGACGAGTCAGAGCTGTTTCGGTGGCACAGGGTGGACCTACACATTGTTAGGCAGGTGGCTTTAATGTTATGGTTGATTGGTGTATGTGTAGAACTACGTCCTGGCTATAATAATTTGCTACTCTTCTGGCCTCATAGCTTCTCTAATAGATAGTGTATGCGTTTTTTGTCATGATTTTTTTGAACATCAGTGCCAGATTAACACATTCCAAGGTTCAGTAACAAATAATATATTTAGTGCGCTCAGCATTACAGTACTGCAGTTTTGCCAGGGCGTCTCTGTCTTTTGTCTTTCCCATATTTTCCCTGTTCCTGTGTTTTCCATTTCCGACAGAGTTCGCACTGTCCTTCCCATGGAGTTCAGCTTTATTTTTTTGTTTTTTTAAATCTGCAGTTCCTGGCATATTCTGCTAATGTGTGTGCGCGCGCGTGTGTGGGATATCCACCCCTTTGTTCCCACAACAGACAGTGTGACACAGACAGTGTGAGACAGAAGTGTCTAAACTGGAGGTTATTGGTAGAAACATTTGCAAATGATGTGGACTGTATGGCCGTTTGTACATGCTTTGCATAAACTGAGCGCTGTGGCAAACACTTTGTAGACGAACCGTGTTAAAAAAAACCAGAGCAATGACATGGAAAATGTATCGGGACTGCTGAAACAATTATGTTCTGAAATTAAAGCAATAAAACAATTAATAATAAGTCTATTCATGATTTAGTAATTGACCTTTTTCAGGTATGTACCTTCTTTTGTTCATGGAGTAATTTAGACATTAATGTTCCCCTGGACAGTTGAAGATTGGTAAACATCCCGTGTTTTTTTTCTTCTTCAGATTACCAAAACCTTCCTGTCAGTGCAAACCAGTTATTCTTCTCTGACCTCTCACATCAGCAATGCATTTCATTTTCATTTTTCAAGATCTTATTTTTCCCAATTCTGATGTTTGTTTTGAACATTACCTGAAGCTCTTGACCTGTATCCGCATGATTTTATGCGTTGCACTGCTGCCACATGATTGGCTGATTGGCTAATTTCAAGAGCACGGGTTCAGGTGTTCTATTAAAATGGCCAGCAAGTATATATCCATCTAACTGCTTTTATTCTTCTTTTCTTTTCCAGAGCGGAGAAAACAGAAGTCCTTAGTGATGACCTTCTACAGGTGACTATATTTCCTTTATATTGTTTATTGCTTTGTTATCGTAGCAGTCCACTGTCAGTTCTTACTCAGTTAGAAATTGCATTAGGCCCACCTCTTTAATCAATATACACACTGTATTTCACTTGAAGCTGTACTCTAATCCTATCATTTGCTCAGTGGAGCTGATAAATAATCTCCTCTCTGTCTCAGAGCTTAGAGCTCTCCAGGTTGTTCATCGATTCTCCCTTAGCTAACCTTTGCCCACCAACCATTTTTCTCTGCTCTCTCCTCTCCCCACACACTTCTGGAATGTTCTTTATGACGCAAATGCCGATCTTAGGGAGGAAGGCCTAAAATCGCCACATGCCGCTCTATTCACAACAAGTTTAATGAGCCAGAGTTTAGAAACATTTCAACTATAGTTACAGTACCCCGGTCTGAGAGACTTCACGATGCAGATGCCGATCATTATTCCAAATTTGATTAAACTATCTTTTATAGGAGCACTGTAGTGTTTCTCTGTATGGCTTTTCCAACCTTGTTTACAGAAAATTCTGCATCTGGCACAGTTTTAACAGTTTGACTCTGTCTGGTCAAGTTCGGTATGACTAATATTAGAAACATGATACGCTTTTCCCAGAATGAAAGCCCTGATCCAAGGGCAGATGATGCTGTTTTCTATAAACTGTAGTTGCATAGGTCCTGTGTGAAAAACACCTTTCTTAATCTCTGTCTGCAAACCTGAGCAACAAAAAAACAAAAACAAAAAACAAAAAAACGACTAGATGCTGTTTTTAATCTCTATAATTTTGATAAATGTCATTCACAGAGATATTTCAGTGTTCATACACTGAAATCAAAAGTTAAAAAGAATATTGAATGGTTTTAAAATGTAAGTGACACCGAAAACAACAACCTCATTTATCGGTTCTGTTCCCATTGTTATATGTATGTTCGTTAGATCTCTTGATTAAAAAAAAAAAAGTGGAATGCACTGTTGCGCATGCGGTATGCACCGGTTGCAAAGTCGCTCCTGATACTCGGATGTGTTGCTGACACACAGGGAAATTTCTAGGTCACTTGCAAAATCAGTTGTCAGTTATGCACATAGGAATACACACCGAGACTGAGCTTACACAATCTGACATAGTGACTCAAAAGCATGCACACTCACACGCTCGAGAGACAGTGATATCATTTCAACTATACTGGAAACCGTCTGCTTAGACCTAGAAAGCTGGAGATTGTCATCTGTACAACTATATTTATATAGCTATATTTAGTCTACTATATTTATAAGGGACACAAGACTCAACATTAAAATATACATTCATAAAAGCACTGAGTTGTGAGTGATGCTGTGTGATTGTGTGCCTTGCCTTCCCCTTTTAACGGCAGAGAAAGTAGCAGTTCCTGTGAGGCCCAAGAGGGCAGCAACCCCTGCATGCTGCATTCCAGCGCCACTCATGCATTCAGTGTCCAGGGGTCAAAGTTTGACTGTCGCCCATTCACTATTTAAAGCAATCTCCAGTGTGGCAGCCAAGAAAAGCATATAAATGTACACAGGCACTTATACAAAGCATTATGGTAAAAACTGAGTGTGTGTCCTCTTCATCCGAGTCTGGCAGGTGGAGTCAGGGTTTTTCCTCCACAGAGAATTAACCGGCTGCCAACTTTCTCAAATTTCATGCTACTAAAGCTTCAGACGGGTAAAATTCAGTTTCGGTTCAGTTTAATCAAGTACTTTCATTTTCACCAATGAACAACTAGAAAATTTAAAGCATTTTGGCTCTCAAAATCTATGGAATTCCTAAGTTAATGCAGTTATCTAATCAGCCAATCGTGTGGCAGTGGTGCAGTACGTAAAACCTTGCAGATACGGGCCAGCAGCTTCAGGTATTGTTCACATCAACCATCAGAATGAAGAATAAATGGGATTTCTGTGATTTTCACCATGGAATGATTATGAGTATTTCTGTTATTGCTGATCTCCTGGGATTTTCATGCACAGCAGTCTCTAGAGATCACTCAGAATAGCGCAATGAAGAAAAAACACCCAGTTGTGCGGACTGAAAGCACCTCGTTGATGAGAGAAGTCAGCGAATGATAGTTCAAGCTGATAGAAAGCCTGCAGTACCTCAGATAACCACTCTGTACAACTGTGGTGAGCAGAAAAGCATCTCAGAATGCACAACACGTCGAACCTTGAGGCGGATGGGCTACGAGAATACCACATGAGCAGAATACCACGTCGGGTTCCACTTCTGTCGCCGAGAACAGAAAGCTGAGTCTGCAGTGGGCACAGGCTCACCCAAACTGGACAGTTGAACGGGGCGGGGCTTCCAGACAGTGTCAGTTAATACCGAAGAGTTCAAAACACCTGATTCCAGATTCATATGTCGATTGTTTCATCTCCCTTATTAATTGGTGAGAAAAGCTCTTTTGGTGTATGTTTGAATGATGACTCATACTACAAATTACAGAGCTCTTTTGCAAAATGGGGGCAGTCGTGGCCTAATGGTCTGAGAGTCGGACTTGTAACCCGATGGTGAACCTGAAGGTCGTAGTCTCGGGTCCGGCAGGGATTGTAGGTGGGGGGAGTGAATGACCAGCGCTCTCTGCCACCCTCAATACCATGACTGNACTGTGTGTGTTCACTACTGTGTGTGTGCACTTGGATGGGTTAAATGCAGAGCACAAATTTTGAGTATGGGTCACCATACTTGGCCACAAGTCACTTCACTTCACTTCACTTTGAAAATATAGTATAATTGGAGTAAACATCACCGGGCAGTGTAAAATCGTGTAGGAAAGCTAAAATCGTTATATCACTCAACTCTATTCTGTTATAAGGACAAGTGTGCATGTTTAGATTGGAAGCTGGTCGTGCAACAAGCTTTGTTTGAGTGTTCGGTACTGGAAAATAGGCCTCAGGTTGCTTAAATCATTTCATCATTTCCACTCAGAGAGCACGCTGGTACATTTGTATCATGTCTTTCCTCTTCAGTCGTTTCTGGTCATTCTTTTAAAGAAGATGTAGTGGATGTGCACTAGATCTCATAGCTTGATTTAGCTGATTTCTCTGTCTTGCATGTTAAAAAAAATCTATTTTGCACTGCGTGTGAGATAAAAGCAGAAGTCAGTGGCCATAAAACTCTGACATTTTCAGTTTCACTTCCACTAGTGCTTGTCTGAAACTGCACGTTTGATTACTGGCAAGAGGAATCTTCCTTTGTGTGTGTACAAGCTAGCTACACCCTTGCAAACCCTTGCAATTCTTATGCCAACTATATTCATTCAAAACCGAGCTTTTTTGCCACCCACTTGTTAAAGGCAGAAGGAGAACATGCAGCAGAGCCAACACCGTGAGCAAAGTCTGGACCGTCGGTACACGTAATCTGTCGGTGGCATGCTCGTGTGGACTGTCCGTCCTTCCGGACCTCGGTTAAACCCAACTCCATGAGTATGGAGAAATGGACGACTTAAGCTGCCATCATTTGTCTGGTTGCAGGATGAGTTTTTTTTTTTTTACAGCTACATGATTTCTCCGGCGTACCAGCTGAACCCAGCCTGATTGGAACGGCTGTAAGCCAGAGGCTTTGAGAAACACTGGGTTGTCAGTCAAAATGAGGAGCACAAGACGTGCAAACATCCTGCAAACCTGCATACTGTATTTATAGGGTAGAGAGAGGTGAAGTGAAAATGAAGCAGCAGTCAAGCTCAACTGTCAGAAACAGCACTGCATTTGCTCTTGCAGCACAGCCCATATTACTGTAAACACATTTTGTATTTTAAAGTTGAGCTGAAGTAATCTTTATCGTAGGCTTTTGAAAGAGTGTTTCCCACAGGCAAGCCACGTTTGATGATTTCTTTTATTGTTAATACTCAGCATTAGGGATAGCATACTGAAAAGTATTATACTCTCAGTATAATGTGTGTAAGAGTACATCTTTTGGCACTTGTAAATATCGTTAATGAAATGAATAACCTGCTTGGTAATTAATCAATCAGGGTGTCGCAGAATATTGTATTTATATTTATTAGTGTATCACAGGTATAAATAGTGTTCATGAAAAGCGCACACATGAAAGTTCATGCAGTTAGGCTACTAGACTAATTCTTTATGAAGTTAACTAGTTGATTTTAAATGAATTGCATAATAAATAACTAGCTACTCTAGCTACCTTGGATGGAGCATTGCAGTGGAGAGTGGGTTTTGCATTCCTTTATAGCTGTAAGTTAAGTACGTTTTTGTTTTCATTGCGTCAGAATCCCTCATTGTCAACGACCGGTAGCGACTGATCGTCAGGAATAATATACTAGATTCACCTCGCACTCCGAGCATTGTCTGTAGACAGTGTTCTCGCCTAGTAAGCGTTTGTTGCAGCGTTGGTTGCTGCTGTGTTCTGAGTTTTATGTTTAACATGTTATATCGGGATATTTGTATTGTAGAAGGATGCTGCAGTTCCGACTCATTGCAGTCTGCTTTGATTGCCACCGTTAATCGTTCAGTACGTCCAGATCACTGCCATTTCATGTTGCCTGATCATTAGCACAACTTACTGTAGGCTTACATCACATGGTATTACGTGGTATTTGACATTGGTATGGGGAGATTATCTCGCCTTATATCGGACCAAAACCCGTAGTGCTATCAATACATCCTTACTCAGCACACTGCAACGCCTACTTGTACAGTTAGATAGTATACAGCAGTGTTTCACTTTATAGATCACAGTGTTTCTGAACTGGTGGGTTACAGACACATATTTTATTTTTGTAAGTTTACGTAAATTCTAATGGTGCGCTTTTAATTTGAACGGCATCTGGCATTTCCTGCTTACAGCTTGTGCCTGAGACCCGTCACTGTTCGTTTGTATAAAATGAATAAAAAGAATAACATTTTTGTGGTGAAATCTTGCTGAACACACACGCACGTAAGTCGCTTGCATTACTGAAGACGAGTAGTTCGGTCTAGACGACAAATGTCTAGCTCGCGGCATACCTCTAACACGCGTTGGTCTCGCATAACACGCACAAGAAGATGGTGTCATGTCTGCAGGGCCATGTTGGAGCAGACGTGGAAAAGAGACACGTGAGTGCACGTCCTTTCTTTTTGGGTTCACATCTCCACAGTTTAGACACACTGCACTCGCAATGTGACACGGTCCATATTTGTTCCACTTTAGAAAAAGCTGCCTCTGATGGCCCTCTCTCAGGCCATGGTGGATGGAGGGAGTCAGTTAGGAGAAGAGTGCATGATTGGGTGAGTTTACCTGCATTCTGATCCGTGCATGGTCCAGGGCAGCACACGGCATTCAGGAGAATTCATGTTAAGAGAAGCTCACATTGGGGCTGTGTTTGCATTGATTACAAAGGGGCACGAAATGTAAGTGGGGTAAGTGACATCTGGTTATACTCATAGTACTGTCCAGTGTACTGTCCATCTCTTGATTTCAGGATGGCGCTATTCCTTTCTAGCATACTGGAGATGGTGGAGATGGACAAATATCTCACTTTTAGACATGGTGAAAATGCTGCATGTAGGGCTACATGACAGTGGATCAAATATTTTGCTCAATGTTGAAATGTTGGCTGAAATAATAAGTCTAGTAAATCCTTCTTTTGTGTTTGTCGTGACTTACAATATTCTTAAGCAATTCTTATTAGCTAACAATGTCTGCAAGCAGATTATCTAATATTATAATAATATCTAATATTCCTCTTTTGTTTTTGTTTTTTTTAACAAATACAAGATTATTAAGTCTATTTCTACATATGTTTTCCTTAAGCTTGGTAGCTATCTATGCATATCCAAAATATCTTCACTTACTATCATCTTTTTGCAGTCAAGCTTGTAAATGCCAACAGATAATTCTGTGTAAAGTTAACCTTGTTTGCGCTGAACTGTGTCTTCTGTTTACTTAGCAAGCCAGTGATCATGACTAAAATCCAGTGGCGCATGTCTCGTATTTCAGCAGACTGATATCTATACATATATAGTGTGTTTTTCCATTCATTTGTATCTGGTCAGAAGCCCAAATGAGCAGCACGAAGAACTGTTGCTGTGAAAACACAGTGATTTGATTAAGCCGTGAATATTAACTGTGTCTATAATGCGATAATGTGTAAGCCAAGAACAGTGCATCATGTCGGTAGGTTGTAATTAGTATAAATTCATGAAAAGGATCAGAAATATTTGAGCTAAATACGTCGCTCATCATATTTTATCATAAAAAGCTCGTGTTCTTCAGGTTTCAATACTACCGTATCTACTACTTTATCACTGGCTTGTGTGTTTATGGATTTGACTGTGCTAATATAGGAAGATGATTGAGGTGTGTGGCGACGCTGAAAGTAAGCTTGCCTATGAGCAGAGCCAGCAACTTCAGGTCGAGCTTTCCCTTCAGGACCTGGGTGAGTTGGTCGATCGTCTCCACTCGTGTCTGTGTGTTGTAGACCTGATGTGTATTGGGTTTCCACTGAGCAGGCAGTGCCCGTGTTCTCCATGGAGTCGTAATGCAGGTATCAGCAGTTAGCCTTTTTAATCTGACATAAGTGCTTTTTTTCTGAGTGTCAGATTATGCCTGGCGTGTCTTAACATTTAGAATTTGTGCCAAATAGCCTAAACACAGTTTAAAGCTTTGAAATGATGTTTATTACAAACTGACCGTGAATGATAACTAATTACCTAGCAGAGTATTTATTTTAGCGCTCATATCTAATAATAGCTGAATAAATCAATGCTGCCAGTCAACTCCAGAATTTTGGGTTAATAAAGTATTCGTTTTAGCAGGAATTATTTCATTATTTATTCATCAGTTGACACATTTAGCTCATTCCTCAGCTGTGACAAATAAGCAAAACTTTTTTGTCTTCCTGATTTTTTTTTTTTTTTTATTCAAATAGGAATCAGTTATTTTGGGTGTCATCTTTGTAATGACAAAGTGCATTCAGTGGCTCAGTAATTCAGCAACTCGGTAATTTCTGAGCCTTGGTGGTCGTTAGTATAGAGACAGGAAACATCAAGCAAGGCTTCATATTAGAGAACTGATCAACCTGATGGTTCATTTATTACTTCTTCATCTATCTCCCGCTTACGTACACTTTGATAGAGTTACACACAGACAGAGATACAGAGTCACTGAAGCATGCACAGTGTGATACCATTCCCAAAGTGTTATAAATAAGAGAATAAATGGATTTTACCAAAGGCAGCTTAAATGTTCATATACACTATACTGGAAAAAGCTTTAATACTGAAATAATCCTTGTATTTAACTTTTGAAATTCTTATATTACATCCACATTATTCTATTTGTTCCTGCCAACAGGTTGATATTCCCAATATCATGAAGCAGAGAAAGCAGCTAGCTAAGCTTGTACTGGATTATGATTCTGCAAGAGCGAGGTGAGCAAAGCAACCCTGATATTGTCGACTTTTAATGCAACAAAAGACTGAGTTCATCACCAAAAGACTGTTTTTATTTCAAAAACTTATACATGTCTTTACTCAGATGATAAGTTGTTTAAAATTGACATGTTTATATTTATCTGTAGGAGAAATGTTCAGGTGAAGTTTAAATAGATATAAGTATGATATATGAACACTGTGTGCTCCACGTTTTCATATTTAACTCCCATAACGTATCTTGTGAAAAAACTCTCTTAACACACAGTTTTGTTATCTCTTAGTAAAACCTGACTCAATTCATGCAGCTCTCCCTGCCTTATCTTCACCATCACGTTTAGTAAATAATAACATTTTGACTTGTATTAGTGAAGAATGATGCTACAATTATGTTATATTTGTGAGACATAATGTATTTGTGTGGAACCTGTGCTAGTTTTGGTAGCATATGAAAAACATATATTTGGTAGTCAGTATGAGAATTTTTGAATATTGTATGTAACTGATTTGCATTTAAATTCAAAGGTTGATTACATTAAATACATCGGATCATATAAATCACATTAAAACACTGTCTGTTCCAGATATCTGCAGGCCACTAAAGCAATTCTCACAGCCACAAACAACCAGGCAATGGCTGCCAAAGCTGACTCATGTAAAGAGGAGATGGATGAAGCCCACAACAAAGTAGAGATATGTAAGGTATGGTTATAGCTTGCTAATTCATCTAAGGGAGGGTTTCTATATCTCCTGATGACCTTGAGCTAGGGCAGGGCAGGAGCTTGAGAGAATTATGGAGACACATTCCTGAGATGCCTTAGAAAAAAAAAAACAGAAATATGGAGACTCCAGTGGAAAGCAGTGACTATTTTAAACTGTACATGGACAAATCTCACTATACAGCTTAACACAATTGAAATGGGTTTGCAGTATCTTTGAGTGTTTCACGAATAAGCATACCTTCATTTGTTCTCTTCAGGATCAGCTGGCTGCTGACATGTACAACTTCTCCTCCAAGGAGGGAGAATATGCACGTTATTACGTCATGGTGAGTTCTCCCTCTGCTGTCCAGCGATGCATCAGTGTCATATTCCTTCTACACAAATGCTTTCCGTGTTGCTTTAGAGACTGAAATGCATTATGACTATTAATTCCCGAAATCCAGCCTTTTGCACTTTCCTGTGACATTTTCTGTTATTACATTTGCTGAACATTAATGAAGAAAGTCATGTAAGAAAATTTTTGCTTCCTTGGTAGTTGTTAGAGGCCCAAGCTGAATACCACAGAAGATCTCTGGCTTCCATTGAAAGCGTCCTGCCCGCTATCAGATCACAGCAAGGTATGACCTAAGGTTCAATATGGACATTTTATACAGGCTTTCATTCCCGTGATGTAATAATAAGCAGTATTGCATAAAGCAAAAATTAAAGTACATTTTGGGTGGGATAAGATTTTCAGACATATGTCTGTTAAGTAAAATAAAGATGTCTATGTACTGTACACTTTAATTTAATACAAGCTGCTCTGTGATTGGTTATAAGCGTTGTTTGTAGGGCTTGTGGCCGCACACGTCGTTAGTAGGTCACATGACCATAACCTTTGCTAGGAAATCAGTAACTTCCCTTAAATCCCTGGGAGCTTCTCTGACAAGTCAAATTAAACGTCATCTCTATTTTATTGTTCTGCATTTTTAAACCTTGCCAATACTTTTGGTTTCGGGGAGAGATGAATATAAAAAAAGACCACTTCCTGGAGTGTCTTTATACTGAAGTAAAGCTCTAAACCTCTTTTCTCATACAATATAATTGAATATTTGCCAACATGTAAAAATAGCTGACATGATGGATTTGAACAGGACTAAAATCCCAGAGTTACTCGGATAATAATTACATTACAACACCCCCACGTGTAAGACTAGTCCAATCCGAATAGGATATAAGACCCCACCCAGCAACAGGAACAAATTATGTAATGGCTACCTGCGGTAAAAACAGTAGATAATGGTTCTGTCCCATCTGTAGGTTGAACATTGAATGTTGTCATATTACTATAAATCACTGTATTTGTTATTTGAGTCACAGTTCAGAATAGATTGTCCAGGATAAGTGCTGTAAAGCCTAGTGTATATTTACGGATCTGCTTATGATCCGACTGCCACTTATCATTAAGCGGACAACTTCCATTTTTCTCATGCCCAATCTCTCTCTCTCTCTCACACCCTTTCTCTTTCTCTCTCCCTTCAGATACGTGGATGGAGAAGCCAGCGTTTGGCACAGCACTCGAGGAGCACCTTAAGCGCAGTAACAGGGAGATTGCTCTGCCTATAGAGGCCTGTGTGATGATGCTGTTGGAAACGGGCATGAAAGAGGAGGTAATGAGCCTCACTGAGAACCAGAAAAGCAGTCGTAGTCTTTACAAATTCTCTCCCAGTTTGGGATCCTCATCAGAAGGTGGTTTAGCAGTATTCAGACCATGAAATCTAGCTCTAGAGGCTCACTAAAGAGTCCTCCTAATGACTTAGATTCACTAAGCTGATTTTTCTTACATTTGGTGTAGGTGTATACCTCACGTCTGGGGAAAAAAAGCATCCTATTGTGGTATAATTCAGCCTTCTGTCTTTGCTAAGATGGAGTCAGAGGTGCAGGTTGTAAGAGGTTGCTAGTGTTTGTGTCTGTGCTGTGATTTCAGTAAAATGATGCTAAATTGCACCAAGACAAAAGGCTATTATGGCCGTCCAAGATGGCTGCCCCATAGTGTCAGTGTTGTTAATAGATTCAGTAATTCATACTGTGTATAATGTGCAAGTCTTTGTGACTTTTTTTTTTAAAGAATGTGATGTGGTTTGAGGTGTGAGACAGACAAAAGAAGCAAAAAAAAAAAAACAGACACTACTTAAAAAAAAACCCAGCAAGCCGACACTTAGCATGTCCGGTCTCATTGACTACATCTGGGGTAAATTATATAAATGAGATTTTTTTTTGACAAACCATTTGTTTGACTAACTGGCTAACTCGTGACAGTCCTGCTTTAGTTCAGACAGGCTGTGGAAGTGTAATTGCAACTATTGATGTTATTGTGTAGTTCACTTCTCCTTTCCATTTTGACACACAGACTGCTGGCTCTAATAATAGAATTGAAACGAGACAGCCATTTCCCTTCTCTTATCAGTGCGAAAAGTCTACCAGCTTATTTTCAAATAGTTCATTCAAAACGATTTATTTCTTTCCCGCTGTTTTATGCTTGGTAAATATAGTAAATTGAGGCATGTACTATGTTTAAGTGTTCTCTTTTTGCAGGGTTTGTTTCGGATTGCAGCAGGAGCCTCTAAACTAAAGAAGCTCAAAGCAGCTCTGGATTGTTCAACTTCTCAGCTGGAGGAGTTCTACTCTGACCCCCATGCTGTAGCTGGTACGGTCCATTTGCATTGAAAAAGTATTTGCGCTTTGGTGGCCTTGTCTCTACATCTAACATTGTTGTAAATATATGTGGAAGCCATACATTTTACAGTTTTATCTTATCTTATTTTATATGATCTTGGTCAGGTTTGTTAAACACATAAAAAAAGGACTTTGAGTTTTTTTTTTAAAAAAGAAAACCAGACTAACCTGATTTCACAGTAAAAACTGTATCCTGCCTCTGCAAGTTCTGCTGCAGTAGTTCATATACATGAAATGAGAAACACTGTCTTTGTCTTTTGTTTTTGTGTTGGTTTCCCATAATCAGGAGCCCTGAAGTCATACCTGAGGGAACTGCCTGAACCGCTGATGACCTTCCAGCTGTACGATGACTGGATTCAAGCCTCAAAGTAAATGACACATGAGCATGATAGCCATTGTTGGCCATTGTTAAAAGTGCTATACAAATAAAATTGAATTGAATTGAATGATGCACATTCTGTATACACACATAAAGCACAAACACTTGTATAGCAGTCTGGTGATTTAATTAGAATTCGACAGGAACATTAGAGAAATACATGGAAATCATGTCTGCGTTAACATTTTTAACATCTCAAAATACACAGATTCAAATTGTGTTGCATGTTCTTTTCTTTTTCTTCTTATTTGTCTGTATGTCATTTTCTGTGCAGTGTTTCTGACCCAGATAAGAGACTGCAGGCATTGTGGGTAACATGTGACAGCTTGCCAAAGGCCAACAAGGCTAATCTGAAGTAGGTTAAGTAAGAAATAACTCACAATGGGGCATGCTGTTATACAATTTTTTTATTTATGAATGACGTCGTACTTCTTAATCCATTTACAGTTACGTTTAATGTTCATGAAATAAGTCAATTAGCTTGTTACCTAGAAACTGTAAAATGCAACATCCTCTGTGCTTAGATTTCCTGTAGAGGAAAACGCTTTAAAGAATCGCTTTACCTCTGACTGCTAGTGGAAAGGACTTACCTTTTTTTGCATTTCGACCTAATGCATCTTATTTTGTGTCCATAAAGATATTTGGTGAAGTTCCTTGCAAAGCTGGCTCAGGAGAGTGAGGTCAATAAGATGACCCCAAGCAACATTGCCATTGTTCTGGGACCAAATCTGCTGTGGGCCAAAACTGAGGGGTGAGTTCAGACATAACAACAACTCAGCCAGTATTTCTGTTTGTGTAGTTTAACTCTAGGATTAGTTTTGGATCGAACTCTGATTAATGTGAGATGTTGAGTGAGTTTGTTTTCTTGTATCTTTAGGACTCTTGCTGAAATGGCAGCTGCTACTTCAGTCCATGTGGTGGCTATAATTGAGCCCATCATCCAGCATGCAGACTGGTTTTTCCCTGAAGGTAGGGCTTAAGCATCGTGTTTATCAAGAGTACTTCATCTCAACACGCCCTTCACCACTACTCAGCATCAGTAATACTACTATTTATTTCTTTATGTAGGCATTATAACAAGAATATGAGATTATAACCTAGATCCTATCTGAAAAACACACTATCTAGTGTATTCAGATTTTAGTAACAATGCAATTGTAACATTTGTTTGAAAAACCTAATACATCTTACACTATATGGCCAAAGGTTTGTGGACACTTGACTGTCACAGCCATATGTGCTTTTGGAACATCTCATTCAAGATTTAGTCCTCCCTTTACTGTTATAATACCTTTTACTTTCTTATTCTCAGTTTTAAATGACATGAGCAACATCTCTCTAATATGTTTTTGTTGTTGTGTTGTTGTTGTTATTGAGAAATTGAGCCAACCACTCGGTGTTCCGCTTTTAATAACAGATTTAAGCCATTTTGAGACAGCAGAATTGATAAGTTTGTGTGAACTCTCAAAGTCTGTCCTGTTTTCTCTGTTCTCCAGATGTGGACTTCAATGTGTCCGGCATGTTTGCGATGCCCACTGGCCCTGTGCACCAGCCTGGGCACCCTGTTACCCCCGAGCCTGAATATGCCACTATAGAGCGGAGACGCCCGGGCAGCCAGGGGGCATTGGAGACTGAGACTCCCCGCAAAGACAGGTATCCATCCCACCCTCGCCTTCACAGACAAGACTCCAGATCCGCAACTGTGTCTGCTTTATATGTAGTGGCCAATGAGTCCGTCACAGTCAAAGCGGACAGTCCGTCTCCGGAGGCTGTAAAGTGACTCGCATGTGCATTCATTTCCAAGGTGTTTTGTCCTGCAGTTATCATTTTTGTGTATGCTTCATTACATCAATAAAACATTTGTGTTCTCCCTTGTTCAAACATGGTAAAATGAGTGATATGATTTGTGTATTATAACCTGGGTCTCAGTGAGTCATACAGATTGGGATATGATTCAGCTCGACTGGACCTTCAGTAACTTGGGTCTCAGTCATGATATATATATATATTATTTGGTTGGTTAAACATAACTCGAAGGCACAGATTCTACCCGTGTAGCTGTACTTCTGAGGAGTGTTATAAATATGACTAGCATGGTACCACACCCTCATCTCCTCATCTGCTGACTAAATGATGGTTCAAAGGTCAAAAGGATGAAAGGTCTTTCAGTCATGTGATGATGTGGTGCTGCTGTAGTAGAGGAGTTTGTTAAATGACTTTTAATTTAATTACTTCATTAAAATTCATTAAAAAAACAGCTAAACTTAATAGTCGTATGACCAGTATGTGTTGACTTAAAAGAAAACTCCCAGCATTCAACCTAATCTCTGTCTTCCCTGTTGGTAGCATCTGTGCGATTACCTCAGATAGTCATTTCAACACGTGGAAGAACGTTAGACTCGAAACATACCTATAAGTGTAATTTATGAAAGCCACTGATCAATAACGTTTAACAATGTCCCATATAACACAAATTCAGAGCTAAAACTGTTACATTATGACAACAAATTTGAGGCAGGCATGCAAGGAAGTCGTTCTGTCCTTTTAACCTTCTTGACAACATTGGAGCGATACAGTAAAAAAGGTTTTGTGGTATTTATGCTTCATCAGACAGAAACTCGATACTTCCGTGGTTACTGTGTGTACACAAATTCTTCTCGCTTAAATGGTGGTCCTGTGTCTGAAAGGACGAATTATATACATATAGAGTCTAATTTAAAAAGTGCTTCAACTAAAGAATTCATCAAACTACTCTATAAAAATATGCTTTGCATGACTGCACCATCAACTGCCATTACACTTTCCGTATAAGTGAGTCTGAAGCAAACAGATTTTTTTTGGCTTTTTTGTAAGTACAGCAAAATTATATTTATTTATATATATGGTAATTGCACACATGCTAAAGAATGCGGCAGGGATTGGATTGGAAAAATGCTGGAACAGTCTTTTAATTTACAATGCACAAGGTTGTCTTAAAACTGTAGCAAAAGCTCATGTCTTATAAACAGCGACTTTCCCATCCATTTCATGATTTTCCAGTTGCTGGAAAATGATAAATGTCTAAAATAACTTGCCAATGATAGCATTATCCAATGATTAGCAGAATTAGTTAAGCAATTGCAAATAAGTAAACAGCAAAGAAAGATATAAAACATATTACTGGCACTGCTAGTATACTCACTGTAAAAAAAGAATAACTCAAAATTCTTTCCCTTTTTTTTTTTCTTTAACCAATGTACCCCCTGCCTTGGTGTGCTTTGTGTGTAGTGGCCTCCCCCTCTCTTTCTCCTTTCACGTCTCCCTGTCCTCTGGTCTCTAATGCCT
Source organism: Pangasius macronema (assembly GCA_037577455.1). Lineage (NCBI taxonomy): Eukaryota > Metazoa > Chordata > Actinopteri > Siluriformes > Pangasiidae > Pangasius > Pangasius macronema. Next base: position 10,624,224 of record CM074957.1, read on the forward strand.
CTCTGTGACCGCAGTTAGAGGGTTGTCAGGTGTCAGTGTTTCACCCTCTTTCCCCTCTCCCCTGTAGCCCCGCTAGCAAACATCTGGAGCATGCACCTCGTAGAACTGGCACTCTAAATAGAAAGCAGCAGCAGCAGCACACCTCTCCAGCCTTCCAGCCCCCTCTTCCTCCAGTGGAGGCAGGGGGGGTCCAAGCGTCCGAGGCCCCCTCTCAATCAGCTGTAGGGGGCTCGGAGGCTGGAGCTATAATGGCTCAGAACCACCAGACTATAAACCAGCAGCAATCTGCTGAGGAGAGCAGGTAAGGACCGAGAACACAAAGACCACTTTCCACCGCCACGCTGCAGATGCCAATAAAAAAAAAAATCACCTTTGTCTACCAGATGATTCTGTGCTGCATAAAGCTGTCTCTAGTGTAACTTTCACCATCTTTCTTTTACTGAATCCCATAAATCAACGTACCAATTAAATCCTGAACAAGTAAGTAAAATCAAATCAAAAGAGCATTTTACCTTCTGGCTGAGATTAAGGAGTTTAAAGGCTTTCAGATGCCAGTTTCAATCCGGAAACTTCTTAGTCATTTGTCTGCTCAGACTGATCATGCCTTCCTCACAGTCAGTGATTCCTGACTTCCTTCCTTACATCCTGGTTGCTGTGTCTCTTCTCTTTCTCATGTCTGAATCACTGCCCTCATTCTTGTCTGGAGTCTAAATGCTTTTAATCCCATTTACAGTTTTCTTTTACTTGCTGCTGAAATAATCATTGCATGGCATGCCATGTAGGTGATTTTTATACAAATAGTGATTTTTAACAGCTTCTTCTATTTCGGCACTGATTTACACACTGTATAATTTCTAACATGAAGATGCACGTTTATAAGAAGCATGGGAAACAATATTTATGAACAGCGTGCTCAGAAAAATGCAGATGTTTAATCATGATTGTTTTTGTATACTAGTAGTGTTGTGCGAGAGCCAACCTCCACACCTCCACCCCTGAGAAATGGCCCTGGAGGCCCCAGTGGAATGTCTGGGCAGCTGACCGTGGGGATGCCAACATCTGCTTCCAAGGGCCCCAGTCCACACGTGGTGCGCAGAGGTAAGTCACTCTGCCATGTCTCAGCAGGAATTACTAACTAACCGATTCCACTGTTTGTCACTATATATAAAATTTACACCATGTACTGTGTGTGGAGTTTGGTCGTGTCTTCTCGTGTTCTTGTACTATTTCACTTAAGTAGTTCCTTGTCCAGAGCTTCTGCCCTTCCTATATTTTCCCACTGTATATGTGTATACAAAGGAGATAACATGGATTGGACTTGTTCTTTCAGGTACAAAGAAACAGGCCCCTGCACCACCTAAAGTGGCTCCCAACCCCTCTTCCATTTCAGCTACACCCCTGAAAGCCATGCCACCCTCCTCTACACAGGCCCAGAACCAAAACCCAGCAGCGAGTCCCGCCCAGCCTGTAACCCTACCTCGCCGCCACTCTGGTAACCAGATGCCCATCCACGCCCCAAGTCACCCTCCTCCTCAGCCTCCACAGAACGCAGCAGACCCGGAGCCGTCCCCTCCCAACAGCCCCACTCCTCCTGACACGCCCCCACATGACTCCACCCACTCTGCTTCTTTGTCCCGCCCTCGGCCATCTCCCAGACCACGGTCCAGACCCAGTGTACCACCGCCGCCCCAGCCTCCCAGCGAGAGCACTAATGGAGTGTGCAACTCTGCATCCAAGATCATTACAGGTAAGAGAGAAGGAGCATCGCTTGCTTTTATTTCTAGAAAGATCAGAGCTTGTTGTGCCTTTGGAGAAAAAAACAACAGTTTCTAGTACTTGAGCAAAATACGTTCCATATTATTGATGTACCACTTTTCAGCCCTTCTGATAAATGGCCATGCACTCAAACCCATGCCTTTAGTTACATGAAAATTTATATATGCTTGACCTGAATTTATTTTTTCTACACACAATACAATACTACACACAATGCTTCTTCTCACAATAATTGGAATGACAGAGTTAGCCAGTACAGCAAAGCAAAACCTATTCATCTTGTTAAATACAAATATTAAATGGTATGTACAAAGTATATGAAGTCTGACGAACAGCAGATAATCGAGCAGCAGATAATCAGATGCTTTAAACTGCTGTTAGAATAAAAGCATGGCAGGTAGACGTTCTTCTTTTCTCATAGGAACAAAACATAAATGTGAAGCACATGAACAAATCAGGGCATAATGCATTTGGACAAAGTTTTGGGGATGTTGAGCTTCAGCATATTGAAGCAAATCATCAGCCTCATTAATGATTCATTATTTAAAGCACAAGCCAAACCAACTGCTGCCCTCAATCTTTCCCCACATCATTATATAAAGATGGAAACTTTCAAATGTTGCAGAGAAAAAGCCCTCTGTACTTTCACTCAGTTACAGTTACATCTTACTGACTCTCCACATACTTCCGCAGGTTGAGGATCTTATCCTGGGCAAGGTAGTAACTAGATCGCTTGTTCTGTCATTAGCTTGCAGCTCCTTATCATATCATCACCATCATGTATCACCCACTTTTGATGTTCATTTTCCATCTTACAATTCATTGCACAATTCATGTAACTCCTGTTTCGTAGAATGCCTCTGTACAAAAATTGATTCAATTTTGGTTGCGAATGGTTCTCTTCTCTTGAATCCCACATTCGTTTTGTGGTAAAATAATATGACCTGCAGAAATGTACATGAGAGAAAACGCCAAGTTTGAAGAGTTTTAACACAGTCATGAAAAACAAACCACTCTCTCAAGATTGCTCAAATGCAAATTTGTCTCATAGCTGAGGTCTGACTGCTCCTTTTTTAGCCCTTCAATTTATTTACCAGTTTGATAGTTTGCAATACCGCAACCAGTCCTAAAAGTAAACATGACATTAATGAGATAAAATTCCTCTGATTTGGCTAGCTGCTACAGGAAACACTTTGATTGCTTTGAGCAGTGATAAAACAGACACATGGGAATTTCCTAGCGTGGATGGAGCGTTATTCTCATTTAATCACTCGTCTTGTTTGGGTGGTTACTACGAGATCCTTTGCCCAGGGCACATCCATTTTAAACTGTAAGTAAGTGTTAAAGAGAGTGAATTATATGATACACTCCTAACTAACGTGTGCATCCTTAAGCCTATGCCCAAGTCTAAGCAGTTCCTGAATAATGGACACATGGTATGTGCAGTGTGCATTAGTTTGAATAAAAAAAAAGTTTGGGACAGCAAAAAAGCTTGCGCTTGAAGAATCAGAGCCGTTCAGTGGTAATGGAAAGTTCAGCAGTTGCCAGCCATGCCCTTCCCCCTCTACTCTGGTTTGAACAGCACCCCATTCTGCGGTTTCACCACACGGCTCCTCTGCTATTTGTCTGCATGAGCATGAGCACTGCGATCTACAGCTGCACCCCTCAGGCCGCCTCTACAGGCTTATCACTCCATCTTTCCACCTCGCATAAAGTACTTTTTCACTGAAATGGGGGGAAATTTTTTTTTTCAATCAGTTAATCATGACCACTGATTACTTTTCTGATGAGCCAATGCCATCAGAATGTCTTGCTTGACAAGTAATTCATGAGTAATTGATGAATTAATTGGGTGTCCTGAGCATGACGTGGCATTGTTACGTTGTTACAGATGTGTGACCTCCTGCCTGTGAACTAAGAGTTGAATGGCAGGCTATGGTAAGGATGCCAAAACTAAAAGCTGAATGCTGAATGCCTCGTTGTGAACGCTTTTGCACACTAACACTGCTTGTCCGAAAATAACAGACTAACCGCTAGCTAACCTGCATGTGCAATGATGCTTGTCGCAAACTCGCAGCAAACTCGTTCTTTTTAAAACCGCCCTGGGGTCTTATTTATCAACTGTGCATACACGTCTCTCCTCAAAGAATGTGACTTACCAAGTTCTTCTTGTGCGTAAGAATGTGCGTATATATTTAGAACTACCCCGACCGAGCTTATGCAGAAACCCCTAGTGGTAGAAGTGGTAAGTGTAGTGATGGACTGAGATGATGTCTTACTTGAAGATTTAGCACATGCAGCTTTGCGCAGGGATTTTTATTTTTTTTTTTTAGGATAGCAGGAACCTCCTTGTTGAGAGTGATGAGTGGATCGTCAGTCAGATTCATTTGCCCAGTGAAGTTTTAGTTCATCTCTGCCAGTTATCTACCCCACCTTCTGAGAGACCAACGAAGCGCTGCAGTAGCAGTCCTCTGCACACTCAAGTCCTTTCTTCTCTGGACTTTTCAGTCATTTAGTCATTTAGGGCACTTTCCAACGAGAAATTAGAGACAGGTCTGGCATTTCCCAACCACCCATGATCAGAATAATGACATGGCTTACATGCATTCATGTCACTCACACTGCAATAAATTTCCAAATTTACAACAATATGGGATTTCTGAGGCCATCGCCGGTTTATCAGTGCACACATGTAGGCATAAAACCCACCATTTTAAAGGGGAAGTTGTTTACTGTATATGCTGTTTCAGGGCTGTTTCATTATGTAAATGTGAGAGGCTGTGTATGAGCAGAGCGGTGTAGAATATGTGGGATTTACTGACGTCCCTGTGTGTGCATATGCACGTGTGGTACATTTCAGTTTCCTCCTGCATCGTGGTGGTTCTCGTGCGCAGAATTCGAGCTTGTCCTATGCACACTTTGATAAATGAGACTCCTGATCTGTATGCTGCTTCATAACATTCACTTCGGAGTGCTTTATGGAATAAAGGAGGATATGAGGCCACCGCACCACGGATAATGTCTAAACGTGCTACAATTCGAGTTAACAAGTAGCCTCTATTTCTTGACTTCTCATTCGTTTTGAATCTAAGCATCAAATTCATCTAGCAAAAGGACAAATTCGTGGTGTGTTAGATGTTTCCTTGCTTATCTCCCTAAACATCTAAGCAGTTAGTAGAAATACTAAGGACCACTCGGATACTTTTTTGAGATTTGACTGTAAATTCTGATTGCGCAGATGTGGGCGTGACATTGAAGGGGTCCGGGCGGCTCCTTGTCCCGTATATTGCTGAGGAACAGCCTGTGACTACGCCCCCTGATGCTGAGACCCAGTCAGAGAGCACCATGCTTTGAGGAGGAGATGAAACCCCTCCTCCTCCTCCTCCTCATGCAGCCAATTACTCCCTTTAATGCTGTTTTGAGGCAGAGCGATGCTCTATGGACAATCCTGGCACTCCGGGGTCTTCTAGGCACCGAGGGAACTTTTTAGACGCTGTTACTGTTTCGTCATTGCTGACATATTGAAGCTTGAGGTAAGCGATAAACATGCTGTATACTGTACCCATATCACATAAACTGTAACCTCTCTCTCGTGCCAGAATGGTTCCAGCTGCTTTGGCTTTAACTTCACAAATATGTATTTTTTTTTTTTTTTTGTGCTTTTGTGTTGTTTCGCATTGTAAACTCCATACCTGCGTTTTATTACTTGTGCCTTCGTGAGTATTTTACTTGCACATAATTGTAAGGGAACAGCAAGGGCAAAGCAATCCAAGCTTTATGTACATGATGTTCTCATTCACACACAGTCACACACCGAACTCTGTGTGTGCTGCCTTGTACGCATCATTCTCCCTCATTCCTGTCAGCCATCTTTATTTTCAACTCTCAGTTACTGAGTGCAGGATTTCATTTTGAGTACCTGAGAGATAATGGAGTGATTTCTAAGAGACCAAAAACCTGCTATAGGAAATGGATAATAGTGGAAAAACTTGATTTTAAGTGGCATACATATGGAAATGCAGTGTATGGCTAAATATCAAGTATTGATTTTTGAGGACTTTTATTCGTGTGGTGCAATATTGATTGCAGTTTTAGATCTTCTTTCTTTTTTTTTCTTACAAATGAGACAATCACTATATCAATATTTTAAAGGAAATGAGTGAAATTGTGATGTTGCACAGGGTTTGATCAAATGGACCAAATAATACAGCAATAAAACAATCTCACATATCTGTTAAACATCATTTAAATGATCTACATGGTGTTTCAACAATCATTTGGACCACCTGAGTGCAGTGTTTTTGCATTAATAAATGACTTGAAATGTAAGTACAACTGCCACAAGGCTGTTTTTCTCTTAGGTATGCAGTTCAGGTAGAATGGGTTGGATGTTTTAGGGGGAAATGCTACACAACATCGATGTCTTCTGAAAAGGGCCCAATATTCAATTTCTTAAATTAAGAAATTTATCTCATGATTTGATCCAGATTAACTTTTTTTATGTCTTTTTGCATTCTTTGCTTGTAATTTTGGTGTTATTTTTTCTATACCAATGACAGTCCAACAAACATGTGGGTGAATATTCGAATAGTTCAGTTATGCTCAGGAAATAGCAACTCAGAAAAGCAAGTCATTCATCCATTTAATTACTGACATATCTGTTTGTTTTTTTTTTTGCAACAGGCTACTTCTAAATGAGATAAAGGCTTGTAAATGTTGATTTGTATTTTTGTTCAACTTTTTGTTTTCTTTTATACTGTGTGCACCTTTTCTGCAGCTGAGCTGGTTCTGCACATTTCTCAGTCACAGTGTGTTGTACTGATTCCTGCTGTATTTCCTACACAGCAAGTTGAATGACATACAATTACCTAATAAAATGCCAGGCAATAAGAAAAATAAAATTCAGTTCAAAATGTCCTCTTTGAGCTGTGTTGGTTTATTTAAAAGTATTTCTTGGAAAGTAAATCGTAAAAGTATTTCTTTAAAAAAACGCTTCGTGAACAGAATCAGTTCTAAAATAAAGGAAAGTATTGCCTGCATCTCAGGGTATGAGGCGTGTAAAAAGGTTTTGTTACTCTGTATAAATAAAATAGGCGTAACCCTTTGCTCCATCTTCTACACATCCTGATCTTGTCCATGTCCATTGAGTTGAAGATGCTGAAATTTTGAAGTGATTCATAACTTGATAACTTGAAAGCATGCTCAACTTTTTTTTTTAAGGATTGCCAGTATCCCTAGCCTTGAGATATTAAAACTTAAGGCCTGTCATGCCCAGTAGGCAAACAGAAACACTGCCACTGACAGGCACACAATGAGGTTGGCATTTACCACATGCCTCAGACAGGGCTCTTCCTCGAGGGAGCACATGACAGCCTCAGACGGTGGTGGAGGGGGCCGCTCTCCTTCTGAATCCTGCTCCATCCCACACAGCCAGAGCAGAGTGGACTTCAGCTTAGAGGGCTTCCCAGCATGGCGTGCACTCAATCCTGAAGAGAGAGTGTTTTGTATGTTACAATGGAAACCAATTCTTAATATAAAGAAATTTTGGGGTGATTTGTGATTCGTGAATTTTAACCTTATTAACACCTCAGCATATTTTCACTTTGCATGTATATTTAAAATTAAGACGCATCTGGACTTGATCTACAGTCAATCTACATCCTGAGAAGGTAAAAAGGTTTAAATTAATTTGTGACTTTCCGGTGCCCCCTACTGGATGAACCGTCATTGGTGCTGACTCTTTACTAAAGCAAGGTTTAAGATTGCTTAAAACCAATAAAGTGTGTTTAAAGGAAAACACACCATTTGTGCTCTCCGTCACATTTCCATGACTCTTCTCCTTTTCCTGATGTAAGCCGTTATCGATAGTAAGCGTCCCAGCTTCTTTAGTGGCCTCACTGCTCTTCACAGGATCAAACCTTGTGAACCATGTCAGCCGACTTACCTGTGACATACAGCATACATTAACATCAGTTTCCTGAGTCACTGCTTTTCTGCGGTATCATTGTGTAATGAGCTGGTTATTATTGGTCTAGAGATACTTTACAAAGTGCCTCTTTATCTTTCATACTAACATATTATCTTATTGCTGTTTGTTCCTGACCTGTTCTTCTGTGGGTTTCTCCGTGACCAGGCTGACACACACCACCACAGCAAGTGTGAACAGGGAGAGGATGATGGAGAAATACAAATAGTGCACATATTTGATAATATCTGGCCTGGTGTCTGTCTCGTAGCACTGTGGTACAGGGTAGATGAAATCCAGAATCATCCTCACAAGGCCAACCAGCAGCCCCAGCACCAGACCCCAGAATGCCCCCTAAATCACACACAGAGTAAAAGACAAACTTGTAAAAAAGATGAATGAAAACGATTATTTATCCTCAGTCCTGTTTTGTTCTATATAGCCTTAGTGGAAGTGGAAGTGGAAGTGACTTTGTGG
>CM074957.1:10635957-10646633 GCA_037577455.1 Pangasius macronema
CAAGATTAACTTGTACCAGAATGATGGGAAGAGAAAAGTATGGTGAAAGAAAGGAACAGCTCATGATCCAAAGTATAACCACATCATGTGCCAAACATGGTGGAGGCAGTGTTATAGCATGGGCATGTATGGCTACCAATGGAACGAGCTCACTGGTGTTTATTGATGATGTGACTGCTGACAGAAGTAGCAATATGAATTCTGAGGTGTATAGGGCTATACTCTCTGCTCACATTCAGTCAAATTCTACAGAACTGATAGGACGCTGCTTCACAGTGAAGGTGGATAATAACCTTAAACATACTGCGAAAGCAACACAAGACTTTTTGAACGCAAAGAAATGGAAAATTCTTCAATGGCCAAGTCAGTCACCTGATCTCAACCCAGTAGTGCATGGGGGCAGTCATGGCCTAATGGTTAGAGAGTCGGCCTTGTAAGCCGAAGGTGAACCTGAAGGTCGTGGTTTCGAGTCTCAGACCTGGCAGGGATTGTAGGTGAGAGAGTGAACAACCAGCATTTAATACCATGACTGAGGTGAGACCCTTGGGCAAGGCACCGAACCCCCAACTGCTCCCCGGGTGCCACAGCAAAAAGGCTGGGCACAGTGTGTGTTCACTACTGTGTGTGTGCACTTGGATGGGTTAAATGCAGAGCACAAATTCTGAATTTGCCACATGTCATTTGACTTCACTTCATTTTTCAGTGACTGAAGACAGAAAGAAACAATCAGCAACTGAAGGTGACTGCAGTGAAGGCCTGGTAAAGCATCTCCAGGAAGGAAACTCAGAATTTCAGTTTTGAGAACATGGGCTCCAGACTTCAGGCAGTCATTAACTGCAAAGGATTTTCATCCAAGTATTAAAATTATGATTATATTTACAATTATGTCCAAATTCCTTTGAGCCCCTGAAAATGGAGGTACTTTGTTGAAAATGGCTGTAATTTCTAAATGGTAAATGCCATATTTTTGTGGAACCTTTTAAAATAAAGCTGAAAGTCTACACTTNCCTAAATGGTAAATGCCATATTTTTGTGGAACCTCTTAAAATAAAGCTGAAAGTCTACACTTCGATCACATCTTAATATATGTATATATATATACACCATACGAAACTGTAAAGACATAAAAGAAACATTACTGGAAAATTAAGGAAGGAACAAAGATATTTCAAGGGTAGCTAAAATTTCAAGTCCAGCTACAAACACTTCTTGGTCTACAAAGCACAACAGATACATTTTAATGATTAACCATTAGTGACTAGTTCATTGCTATAAATAAGACATTAAGTTAAAGTGTTTTTTTCATAATGGTTCTTCATGTTACCATTTTTGACTAGAGCCAATGGCAGTGAAAAGATGAGACACCTGAAGCAGAGAATGAATGCATACTTATCTGTCCAATGGTCTTTAAACATTCTGTTTCTGTTGTCAGTATTTTTTAACAAGCGCTGTCATCAGATCAATAATCAGACCAGCAAGGATAAAAGAAATAAATATACTGCATATAAGAAATTCTAACAAGTCCCAGCAGAGGATGGACTACAGTCATTGTACTTCATATATATATATATCAGTTCCACTAGTATTTTTCACGTCTACAGTTCAATCCAAAAATTTCGAAACTTTGCTGGGTCTACATCAGGATCACAGACCACTATTTGATGACCCCGCTTTATGGCATTGCTTATTTTCTCATTTCCACAGTGTATTTGCCTTGACTTGGACAAATCAGTGTAATAAAATTTAAGTGTAATGTCTGATCAATAATGCACATGTGCTCCTAAAGAATAATCAACCTCCAGGATTAACAAGAAACACACATAGGTATTTGCATGACCTATTTACTTCCCTCACCTGATCCGAACACCAGTACCATATGGAGGGGACTGACATTCCCAGCAGCACTCCTGGCCAGGGAAGATCAGAGGTCACAGGATCCCGGAAAATGTGGAAGGCATCCTCGCGAGGGATCCCGCATGTGGTGTTTGGGACTCTAATGGAGGGAATGGCATTGCTGTAGCCATCAAAAATGGCCTGCCAGCCCCCGACCTCCACAAAACCTCCCCATAAGCAAGAGCAACAGCAAAAAAAAAAAAAGAAAGAAACAGAAGTTAAAGGAGGAGAATGTTTTAGCTACAGTAGTTGTGTGTTTGTCAGAAATCAAACATAGGATGAGTCAAAAGGAAACTACATACTGAAACCCATAAGTGTCAGGGCCCCAATCAGCATGATGACAGTCTGAGCTGCATCTGTGTAGATGACGGCTGCAAGACCACCTAAAAAGACATTCTTCAATATGTGAGTGCACAGCGGCCACAGTCATTATAATAACACACTTCATATGTCCTGAGTCTGTTGTGTGTTCGATTAAGCTTGATATCTGCAGATCAGTACCTGTACTTGTGCACTAATCAGAAACCCACTAACTCACCTGCTACTGTATAAAGAGCAGTAATGACGAGGAGAAGAATGACAGCAATATAAATATTCCAGCCCAGAGCCTGCTGTATGAACACAGCCCCAGCGTACATATCCACCTGCACACATGCCATTCATACAGCCTTTAGTCTGAGCATTGATTCTTCTTCTTTTTTTTTTTAAAGGCGCACTTGTCAATATTTTATTATTCTTACTATTGCAACTAATGTGGAAAAACTGAGAAACACTTCTGCTGAAATAATGCTCTACAGTCTACTCTCCACCTGAGAAAAAAATTACTGTTGATTTGGCATGATCCTTGTTTGTTCATCAAAACTAAAACTGTCCACTAAATAATTTTTTTTAATTAAGATATTACTTAAGATATTAATATAATATTAATATATTACTTGTCAGTAATAATTCAAGTTTCTTCATGTAGTTGCTATTGTAAATCCTCAAACTGAATAAATTTGAACAAACAGCTTACAGCTTAGGTGCAGTGGTATGCTGATATTCAGCCTATAGAAGGTGCTGCAGATAAACTGCATGTAAACTTTTTTTTTTTTTTGTGAGACTGGGTTGCACCATATATTTAAATTGTGCATGTCTAGTATAATTTGACTTATTGATCATGGTTTCGAGTCATTTTATCTTGGATTTGTTATGTGATGTATGAAAAACAGGGTCCTGGACTCCTTATCTATGTTTATATCCCTCTTGTTGGTCATGTTATAGACCCCCAAGAGCCCTTCAATCCACTAAAATCTTTACTGCTCAGAGAAACAAACATCACAGAATGCGGAAAAAAATGACTAAGCAGCCACATTGCCACGTGCTATCATTATGGGGAAATATTGCAATCTGCTGCAAGGGTGTAATGACATTGAATTAAATAAAACAGGAATAAATATGGGGACTGTTTTGTTTTTAAATGGAGGAATCTGCTGACCATGAAGTCTATAAGGATGGACACTGATAAATTTCTCCTGGATTATTAATGCTATAACCTGGTAAACTGCTCTGATCAGTGGCTGCACCAACAAATGTGTATGTTATTTGGCATGTGAGCATTTTTTTGTGTTTATAGCTTTGTTATAACTATGTAATTACAAGGATATGATGGAGGGTTTCTGCGAATAAACTCTGCATGTCAGAATAGATTCTGGGAGGCAGGGCTTCGTGTACATGGGCATGGATAGGAGGTGGTGTCAAGGAGTAAACAAAAAATGACTGTGCTTCTTACAATAGGTCACTTTGTAACCACTACATCCCATAATCTACCTACTGCACCGTTAAGCAAAATGGCAAAGTTCATCTCATTGATTATTCAGAAGCCCTGCTTTATGTTAGACCAGAGGCTGTGTTCTCACTTGGGAATATTGTGCTTGCTGCCTGCTGGTTTTATTCACAAGTATATAATGCTATCCACTTGTTTCCATTTATGCTGAGTGTTTAGATTGGAATAAAAAGGGCTACTTACAGTAATAAATAACTTATACTGAATAATGATTTTTCAGAAGTGCAGAAAGGCACATTGCTCGACACTTACCGATATTTTTGTGAAGATGTAAATAAATAATGACAAAATAGCAATAAATATCTGTATTCTTCTGCCTCCAAATCTCTTCTGAAGATATTCTGGCATAGTTGTCACCTACAAGCAAATTAAACTATTTTTTTGTGAACATTGTAACGTGTATTAAACATAAATAATGATGTATTGCTGTGTACAAGCCCTCTCACCCCAGAAGCTATGTAGATGGGGAGGAAGAACCAGCCTAGGAGCAGAACCACCAGCATTCCCTATCAGAAACAATGAGGAAAGAGTCTAATGATACCAACATTTGTTGAATATCTCACAACTCGACAGAAAAGATATTGTGTCTGTATGATGATATGTGGCTACTGGAGCTTTACATTCCACTCGTATGCAGTGGGGACGATGCCTGCCGCAGCCGCTGATCCAGCCAGACCAATGAAATGACCGCTGCCCACGTTACTAGCAAACAGAGACGTGCCCACCTGCAGAAACACCACAGGATCACTGTTCGATTAATTTACCTGCTTTCAGAAAAATCTCTAAATCTCATACTGCGTACAGATATTATGATCATTGTGAGAACTCACCGGCCACCAGGTCATGTTTTTTCCTGCTAGGAAATATCCATTTACTGTGCTTCTCTTGGTTTTCCACATAGACTTGAAATCAGCAAAGCATTAGATCACAAATCTGCTTTACAATAATTGTAGTATTGCCATGAAATACACTGTGAAAGAGCACAGCCTTCTCTTCATCCTTTTAGGCATTATTAGGCCTTCATTATAAATCAGGTAACACATTTAATATTAACATTGTGACACCAGCGTATGTTGCTCAAACTTTTGCTCAAATGCTCTGTAGGCTACATTCCGCACCAACATATTTTAACTAAGCCGACCTCCACCACGGCGCTGTTGGAATAAGATCAATATGCCATAAATAATTTGACCTCTTTTACCATTTATCATGACATATCTTTAGACTTACCAGGCTTATGAAATAAGCCTAATGTCTCCTGTAAATTCTTTAGGCTACTGAGAACAGGGAGACTTTCTGCATTTTGAAAATATGTTGAGTTCTGCATAACCACATGACTTGTGTGCAGAGAAGAGAAGTTTCATGAGCCCAGTGAGTCTAATCACATGTTGTGAAAAGCATACAATTTACACATGAAGTGGGCTACACTCAATATGTTTACAAAAGAGATAACATTTATTACATAGTGTAATACTGTAATATTGAAATAGTGCACTGGTAGAGTTTAGCTTTGTTAAGCTATGTCAGTGCAGAAAGGCACACACAGAGCATTTGAGTGAAAGTCTGAGATGTTGCTGGGGAATGAATGCTTGTGCCAGAATGTTGAGATTCAAAGCATAGAAGGTGCCGTAAATTTATGACAACTGGAATAAACCTACATGCATATAACAATTTATTTCAGTAGGTGTCACCTGTCATAAAAAAACACTTTTATTGGAGTAACAAAAAACACCATTTTTATTTCTAAAAATCATATAAGCAATTAAATTTATAGTCAGAAGAATCACGTCAGTTGTTACGGTTTAATGATCATCACTGTCAAAGCCTACACTGTGTAACGGTGCCATATAGCAAGGTTTCATATCAGTGTTTCCAAATATAGAGTTCACCAGACTGCAGAGTGCTCACTTTTGTATAGTTTTTCCAGTTAATGCAACCTGGCAAGCTACTGTATGTTTTATCATGTCATTTCTGTGACTCTGCCATGACACTATCATGACGATCTAACATAAGTCAGCATTCAAATGGTCAAAACACAGCCTTATGTGACATAAATCTGTCACTTGCCATTAAAATTGACTTTAAGACAGCTGACATGCATAGGAACGATCCTTTATAAAGTTGTATGTAGGTTTAAGTCAGTTATCATGACAGACTTATGAACATGATCGTTAAGTAAAGTATTACCAGAAAAGGTAATGAAATACAATGAGTACACCTTAAAGGACACACACTTGTATCCGCTGCATTATTGTATGAATGTGCTTTTAAATAAACCTACCCATAGTCCTACTGCCAGGATCAATATGAAATACACAACAAGCACCACTATATCAGCTGCAGACAGAGTGTGTGTTCGGTTTGGGACCCCTTCCGTGGGTGTAGGGAAGACACTTGGGATCTCAGTACTAGCCATGAGGTCAAAGTTCAAGTGTATTTCCCACTACAATCAAAACAGCAAACAATAAGATAATTATCTCATGCTCTCTTTGTGTTTCTCTACTACACACACATATGCAACCACTGTGTTTTTGCTCTCAATATTCACAGCACTCAACCTGTGATTATATTGTTATTATTTACTAAAATTAAAAGTTGATTTAACAGCAAGAATCTCCCATGATTAAACAGGATGCTTTTTAATGCAAATTAGAGTAAACATCATAAGAACAAGTATTCGTTTTTAATGTGATGAATTCAACCAAGAAAAAGCACCATGTTCAAAATCAATAATATCTTCAGTCAGTTACCACAAACTGCCCTTTTACCACCCCTTCACAGACACGTCATTGCAATAAAATGGAGCGCAGTTTGTGTAGAGAGATCTCATGATGAATCATGTCTACCATTACAGCCATCTCCCACACCCATTTGTCAGGTGTGATAAAGTCATGAACAACACCATCTGGCCTTCGTAAAAGCAGTGAAGGCAGAGGAAGAAAATCACTCACCGAGAACGAGTTTTCTTTCCTGATTGTGGAGCTACAGCTTCATAGCGCTGCAGTCAGAAGCTCTCACCATTCAGACATTTGTAATATTGTGACAAGCGTCTAAAATCTTCCCCCTATGACCGAGGGATCAAACTCCAGATTCCTTCAACTCCTTATATAAGACTACAGGCACTGGTTAAAATGTAAGGAGATTTTATTACCAAAAAGGTAACAGAATGGTTGCACTAGCAATTAAACAGTAGAGTGACAAGGCTTGTTAAAGGCAAAGTAAATATAATGATTGCATGAACTTAAATATTGATGTTCTGATAGGAAATCCACAATTAAAAATTCAGCCATTGAAAATGTTCGGTATTGCAACAAAGCTCCTAGGCAACAATTCACCTCACTCAGGAAAATTCTCAGCTCAAACATATGCACAAGTCCTGCATTTAAGAACCCAATGAAAAGGTCAGGAAACTAATATCACACACAGATATCAGTTACCCAAACCTAACCAAATGAAGAATACTTTTTTTTGTATTACGCTAATATGCATGTTATTACTTTACTACTATAATAATATAATTAATAAAATTACGAAAAATTCAAGCTTCTCCCTTTGAGAAACAAATAAGATATTTTTTTATAAATATATCACAACAGTGTTGATCGATTTCATTATTCATTTTCATCATATTAACGTTTGCATTTATTGCAACCTCCCAGGCCTATTAAACCTGCCTGTAAACTGGTAAAATAATACTCATAAACTCATAAAATATACAAACGATATAATAATTAAAATAGTACACATAAAAAAACAGATGAAGATACATTACCATTTTCTTTTTCTCATAAAAAACAATTTAACAACAAAAAAAAAACAAAAAAAACAAACAAATAACTTCTGTTGTATTTTACATTCAGCATATGATAAAGCAAATACCAAATTTACCCCAAAAAAAAGAGGGAAAAACAAACCCTTGGTAGAACAACGAATTTAAAAAAGCAGTTTGGCTGCACACAAATGGCTAAATGTAAACCTGCATATACATACATTCATTATGGATGACCATCTAATTCTCTCATAATTACATATGATATTTCATACTACAATAAAAACTACCTATAGTAATTATAAACTCTTACAATAACTCTTATAATATCCATTTATTTCATATATTGCATGTGAGATTGCACCCTACTATATAAGGAACCGCTTTATTAGTTAATACTTTTATTCGAATAATCATAAATCATTTGTATATCTCTATAAGAAATATAGTATGTTATATCCAAAGTGTCCAAGGTCTATGTAAATACATTCTACAGTAGAAGAATCAGTGTAATCTGTTAAACAAAGCCCTCATGATTTAACGTGTAAGCGCATTTATATCCAAAACAACACCCGGTGTTTCATTCACAGTTCTGTTCACATTCCACAGCTGATTTAGTGCCATATCTAAGTTTGTGTGCACATTAAAGTCACACTGTATAATGCTACTACAATCTTTCAACCTAAGACATGTTTTTAGTTGTTTTTTTTTTTTTATTTCGTTTGAACATGTTCCAAAAAATCCATGTAGCCTATGTAGCTCAAAAATGTGTGAAGTGAAGTCAGTATGAGAGCATATGTACAGGAACAGTTTTTCCAGGTATGCCTGTATTTGTTAGTAGTCTTTAATGTATGTACAATGTACAATGGGTATGAGCATGTGTGTAATTTATATAAATGTGTATACAGTATGTGCACGTGTGTGTTTGTGTGTCCCATCACCATGCTAAGGGAGACGCCATACGAGGACTGCGTGGGCTGCGTGGAGGATTCTCAGTGGCCTGGTTCTCCATTAGGGCTCTCTATAAATTAGACACACACATAGCTGTCATTATGACCATAATATCTGACAGAATCCATACGTTCAATGCTGTGAGTTATACTCTCACCATCCACTTTATTACTGTCGGGGCAGTTGTGGCCTAATGGTTAGAGAGTCAGCCTTGTAATCTGAAGGTCATGAGTTCGCGTCTCAAACCAATCTGTCCATTTTCCTCTGTGTAGGTGAGGGGGAGTGAATGACCAGCACTCTCTTCCACAATCAATACCACGACTGAGGTGAGCCCTTGAGCAAGGCACCGAACCCCCAACTGCTCCCCGGGCGCCACAGCAAAAAAGGCTGCCCACTGCTCCGGGTGTGTGTGCACTACTGTGTGTGCACTTGGGTGGGTTAAATGCAGAGCACAAATTCCGAGTATGGGTCACCATACTTGGCTACACGTCACTTGTATTGTCACTTATACAATCAGCCAATCATGTGGCAGCAGCACAATGTGTAAAATTATGTAGATGTATGTCAGGAGCTTCAGTTAATATTCACATAATATTTCAGAAACTGCTCATGTCCTGGGAACTGGGAACAACACACAACAGTCTTAAGAGTTTACACAGAATGGTGTGAAAAACAAAACAAAAAACACCCTGTGTGCAGAGGGTCTGCAGGCTGAAACACCTTGTTGATGAGAGAGATCAGAGAAGAATGACCAGACAGGAAGCCTCTAGTAACTCAAATAATCACTCTTTACAACCGTGGTCACCTTGAAGTTGATGGGCTACAACAGCAGAAATCCACATCATTCTACCCCTGTCAGTCAAGAACAGACGTCTGATGCTATCATGGGAACAGATTCACTAAAACCAGACAGGTGAAGACTAAAAAAAAAACAGCTAAATTTTTTACTTTCTAATTTTCAACTGTCCAGTTTTGAAGAGCCTGCGTTCATGATAGCCTCAGAGTCCTATTCTTGACTGACAGGAGTGGAATTAAACGTGGTCTTCTGCTGTTGTAACTCATCCACCTCAAGATTCGATGTTTTGTGCATGCAGAGATGCTTTTCTGCTCACCACGGTTGTAAAGACTGATTATATGAATTGTTCTTTGTGGCAGCTCAAACCAATCTGTCCATTTTCCTCTGACCTCAAGGCATTTCCACCAACAGAACTGTTGCTCACTCAATGTTTTTTTTTTTTTTGAACCATTCTGTGTAATCTCTAGAGACCATTGTATGTGAAAATCCCAGGAGATCAGAAGTTTATGAAATACTCAACCCAGACTTTCTGGTACTAACAACCATGCCACAATCAAAGTCATAGAGATAATGCTGTTTCTACATTCTGATGTTTGATGTGAACATTAACTGAAGCTCTCATTAACTGGACTTGTATCTGTATGATTTTATGCATCATGCTGCTGCCACATGATTGGCTGATTAGATAACTGCATAAATGGCAGGTGTACACGTGTTCCTAATAAAGTGGACAGTGAGTGTATAAGTAGAATGGCATTGCACTACAGTGAATGTCATTCCGCAAACCAGAAAATAAAATCTGCTACTGAAATGATCATAGTAACAAAATTTGGACACAAAACTCTGTACAGGCTAAGCAACTCACATCAAACTTTGAAGTGAATTCGGCAAAGATGCCAAAAAAAGCCTCAGTGGTGGTGACCTTGCCGTCCTCGCCGAAGAAGGAGGCCACCTTACAGAATTCCTCCATAGCTCTCTGTTGTAGAGACTCCAGAGACTGCACAGCAGGGTGGCTGTTCTCCAGAAAACCCTTCACACATGGTGCAGTTAAGGCAATACACACAAATGTTTCTCTTCAACCTGTATGTAGCACCCAGTGACAAATATATATCATATACCAGGGAACATGGTGTATTTCTGACATTACTAGGAAAACAATGATCAAGGAGTTTAAGTACTTGGGGTCAACAGTCCAGAGTAATGGAAAGTGTGGGAAAGAGGTGAAGAAGCGAGTGCAGGCANGGACAGGATTAGGAACGAGTACATCAGAGGGACAGCTCATGTTGGACGTTTGGGGGACAAAGTTAGGGAGGCCAGACATTGCTGTGTCTCTGTGTATATTAGCATTTCAGTCCACACTGATGTGATTTTAACGTCACTTCACGTCTAGTCTGTTGGATGTGCCTCTTCTCGACAGTTTTCTGTCAAGAAGAAATTTGAAG
>CM074957.1:10646733-10660205 GCA_037577455.1 Pangasius macronema
GATTTTAACGTCACTTCACGTCTAGTCTGTTGGATGTGCCTCTTCTCGACAGTTTTCTGTCAAGAAGAAATTTGAAGCAGATTTCCTTATTTTGTTCGTACATTTTATTATATAGTCATGTATAGCAGTGTGAGCTACAAACTGAGGGATGTTTATACAGGAAACAATGTACAAGAACAACATGCTTGTGTTGTTAATTAGTAAGCAGAAGAGTTCGCTCATCTTGGCTGAGAAGAGTGTGTGGGTGTCACCAGGGGATTCCAGGAACTCTTGAACTAGACTTATTCTATTCATTATTAAACAGTTGATGTCTCTCTCAAAACAAAACAAAAAAGGCCAGAAATATAAATTCACCTACTCACAACTGATAATTATTTGTTGCCAAAACAGATTAAAATCAAAGCGCACTGTTGTTCTTTCTCCTGCCAGTAGCTTGTACAGAAACGTAAAAAAAACAGTCAGGTTCCAAGGTACAGAAAAAAGTGAGGTTCCAATTTCCCCATACACCCACACACATGACAGCTGCTGTATATATCACAGCCATTTGGATTCCTGTAAGTGATTCTGTTACCGGGACTGGAAGGATACACTCATAATAATAGCAAAGCGGTCCTCAGAAGTGGCTGGCATCTTTTGGCAGGCTGAGCGGATATCTTGGATGGTGGCGTGCAGATCGTTCATATCTGAAGTGATGTTCCTCTGATTCACTACATTCAAATAGAAAAGGAGAAGAAACAAGTCCTCTTAGGCATCATTCTTGCAGCAATGAGTCTAAATTTTCTACTTTCTTGCAACCTCAGTATAAAGAGGGAAGTTTTGTCCAACAATTATGGTTCATAGGAATGATATAGTATGATTTAATTAGATTGTAGAGCCTAGGTAGTACACTAGAATGTCATTTGAGATTTAACCACAGAAGAAAGAGTGATTCTAGTCAGCAATATCACAGATGATGAGGTATGCTTTGGATCATGAGCCCTTTCTTTCCTTCTCCATACTCTTCTCTTCCCATCATTCTGGTATTTTTTTGCAAAGTCTAACCTGTCCTTTCTGTCCTTTAGTGTTACCAGTGGTTTGCATCTTGAGGTAAACCCTCTGTATTTACATCCATGAAGGTGTCTCTTGATTGTAGACTTTGACAATGATAGACCCACCTCCTTCAGAGTGTTCTTGACTTGGCTAGATGTTGGGAAAGGAGATTTTCTTCACCAAGGAAAGAATTCTTTGATCATCCACTTTAGTTGTCTTCCATGGTCTTCCAGGCCTTTTGGTGTTGCTGAGCTTGCCAGTGCATTCATTCTTTTTAAGAATGTATCTTATATGTTTTTTTCAACCTAATGATGGCCTCCTTCTCTTGCATCTCACCTCTTTGGACCGCATATTGAGAGTTCCCATGAACAGCTACCAAATGCAAATTCAACAAATGGAATCAACTCCAGACCTTTTATCTCTTTAATTTGTCATGAAATAATGAGGAAACAGGCCAAACCTGGCCATGAAACTGTCAATTAACTATCAGTCAATTGTCCAAGAACCTTTGAACCTGTGAATGTAGAGGGACTATCCAAAAATGGCTGTAATTCCTAAACAGTTAATGCAATATTTTTGTTAAACCGATTGAATTAAAGCTGAAAGTCTACACTTCAATCACATCTTAATTGCATCATTTCAAATCCATTGTGGTGGTGTACAGAAGCAAAATTACAAAAATTGTGTCACTGTCCAAATACTTATAGACCAGTAGTTTGGTACTATGCCATACATTAAAAAGTTACCCAAATTACTTTAATAAAGGTCTTGGAAACTAGACTATAAGCATGCCTGAGATTTGTTGCTCACCTTTTGCTGCAAGTGGTACAGTTATGAGTTCTTTGGCAAAGTCCAGTACTTCAGGAAAATGTTGGCACAATGATTTGACCAGGATATGCAGAAAAGTGGATTTTCCATCCACTGTTTTGGTAGTACCAAGCTACAAAAAAGGGTTACATCTACATGTGATTGATGTATGCACAAGGACTTAATACAATAAAACAAACACAATAAAACATCAAGCAGCAGTGTTGAGCTACTTCACTGTGAATTTCAGTTCCCAAACTGTGTCACTAAATCTATAATTCCAAAAACAAGATGTCAACCAAAGCTGCCTAAAATCATTACAATGACCATAAAAAACTGTACCAGGCCAAGAAGGAAACTTACTTCAGTGAGGAAATTGATCTTAAAGCCAGTGGTCTTACTTCCCTTGGGCTGGCCATTGTTTAAGTAATTCCCCATGGCAAGAACAAACTACAAAAGGACAAAGAGAAAGACAGTAAACTCAGTATGATGAAAAAGCATAGGAACACTGTATCACAGTATAAAATTATCATTCATTCATTCATTCATTATCAGTCGAGATAACGGATTCTGAGTGATGTGGAGATTAGTCAACAAGCTTTCAACCAGAACCGTGAAAATTGTGGATTGGGGAACTGATATTTTGCATTTCTCACCTCCAGAATCTTTGCTAGTTTTTTGCTGTTTTTGAGCTCCATTGATGCCTTGTAGATGCAGTCATATCCTACTCTCATCTCCTCAGTTTTCTCCTGCAGCATGCTTTTAAAATGCAGACTCCTCAGACGGGTCTTATACTCGGGCACAGACAGCATCTGGAGATATGCACACAAGCACATATGTATAACTTTATCATTACCCTAAAAACTGATACATATATAACAGCTTTTTTCTCACAAAGAATAGCAATCTGAGGTTTTTGATTTATTTATTATTATTACCTGTAAGACAAACTGATCTGGCTCACTGAGCTTGCTAGGGTCGTCAATGTACTGCTCGTACCGTTTGACCTCATCATCATCTGGGGCATACAATAGCAACTGCTTGATGTGTGCTGGCTCCAGGCGATCGGTCATCATTGTCATTAGCACCTGACGTAGCTCAGCTGGAGAGAGCTTCAGATGGGCAATCAGGATGGCTAAAGCGAGGGTGGAACAGAGAGTTTGTCACAGTATAGCACAGCAAAGTCTTTCAATCTCTGAGACAGCAATCTACACACTAGTACAAGGTAAAAGAAGCCCTACACAGAATTACATCAGAAGACAGACCAGCAGAGCTTAACACTGATACAGCCAAACTGTGATTTAAAAATCAAAGGCAGAAGAAGCATGATTGATGCCATCAAGTACAGTCTGACACAGGATATCTGACACATAGAAGACAAGTTTAACTTTTCCTCTTCTACTCACATGCATTATAGGCTTTCTTATGGGAAAGAATCTCAATCACGTCTTTCTTTTTGAATGTCTCAGGCTGAGGTGCAGGTTCTGGAATAGAGACTGACACAAAGTCAAAGAATGAGAGTGTGTTCTCCATGTGAAAGAAAGGTGGATGGGGATAGACAGATGGGTGAACGGTTGTTGAATGCGTATATGCATGGATAGTCTGACACACAGTTAGATGATTGGTTTCCCCAAAAGTTGAAAACATCAACATTACTTCTGAATGGAAAACAGATCCAAATATCAATTGGTTACTCTTAAAATGATGTATGAAAAAGACAAAAAAATTATCTGAAACACTCCAATTTCTGACTTAATAATAAGAAAATAAAATCAGGATAAAAACATCTCCACCAAGATGTAACTGATCCATAGTCACCTAAACCAAAGGATTTCAAAGCAGCATATGTGCTATGTAGCCCGAGTGTCTTCCATTGAGGGCGTTATGCTGTGTTAAACTCACCTTCTACGTGATAACTCGCCGATTGGAATTACATTATTTCAATCTCAGCACATTCATCAAGGGAAATGGGGAAAAAATGTACACCTCCATGTTTGTCTTTTGTTAGCAACAATCTAGCCAGCTAACTGTGATAAGTGATGTATATTTTCCTCCTCAAACAGTGAACTGTATAGTGAATGGTTTAGGTTTAACAAGAGAATATGTCTCTATGTTGATTAACCTAAAGCAAATACTTGCATATACAGCATAACTCATTTAAATCTGTTTACTTGTGATGCTGTGCACAGACATGTTGTTTTGATGTCACAGGAAAGGAACACATATGCTCCATTCGAGGTGATAGTGCAACTTGTAATTCCATGCCTACAACCAGTAAAAACCACCAAAAACAGTACTTGGTTAAATCTATAACATCATTGACCATACTAATCATTGTTTTGAAATGGTAATCACATTATTACTAATATTAATTGGCTAGCTTGTTGCTAAAGCTACTCTCTATTCTATTATATAACACTACTTGCTATTGTTTGCTGTTATTGCTGTACTGCAATTTCAGTCCAAAATGCTTCAAGAATGTTTGAAGTTTACTACGGTAGAACAGAACCAACAGCCACTCAGGCCTGTAACTGTAAAAGTGCGTTATGTGCTCTGGTAGAGCAAACAAAAGACTAGCTTTTTGGAGATATCTGTGTTTTTTTTTTTTTTTCACTTTGCATGTCGATTGTACTGAGGTGGGAAATGACATTATTACCACTTGCAGTTTACCATTTACAAGGCATCACAAATGCAGCAATAGTTGAGAAGACTACCCCGTGTTGACAAGTTCAAGTTGAGGGGGCGTTTTCTTTGGTTGTTTACTGGTTGGAGGTTGGTAATTACAGGTTGTGACCACACACACACACACACACACACACACACACACACACACACACGTTACTCACTCTGACTCTTCTGTGTGCCAAAATGCAATTCCAAATCCAAATATTTCACCATGTCACTGAGCTTGTCATAATCAGAGTCTTCTCCCAACTGCAGTAAAGAAAACACACCTCTGCTAACATATTCAGCCCATAGTGGAGTTAGAGTTTAGTCCTAACAAGTCTAAATTAATTTAGTCATGGTATACTTCATTAGGGGTTTTACACTTTCTGGTATTTTGCCATTGCTATACATGTTATACAGGTGTCCCAAAACAAAATGTTCATTATTTCCCAAGAGCTGTTGTTACTTAATGCAGAATGTAGAATATAGGTAATGTCACTTGGGTGGGCTTTGTATAAGGTCATTCCTGTGTCTTGGTAGACTGTAGCTTCAGACATAATAAGAACTGATTCAACAACTTACCTGTCCCCAGATAGTTCCTTCAGAGTTCTCAACTTGTTCCCAACGTAGCCTCTTCACATTCATGTGACTGGAGTCTGATTTATGTGGTGAGGACCGGGGCAGAGGAGGAGGTTCGCAGGGAGGGGGCAAAGGTGGAGGTGGAGGTGGAGGAGGCTCCATGGTAGATGCCTCTTGGTGGTGGGTCTGAGGCTGGGGCTGAGGTTGAGGCTGTGACTGAGATTGAGCTTCATGGTGATGCTGATGGCGTTGGTGCTGAATGGGACGAGGACTCTGTCTGGCTTGGGTTGAAGGGTGGACTGGATGAGATTGATGTTGGTGTTGCTGTGGCTGCTGCTGTTGCTGCTGCTGCTGTTGTGTTTGCTGTTGTGACATTGGCTGATGTGGGGGCAGGGGCTGGAAGGTGGAGAGGATCTGGGTCTGGTGAGGTTGGTGGGGCTGGTGGATGACATGGTACTGAGGAGCAGATTGCACAAGCTGAGTCTGATGGATGTGCTCAATCTGATGAATGTGATGCGGTTGGTGGGTAAGTGGAGAAGGTTGGGTTGGTTGGTAGACTTGATGGATCTGATGGATTTGGTGTTGACTAGGATAAGCTGATTGAGGTTGTGGAGTCTGCTGGGTCTGGCGAATAGACTGAGACACAGGGACATTATGCATTTCAGCTCTCCTTTCAGCTCTCTCTGATCTTTCCATCCGTTCCATTCGTTCTAAACGTTCTATCCGTTCTAAACGTTCCATCCGTTCTAAGTGTTCCATCCTCTCCAATCTATCCAGCCTATCCATGGAGCTGGATAGGTGAACTTGATGGCTTTGATGATGACTAAGGGGAGTCTGATGACCTGGATGCATTGGTTGAGGCTGGTAAACCTCATAAATACGTCTATCAGACAGCTCCATTCTCTCAATTTTGTCAAGCCTGTCCATTGAGCTAGAGAGTTGAGTCTGATGGGTATTATGAGTCTGGTGGCTTTGATGCATTTGACGGCTCTGCTGAGCTTGATGAAGTTGATGACTGTGCTGAGCCTGATGACTCTGATGAATTTGATAAACCTGTTGATCTGGTTGACTTTGTTGAGTTTGATGATGCATTTGGTACATCATATGGCTATGGATGGCAGATGGAGATAGGTCTGGGGAAGGCAATGGGGGCAGAGACTGGTGCATCTGCTGTAGGGGGTGCTGGGAGTGTCCAGTTGTCGGCTGGACTGGTAGAGACTGGGCTTCCTGGAGAACCTGGTGGGCCATCAATTCCTCCCGAGTAGGAATCCCCTTGTTAATAGACTGTCTCTTCTGAGGTGGATTGGCCCTAGGAGGAGGTGGAGGTGGAGGTCCTGGGTGACGGCGGAAAGTTAACTGTCGGGGTGCTTGATCAGGGGTGAAGTTGGTAGGAGGTGGTGGATCATTAAACTGAACAGGAGGTGGGGGAGGTGGGGTGAGAGGTGGAGGTGGAATGTGCTCAGAGCTGGATGAATAGGTGAGGGAACTTGCGTCCTCACTGCTACTATGCATCTCACTGGCACTGCTGAGCTCAGGAGGAATATAAGGGCCTTCATCTTCCTCCTCATCTTCATCATCTACTTCCTCATCTTCCTCATCTTGTAGGGTCATTTGGACCACATCCTGGGGTTACCATCAAACACATTGGTACACAGCTTTAGGTTTCTGCCACTAACCACTTTGTACTTTGCACAGTAAAATTACCAGTGTTTAATGAATTCCTACATAGTTAAACTGAATGTAATTTAACTCTGTGGGTGTACATTTAACCATTCAAAACTGAGATAATGTAACAACAACAACCATAGCAACCATGATATAAAACAATAACAGACTGAATGTTATACTTCCCTCAGATTATCAGACACATACCTCCTCGTAATCATTCTCTGGAGACAAAAAGTCATCAACAGATAGCTGCTGACCCAACTGTTCGGTGAGGGCCTCCATGAACAGGTCTGTGTCTGCACTGCGGGGGGGACGGGAAAATGTGTAGCGCTTCTTCCGGATGGGAGGACTGGGTAGGTAGTCTGGGGGGCTCGGCAGATAGTCAGGGGGAGATGGTGGTGATAATGGCGGGCTGTCCAGGCTTATGTAGGGGTTGGACTCTGCACTCCCCTGGGATGGAAGCTCATGGGGATAGACAAGGCCCTGGGGACTGGGCAAGGACTCAGTCCATACAGGTTGGGGAGGTGGGGGAGGAGGTGGAGGAGGGGGAGGCTGGATTGATATTACCTTACGACTGCCTGTGAAGTGATGGGGAAAAAGAATAATTTTTGAAGCATTCATCCATTACTTAAAATAATAATAATTCTGGTTTTCTAGAAGGCCAGTGGGTTTCTTTGACTGGATTTGTATACCTGAACTAGCCCGTACAGAAGGAGAGGAAGCTTTAGCTCTGGCAGACTGACTAGATGAGTGAGGGTAAATGTCAATCAATGTTTCAGGGGCAGGAGGAGGGCGGCTCTTCAGGGATTTAGACCTCTTGCCTACATGCACATTCTCCAGCTCAGCATATACAGCAGATAGCTATAGAAACAGGAGTTTTAGATAAATAGAAATGTACCTGTATTATAATTAATACAAAATATTATCAAGCTATAGAACACAAGACCAAAAAGGGTAATGCCTAATATCTATTCTGCTGGACACCTATGTTAGTCTTTATTTTGATCTCAGGAAGTGGGTAATAATCCATTGGGTAATTTTCCATGATTAAAGTTAAAACAACTACAGTCTTCTATGTCTTTGCTCACATTAGTGAGGTTGTTGGGGGTCTCTGGTAGAGAGGTTCCATCTCCAGACTGTCTTTCTCCAGGAGCCAGTCTCATAGAAGCCACCTCAACAGGTTCAGTGCGGATCCCTGATATAAACAATTAAATATCTGGCTTCTCAATTATGTTAAAATTTGACAAAACTTAAAACCAACTGTGTATAATATAATGGTGTAATAAAGTCCAAGACAATGTAAAACTGTAAAAAATATTTGTTGTTTAAATGTAGTAACCTGTAGTGACCTTAAACTATGGTTTAAACACATTTAACCAAAAAGTCAAGTTAATTGACATTCAGATACTAAGTTATAAGTCATACTATTAAGTTATATGAACAACATGGTGAAAATAAATTAAATATAAAGAAATATAAAGGAAAAGGAAGGAAAAAGAACAAAAAGATAACATTTACTTGAATGAATGCTACTATTATGACAGTTTAGTGTTTTACCCATTCCCAGGTGAGTGCCAATGACCAGGTCGTCTGAACTACGGCCTCTCACACTGCTCCGGTAGGTGGTGCCTGTCACCTTCATAGAGCTACTACGCCGGTGGGGCTCTGGAGCTGGTGGCTCTGGCTCTGCCACAGGCACTTATTTATAACACACAAAACATTACAAAGAATGGCCCACCACAAATAAAACCCCACAGTCGGCTGACATTTCTAATAATAATAATATTATAAACAGTAATTAAATAACATTTTTGAATGAAAATTATGTAACTGGTATTAACTGATCAGAAAAAAAATGCAATGAATACTGTATGTGATTATGAAAACTCCCATGTACATACATACAACTCACATGTGACTTTATAACCAAGGAAGCGTGAGATCTTGCTCTGACAATGTTCTTGCTCCTCGTAGGTCAGCAGCTGGTAGATAAACTGCCAGATCACCTGCTTAGCTGGAGTATCCAGGATTGGAAACACATCCACAATCAAAGTATCCACATTCCTACAAAGCAAAAGAAAATAGCTCACATGTTCAAGTACTTAGTCAAAAAGAACAATATTTAGAGGCAATAATGACCCCCTGTTTTGATGTTAGCCCACTTATAGTCTGTGAACTCACAGACATGTGAGGTTGTTTAAGGACCTTGTAGAAACAAGAAACAATGTTTATTTTGATCTAATTGCAAATAGTGGATTCCAACTTCCCCGAAAAATCCAGAAACCCAAACCAGACCAGTTAACTTCTGGAACTCATCATGAACACATGGTGTCTCCTATTACAATTGCGTGCTAACAGGTTATTGTATGGAGAACTGAGAAGCATTCCACTCACCTGTGCTGGAAGAAGGCCTCGAGGGACTTGCAGATGGTGTATCTCTCTTGCAGGGTGAGCAGGTGCTCCAGCTGCTGACTGAAAGTGCGCCCCTGCACACGAATGCTGGGTGGCAGGATTTCAGCCACCCACTGTAGGGAGCTAAGCACAGGAGAACGTGAGCGTGGAGACGCATCCAGAGCCTCAGGCTCAGCCAGCATGAAGGCCGGAGGGCCATCCTCCACCACTAGCGAAGGCATGGCTCCACTGCCTTGCAGCATCGCCACCACCTTCTCATGGGCGCAGTTCCTAAGACAACATATATGTTTGCTGGATTTTTTCCCCAAGTTTTATACCTCCTTCACTCTCCAGTAATATTTCTCCCTGTGCTTAGCAGGAGTCAGTCAAAAGATTAGACAGACAAGGGTGTAATTCCTAAAAATCCAATTTAGAATCATAACATGGACATGTGTCAACATAAATTATAATACAAGTAATAAGAACATTCACATGCATGGCTGTCAGTGTTATTACAATGATTAAATACCTCATGTCAAGACCATTGAGAAACAGGATGCGATCCCCAGGTTTGAGGCCTGCTTTCTCAGCTGGGCTACCTGAAAAACAGATACATGTATAATTGCAGACATCAATTCAATTAAATTCAATTTAATTCACTTTTATTGGTATAGCACTTTTAAATATAGCCATTGTCACAAAGCATGTTTACAGATATCTGGACATAGATTTAGTCACACACTGAGCATGGGCATTAAGGCTCAATACAAACAATGATGAGGTTGAATAGACATCCAGCTCTTCCCACAGACTCCAATTTATTGTACTATAAACCTGGTCCCAACATGATCTTTACTCATTATGCTGAAAGGAAAATACTGAATTGAAGTGAAAGCAGGAAAAAGTATGGAAACGTTGGTTTCAGACACACGTGAACAAAGATAACGGCTGCCGGGAATGGTTAAGAGACTGAAATGTCAAACTGTGCTTGCATTCTCACACATAAACAGGCACATATATACGCATACAGTTATCATTTTAGAGTATGATTCCACCATGTTTGACAATTCATTGTTTTGGCTGCTGGTGCATTTGCTAAAAAAAATAGATCGTAACTTTAATATTCCACATTTAATAGTCCAACTGAATAATGTCTACCATTGTTTTGCAAGTTGTGTTGTTTTGCCAATCATCTGATTAGTACCAAATATCAAACTGCATGCTTTCTTGTAACAATCCAGTGAAAACTAGTTTTAGAAAATTAAAGGGTATAACCTTAAAATCATACAATGCTCCTCAATTTATAGGTGATAAACTATTAAAAATTCAAATAGAATAATAAATAGCTTATTTTGATGACTTTAAAACCAATAAAATGGTCTAGGAATATCTTTCATCTTTAACCCCATAAAAAT
The DNA here is from genome assembly GCA_037577455.1 of Pangasius macronema. Taxonomy (NCBI): domain Eukaryota; kingdom Metazoa; phylum Chordata; class Actinopteri; order Siluriformes; family Pangasiidae; genus Pangasius; species Pangasius macronema. Next base: position 10,657,290 of record CM074957.1, read on the forward strand.
TTCATTATCTATGGATATCAATTAATATGCAAATTGAAAAGGCATCCATTTCCTCTCCCTATCTAAACAGCTAGGAGGCTATTTAACTGATAATACAGTAGCTCACATTTTTCACAGAATATTAGACACAAGCATGACTGTCAATTTATGGCATTATATATTCTTAGCAATTTCTTTAACAGTAGCCGGTCAAAATATATCACAACAACCAGGATTTTGTTTATCACTGACATTCGCTAGCTAGATTAGGTTACAGCTTCCCTGTCATCCTCTAATACTTTTAATATCGCTTCAAGCCATGACAAAACTCAGCTGGAGGGAGAAACATACCAACTTACAATTACACCCAACTTATAACTACAGCACTAGTTACCAAACTTCAACCAAATCCTTCCTTACCCCCCTACAACATGCTAGCATGTCACACAGAAAAGTAAACCATGCTATTGCTTTGAGTCTCCAAGAGTGCTTCAAAATTTTGTGGAACTTGTATGGAAGAAATCTAGCACATCAGGCATTGGCAATAATTAAACTGTGGATGAGAACAGACCGTGGAAAAATAGAAAAATACATATAAATGAAAGTGTAAATAAATCTTTCAATAACTGGTTTATTTATGAGGTGTTTGTACCTGGAATAACCGAGTCAATCCAAACAGGAGCATGGCCACGTAGGGTGAAACCGAAACTCTGGTTCCCCTTGTAGACCCGCACTGTCCTATAACAGACACAGACAGAAAACACAAATCTCAGGTTACAATCTCAAAATGCTTTTAAATAATGCTTTCAAATATTTGCATGGCATAATTGATTCATTTAGAGAGACGCTTGCAACCCTTACAGACCCTTACAGTGTTCACTCATGCACACACACACACACACACACACACACACACACACACACACACACACACAGCTCACTCCTATATACAGTAATCTCCCCCAGTGTTTCCATAGTAACTCCCTAGGCCACCACCACAAATAAAAAAATGTATCTGTAGAAAAAAAGGCTAATAATAATAATAATAATAATAATAATAATAGTAGTAGTAGTATCTAACTAATAATAATAATACAAAAATAATGAATAATAAATACTTTATCACATTATCACACCTTTTTTTCCCTATTTCCACACTTTTTTTTTTTTTTTTTTACTTTTATTTAGTTCAAGCCTCTTATTCGATCATCATCATCATCATCATTATTATTATTATTATTAATTGATTAATTGAATTAAAATCATATGCAATGACCACTGGTAGCTTTTTAGTATAACTACAACTTTGCAGATCTAAAGTGCTGTTTGAATTTGGCATGTAAAAACATCCTGCTGTTTCCATAAACAGGTACCAATCTGAGGTACTTGCAGTCTGAGCCTATTCTTATGAGAATATACATATGTAATTAATATGTACACTTCCAATGAATTAAAACCTCACTATAAAAGCAGAAGAGTGAATGACCCGTGAACACTTTGCAGAGTTTTACCAGACAGTTTACTTGTCAATAAATACACAAAGCTTTGATGATATCAATCAGAAATATACCTGAAAGCAGTGTTTGAGGGTGTCGGCCCCCTGAGTGATGTGTTTTATCATTCATGAACTACAAAGGTTCTTGTGACCTTTGTCACAGTGAGCTTGACCATGGATTAAAAGTCTTTAATTAAATAAAAGCCTTAAAAAGGTTGGAGGGGACATAGATATTAAAACAGATATTATAACACTCTAAAATTAAAAAAAGGGGAAAAAAAACAAAGAGGGGTGAAGGAGCCTGTGAACAGGTTGAAGAGAAGCTTTAAATACAGGGAGTAAAGTGAAGACAGACAGATCAAAGCCTCCCTGAAGGCCATCGTGACATTCCTCCTGTGCTATTTCTGTGCCACACTGATAGTAGTTAAATGTGATGTGATGTGATGAACAGTTACAGTGAAAAGTGAAATACCTGTCTGTTTCTTTGCTTGGTCTGCAAATTTTGTGGTATTATTTCAATTAAAATGTATTGAACAACTTTTCCCTTTTCTACAATTATTCAGAGCCACAGCTGACATATGTATTTTGTGCCATATGTACACAACTTGGCAATCCTGCCAGGAAAAGAAACCAAGCATTTACTTGCATTTTCCATAAAAAAGCCATTTTATAGCTCCTGATATATAACAGCTGTCATCACATAGGGGAGCTAATTTGCCACTCTATTTTATTTTAGTCTTGCTCCGTCTCTAATGAAGGCTTGGCGAAGCAAGTAGTTCTGCCTGTTACTATTTGTTGCACCCTAATAAACCAGGAATGAGATGCATTCAGACTGATGCATCCATAAATAAAGACTTTAGGAGAGGTAGCCTGCATTTCTCAACCACTAGCAAAAAAAGGGGCTAAGCCCAAAATGGCAAATATTAAGCTTTTAATGGTCTTAACAACAAATCATTGATCAGAAAATGAGCAAGAATTAAACAAATGCACTCCTGAGAGCTCCTGTTCTGCTATTTGCTCATTTACTTTCGCTGCAGTGAACTGTTAGTTTGGGGAAAAGCTAGAAACCGGGGAATTCACTTATAGAGTNCAAAATTTTCCAAAAATTATGTTCTGGGATTTTTCTTTTTTTAAAGATTAGTCATTATTTGGTTATCTGCCACACCTCATGCAGCCCATCAAGGGCCACAAGCCTTACATTTAAAGAAATCAAAGAGAAAAGCTCCCATACTAAGTTCCTTTATCTATTTGTTGTTGTTGTTGTTTTATTTCTTGCTAATTTCCTGGCCAATGATTTGTTGTTACAACCCCTGGCAAAAATGATGGAATCACCACACTTAGAGGATGTTCACCCAGCCTTTTTACTTTATAATAATAATAATAATAATACATTTTATTTATAAAGCACTTTACATTTTAAGGAAAATCTCAAAGTGCTACAT